>CM053793.1:309268441-309618441 GCA_028749045.1 Cupressus sempervirens
GAATTTGTCAAGTGACATGAATTTAGGATTTTTGACCTTTGAGTTTGAATTCATACTTTTTCATCTAGATGAGTTTTGTTATTTAGTTTGTGGGTCTATTGTTATTTTTAGTTATAATCAAATCAAACAAAGATATATTAAATGATTTAATTAAATAAAAATTTTATAAAGAAAAATCAAATTTTAATTATATTTAATTAATTAAATAGAAGAATTAAATTTGAAGATTTAATTAAAATACCAAATTTGGCACAATTATATTTATTTAATTTAATAATAATAAATTTAAAAGTTTCATTTAAATAATGAACTTGAATTACTATTATTAGTTAAATTAATAAACATGTCTTTTTCTAAATACGTCTTCTTATTTAATAAAAATAAAGTGTTAATAATTTAAATAAACTTTAGTCTAGCTAAAAGCAAAAAGTATGCACAAAGAATTAAATAAATTAAAATAATAAAAGGAAAGGCTTTTGCATGTTCGTAAAACCAAAACCCTAGGATGAGACAATTCTTTATTAGGAGATTAGAGCTCATTTCTCTACACACAGGTTTAGAGGGCCATTTCTTTAGAAGGATTTTGGGAGATGAATATTTTTGCATTTTTCAACCATTTGTAAGATCTTAGCATCAGATTGAGGTATAGATTTTGTAGAGTTTATCATAGTAAATCTTTGATTTACCTTTATCTTCTTTGTGCCTATTATATGGATTTTTGTTTATAGAAATCTTATTTAAAATTGAAACCCTTGTTCTTGAAACAATCATTCTTCATAGTTGAATCATTTGAGAGAATAAAATTGAAAGCCTCATTAGAAGATTGATTTTAAAAAATAAATAAAAAACCCAATGTTCGAAAATGAGAACCATAATTGTATTGAATGAATTCGATTGTTTGTAATTACTTTTCCTATTAGATTCTTTGATATATATTTAAAACTGAATACTACCATGATAAATATTATTTACTATGATAGATATTCAGATTTTTTGCAATTTGTATCAGTCTAGGAATTGGAGGATTTTTTAAGTAAAAAGTAATAATAAAGAATATATACATATATATATATTGGAGACAGAGGCCATTACCTCCCCCCCCCCACCCAACTACCTTGCAATCGTAGCTTGGTTGTGAAGGCAACTAAAGTTGTCGTGAGTAGCCAAAGCTGCTGTGACAACTAAGGTTGCCTAAGCGACCAAGAGTTACTGTGATGACTTCTAAAGGGTCACACATGGGCAACACAATGCTTAGGGATTTTTCATTTATTTTATTTTAAAAATATATTACAAAAATGTTATTTTATTATTATTTTAATAATAATTATTAAATTCTAATATTATTTAATTAAAAAATTATTATATAGTTTGATATTATTATATTTAAAATTTAAAATTAATTAAATTTAATTTAATGAGATTTTAATTACTATTTAATAGTATTGAGTTATGTTTTCAATTTTTTAAAGTGAAAACTATTTTGTAGTAAGGTAATTATTATTGGATTGTTATAATTTGATCCTTTGACATATTCGTAAATGAGTTTTATTGGAGGAGTTTAGATGCAAGATTTTTTTCATATATATTATCATTGGACTAATATAAACATACATTTGTTTTGCAAACATAGAAGATTGAGATATAAACATTAAGCTTTTATTTTGATCGATCCAATATGGAAACCTTTTTCACCCAGAATAATTTTAAAAGCGAAGACTTGAAACCATTTCTCGAATCAAAACTTTTGAGATTATTATGAAAATAGTTGAATAATTACTTTTGTCATATTTTCATGATTGAGATGCTAATTTTTATTGCATGATGGGGTTTGGGAAAAATCTAGTATTTTGGCCAGTTAGGTATGTTTGCCAAAGGCTCATGTAGTGATTGATTTATGATGTTGTGATTTTCATAATTTAACCTTTAAAGAATTGATCAATTATCTATTGTGCTTTTAGTTGTTCATATAGGACTAATATGGTCATTGTGATTTTACAAGATATTATGTTATGAACTTAGGGTAGGTTATCTTTGTGTATGCTAGGAAGTGGCTTGCAAAGGAGGTTGGAGCCCTAAATAAGTTGCCTGGGTAACCCATTGTAAGTTTTTATAATAAGTGATAATATTTCATTAATGGGGTTAAAATGAATTAACAAGATTTAGTGTATTATCTCACCCATGCCTCGTGTGTTAATACATGTTGGGATGGGAGTAGAGAGGATGTTTGGTTGTGAACTTTCCTTGTTAGTATCCCTTATCTATAATAGAAGATACTGATACCACATAGAGTCACTAGGGGGCCAGAGTCTAGAGAGACTACCATGGTAACCTTAGAGTTGACTCGTGTGATGATACTTTCCCACATGCATATTAGGTTTCCTTTGTGTCTTTGTTTCCTCCAAGATTAGATGTTATTTGTGTACTTGGTACTTTTGAGATAGATTACTATCAGGACTCCTTGATCTAGATCCTTGTTATGAATTTTGGATTGTTATCCATTTGGGATTTGATAGTATCTCCTCAACATGGTGGGAGTGGGCCATTTAGGTTCCATGAGGTCAGGTGGTAGTGTTTCTTATACAATTGAGATCTAACTATTGAATGTTGATGTTGGATGTACCTTGTGTAGTTGTTCCCTTCTTTTGATCTTGTGATTCTGTTTATGGTCATAATTTGATTTATTGTACTTTAACTCTTTGAGAGATGCAACTTTTATTAAATTTCTTATATGTATATGTGAGTTATTCCTTCCACTATGTGAATTATTTAGTTTTTTTAGCACATTGGGAAAAAATGAATTGAATTGAAAGAATATAATATTTGGATGAATGTTTATTATAGGAGATGATTCTAAAAATGAGTAAATTAGTTAGGGTGATGTGATTGAGGGTTTATTGTAAATAAGTTATGTATTATATTTTATATAAAAACAAAAAAGTGAATTTGGTTGAATTGGCTAAATGGTGAGTTGAATGATGTGAATGTTGTAATTTCTTCTCTTTGTTTGTATAATGCATATTACTTCTTGGACTATTTATATTTGAATTGATTTGTGTAGGAAAGTCCATGGAATTGAATTCAGAGAACTAGAACCAAACTTATGTGAAAAAATTATCCAAGGTTGTGTCAATTGAGAGACAAAACCTCATTTGTAATAGTGTTTTATTCATAAATATATTATTGCATGTGTGTAATTCTTATTGATATTTTTTAATGTGTAATTATTAGGTGGACATCCCATTGTGTTGTGATGTTTTAATGTGATGTCACTTGACACATGTGATGTATTTATACATGGAAATGACATGTTCACTTAGGAACATGTGAAACCTACCTTGACCTTGGTACCCTAGTAGTTTTCTCATGTGACCCACTTGGTTATAGAGCCTTAGGATGGGTGAAACTCCTTAGAAATAGTATGTAAACTTTGGATGGGTTTTTGAGGGGTCATATGAACACTTAGGGTCGAGTTAGGCCTCTTTTAGTAAGGCTACTTGGTATAGCTATGGGTAAGGGTCAATTTTAAACATAGGAAAACCCTTAGTTGACTTGTGAGGGATTCCAAAAATTTGGTTTTCCAAGGTGGATGAAAATCAACTTTTGGAAGCATGACCTAGGTTAGGAAACCCTTCATTTTTGTGCTAAAGGACCTCCTTTTCTAAAGCCATTCTTTTTAGTTTCCAAATATACAATGTGTAAGGATTGGGAAGAGTGACCAATGCGAGTTCACACTTTCA
The DNA here is from genome assembly GCA_028749045.1 of Cupressus sempervirens. Lineage (NCBI taxonomy): Eukaryota > Viridiplantae > Streptophyta > Pinopsida > Cupressales > Cupressaceae > Cupressus > Cupressus sempervirens. Next base: position 309,272,179 of record CM053793.1, read on the forward strand.
CCTAGAGGGTCATAGGAAATGTGTAGAGCCCTTTTAGTATGGTTATAAAATGGTTAGAATTAATTGTCCACTCTCCAACTTTGAAAAAAAGTCTAGGAGTCAAATAATTTCAAAGGATTGGGAAGGGAGCTCTTCATTAACCATCTTGCCATAGCTTGGACCAAGATTTGTCTCCTTGTCTTGTGTATTCATATTCTTATTCTGAATGACATTGTAAATGTTATTGCTTTGCATACAATGTGTATTTTGGATGGCATTTTTTTTCTTATTTTTTTTCTTTGTATGTTGTTATGGGTGTTCAAGGCATCACTCGCCCTTGTGAGGGAAGTAGTATCCTTGTGGGTGAAGAGGTTAGTTGGGCTATCCTTTGAGTGTAGAGTCTCTTCCCTTAGATGGAAGAGGGAAACACAAGTATGGAGTACGGGTTCCATGTGTCAAATCTTATTTTTACACTTGGGGGAATGTGTGAGAAAAATGAAATGTTCATTTTGAAGTCGTGTGAAGGCATGGTATTGTTAATGTGGAGCTTGAAGCCTTGTGAAGGAAAAATACTTGATTATTTGTTTGGCTTCTCCTCTTGGGTTTTGCACACTTCACCCTCTTATTGGGCCCTTGAGTGGCCTATTGTGCAAGCTTGGGAAAAGGGTGTTTTGTGACTTGAGTATATTCTTGTTTCACAACTTATTATGTTGTGCGAGCTATGTGCATATCCTAGTTTGATATCTAGTTCTCCTAGCTCGAGTGTGGCCTTGTAAAGGCCTAGGATGGGAGGCGAGCTTTCCATGGCATATTTTTTTATATTGTAGGTTTTTCTTGGTGAGTTATTTAAAGCTTAAAATGAATATTATAGTTTTTATTGTTCCCAAATGTATGTTGTAGTAAATTTCCTTCTTGTAAAAAGTGTGAGAGAGTCTCCCAACTAAATATATTCTCTTGTATTGGTGTTACTTGTAAGAGGACAATTTAGATTTCAAGAATGCTTTTTAAAGAATTTAAAAATTCAAAATTATTTTTAATCCTATGTTATAAAGAAGAATGAAAAGACATCAGTTACTAATAGAGGAATACGAAATTGACTATATTGATGTAACATTTATCATGAGATTATAATCATAAAAGCTTAGTTAAAATTCTTGAAATGAATTTGTTTTAAAATAGATTTGATTTGTTAGGACGTCATTTAAAATATGTTGTTATATTGCCTTTAGGTCTTAAAAAAAAAATACACCTTGTATAATTATATATTACTATTTTATTTTTATGTTTAAATTTTAATACTAGATCAATTTTATTAAGTATATGTAAACCTATAAAAATGATAATAATAATTAAAGTGAGGGATTAGGTGTGTTTTGGTATAAAAATTTGGGCATGACAAGAAAATTATTTGGTTTAATGTTTTTTTGCCTTATTTTTCTTTGAAAATATTTTTTTCTAATCGAGATGGATATTTGATAAGAACTTGTTGAATCTATGTCAGATAATGAAAACCTTTTTCTCAAAGATAACAAAGAAAATAATATTTTATCCCATAGATATTTTTTTAAAAAGTGGTCAATGAAACTTGTAAATGCATCTATACCATTTTCAATGCCCTTGGAGATGTAAAAAACAAGATTAAAATAGCATAACAATGAAATAAGTAAAACTATTTTAGATACAACTATACTGATGAAAATTCCATGTTACATTGACCTTCCCTTCACTATTGCATCAATATCCTCAAGGATTGACTATTTTTTTCTCTATTATCTTTGAGAGATGGGTTTTATTCTTTTACATGTAACCAATTTTTTTTTACTATGGACAATCAAACATCTAAATTTTCAAAGACAAGTTTCATACAAGTATGTATGTGTATAGACATGTGTGTAAGAGAAGTTAAACTTCATTTTACTAGATACATATTAATTTATAATTCGTATAAAGTATTGTCCTCATTGGACATACATTATTAGTGACTTCTATAAAATGTTAAGTTTTAATTGACATTATACATAAATACATATATACGTATACATATATATACATACATACATATATATACATACATTATATACATACATACATACATACATATAGACACATGGACACACACACACACACACACACACACACACACACACACACACACACACACACACACACACACACACACACACACACACATAACATAAAATCTAGAAAACTTATGAGTTGGTTTGTGATTGCTTATTTCAAGGTAATTCTGTGAACATTATTAAATATATGATCCGCAAATGCCAGAATGAATATAACTTATTTTTTCCTTCTATTTGGAGATTCTTCTACCATAAAAATGTTAGAGACAAGGAATGCTGGGGGGGGTGTTGAATCGGTATTCCAACATTTTTTTGTCTAAATATAGATATCATAAATTTATCTTAAATAGGCATAAACAAGAAAACTAAACAAAAACAATAAAAATCCCACAAAGAAACCCATAAAAAAAAATTTAATCTAGGGAAACCCTAGTCAATGGAAAACCCCAATGGGGATGGCACCCAAAAAATGATCCACTAATTGTATAGTACCTTGTGAAATGTTTTGATACTGTTACAAGTCTATTACATACTATAGCGTGTCTATAATTTTTAGAGGACTTAGACATTATTATAGGCCTCAAACATATTAGGAGTTGTATTTACAAAATGGCAAGCTCACTGCTCTAGAACAAAATACAATTTTAATAGTTCGATAAATATCAAAAATTGACTATGCTGATATCTTAAATATCTAATTAGTCCTTGGTTGTTCCTTGCATATAATCATTCCCATATAATTATTCTCCACTCTAATCATCAAAACTATAATGCCCCACCAAGGGATCCAAAAGAAATAACCTAAAGTTTTACTAAGTTTGCCAAACATTTTTTTTTTATAGAAAGAATAACATACACATCAAACATAAAGTATTGGAAGCAATAACATACAATCATAACTAAGCAAACATCATAGATTACATTCCTTAGGATCCCAAGACATTGAATCACATTTAAATTTAAATAATACTAAGTCTAAAAAATGCTACATCCACATGAAAGAATAATTATAAGTCCAAGTGCATTCAAATAATATACATTTGTTCTGAATGCCAGTTGGCAATAAAATTTGGAATGCTCAATCATCCACTATACATGTCATAGGGTATGCAACACTAAAAGAATATACATTTATAAAAATAGATTATATCATCCCTTTGATATCCATGAAACAAAGTACAATAGAATAAGTGAAATCATCCATCATAAAGATAAAACCATTCATCATAAGATATAACGATCCATCATAATATGCAAGAATTGAATGAAAGGAAATGCAGACAAAGAACTCCACCCACAACATCAATAGATGGATCTCAATGATAAGAGTAAAAAGCACTACCACCTGACTATGTGGTAACCCAAAAAGGCCCACTCCCACTGTGCTAAGGAGATAGTCTCAAGTTCCAAATATGATATCAATCCAAAAATTGAAAGTAATATCTAAGTCCAAGAAACCTTAAAAGTAATATAACTCAAAGGTTCCAAGATAAATTGACATCTAGACCCAAAGAAAAACACGTGACACATAGGAAACCTACTACGTAAGTGGGTAAGTGTCATTGTACGAATCAATGCTAGAGTTACCCTAATAGTCTAACTTGACCCTGGCCCCTTAGTGACTCTATGCGGCACTAGTATCCTTTTGTACTGACAAGGCATACTAATGATGCATAGTCACAACCGAGTGTTCTCTCTACTCCCATCCTAGTCTATACTAGCACTCAAGGCATGGGAAAGAACATACAAAGACCTTTATTAGGTTCATTTTACTCTCATTTAGTGTAGTGTTTTCATTTATTAAACAACTTACATTGGGTTACCATGGTAGCCACTTAGGGCCCTGACCTCCATTGCAAGCCACTTCCTGACATTACATATAGATAACCTACCCTAGGCTCATAAAATGACAAATCAAAGAATCATATAATATCACCTCAATCCTATACAAGTGACTAGAAAGCATCAAAAGATAAATCACAATAACCCATCAATTCTCTACAAGCAACTGAAAAGTATCGCAAAAATATTGATCGAAGACTCAAAATGGTTAAGTCAAATATATCATAGCATTCACCTTGCTATCCCTTAATGACAATGAAAGAAATACCAAATAATATAATCAAGCTCATCATAGAGCATACCAACACATTAACATGGTTGAGTTTAAAAGATCAGGTAAATTTAGCATAATACCACAATCATAGAACTCCCAAGCCTCTAGTAGACATCTTAAGATTGGTCAACACTCTAGTCAACCCAAATAAAAAACATAGACAACATACAGATAACATAGTGTAGGTTTCATAGTTTGGTTTGATTTTGAAAGATACATTATTGTTGAGTTAACAATAAGGTTTCAGTTTTCATTTCAATGTATGTTTCAAGTAGATAAGATTAACAATTCACCCTTACAAATTAACCCATTCTTATATTCAACTAAAATATAGAATTACCCTATCTGATTTTGAGCATATCCTCTAAAATACTCTAAGGATAATTATTTGTTTAAATTATTAAATAATAACTATTGATCTTCTAATGAAATAATTTTAGTTTTATTAAAGTCAATATCATTATTAATAAAATAAACCTAAAATCTATTAAATGACTTCTATTTATTAATTAAACTAAATTAAATTACATTTAATTAAATTAATTAATAATTATATAAAATAATAACTATATTAATATTATTTTGTATTAATTAATAATAACTAATAAATTTAATAATAATATACTCTTTAAAAAAAATTTTAATTTATTAATAATAAACTTAACAATTAATAAGACTTTTTAATAAAAATAATAATTAACATTACTGCCAACCATCTCATAAAGGGAAACTGCTAAGTAGCATCCCTGTTGTCACAGGGCCTGCGGCCGCAGTGGTACTCTATACCACTACTATGAAATGTCCCTTTACTAATTTTTTATGATATTTCCAGCCTCAAATCAGAACTTTAAAATCAAACAACCAATATTACAAAGATCTGTCAATTCTCCAATAAAACCCAAATCGGGTATGTCCAAATTAGTGCCAAAAAAAAACTTCACAACTTCACAAATTGTTAATAAATCTGAAAATGGACATTTTTACAGAAATTTCAGCAGCATAATAGCCTACAAAATGACATTTCCAGATTTGTACAGCCCTTACACAACAGATCACAAATGTAGAGCAAACTATGCTCAATCGGGCTCCCGAAATTAACACCAAAATGCTCGAAAACACCAAAAAACACTCATAAATTATCTCAGAAGTTTGATCATGACCCAATACATATATTCGGCTCTATTTTAACATCATAAAGTCTAAAATACAACAGCAAACCAAACTGATATGAAACACTCAACTGAAAACCCAAATTCAAACCAAAAACAATTCCCGAAAACACCCAAATCGACACTATTCAGCACAAGGGCAAACTCTGTATGAGCATGCACATGGAATGGCTTCAAAATCCCATCCTTAGCCTTCCTGGAAACCTGCAAACTCCCGTTCTTGGGTCTCCTTCTCCACAGGTTTGGCAGCCTCTGAAGAACAACAAGAAAATTAGCAAGAATCAAGATGTAGAATGAGCCCAAAATGCCTCCAAACCCCTTTTAAAGAGGGCATAACCCTAACTCACGTCCAAGAGGGGTTAATAAAATATAATTTAATAATAATTTTTATTTATTAGTCCATTGGTTTCCAAAGATTAACCCCTTTTTCCGAAATTTCACCTTTTTGGAGCCTGCCTGCCTTAACAAAGTTTATTTTTTTTTAATTATTTGAATAGGGGACATGACAAGTCCTCCCCTCCCAAATATTGCTTGTCCTCAAGAAATGAAGGTTGGAATTCTCAAGAATATGTTCTCCTTCCCAAGTTGCATCCTCTAGTGGTAATCCTTTCCATTTGACCAAATGCTCTATGATGCTCCTATTTCTCAACCTTTTCTCTCTTGTATCCAAAATTTCTTCTGGTATCAAAACTAATTTCCCTTCATCATCAAGAGGTGGTAATTCTGTAGATACTATGGTTTGCTGGCCTATAACCTTCTTTAAGCAAGATACATGAAAAATATTATGTATTTTGCTGTTTGGTGGGAGCTCCAATTCATAAGCTACCTCTCCTACCTTCTTGATGATTTTATAAGGCCCATAGAACCTTGGCTTGAGTTTCTCTGCCCCACTTCTCTTCAAGGTGCTTTGCTTATATGGCTGCAACCTAACAAATACCAAATCTCCCACCTCAAAAGATCTTTCAATCCTTTTCCTGTCAGCATATATCTTTTGTTGGTTTTGTGCATGTTGTAGATTATCCTTGAGGGACCTTATTATGTCTTGGCTTTGCTTGATGAAATCACTTGCTGCGGGTACTCTGCTATCGGAAAGTATTAGATCAACAAAGGAAAGGGCATCGTAACCATAAAGAGCACGAAAAGGAGGCATACCAATAGACATGTGATGAGATGTATTGTAACAATACTCCCCTAGGTGTAACCATTTCACCCAAGCATGTTGTTGATTTGAAACATAGTTCCTCAAATATCCTTCTATCCATTTATTAACTATCTCTGTTTGTCCATCTGTTTGAGGGTGATAGCTAGTACTGGGAGTGAGTTCAGTTCCTGCCAAATGAAAGAGCTCCTTCCAAAAAGAGCTAAGGAATCTACTGTCCCGGTCACTAACAATGTTTCTAGGCAAACCATGTAATCTAAAAATTTCCTTGAAGAACAATTCAGCCACTTGTGATGCCTTGAAATCAGATGTGATAGGAAAGAAATGTGCATACTTAGTTAGTCTATCTACCACCACATATATGCAATCCTTACCTTGAACCTTGGGCAACCCAGTGATGAAATCCATGGAAATACTTTCCCATTTTTGTTCAGGAATAGGAAGTGGCTGCAACAACCCTGCAGGAAAATTTTGCTCACTCTTGCTTTGTTGGCATACCATACATTCCTTAATGTGTTTAAGGACATCCTCCTTCATACCCTTCCATGAAAACCGCTCTCGAATTTGCCTGTATGTCTTGAAGTATCCCTGGTGACCAGCCAAAGGTGTGTCATGAAAAGCCCTCAATATCCTCTCCTTAGTTTTTGACCCTGGTACTAAGAAGATCCTGTTCTTGTAATAAATCAATTCATCAACAACCTTGTACCTGTTATCATCCACTAACTTATCCAAAATCTTGGTGGCAAATGAATCTTTAGCATACTCTAAAATTATGGAGACTTTCCAATCAGCAGAGATAGATGATAAGGAACACAAAGTGGGCTTTCTTGAGAGAGCATCAGCAACCACATTATTCTTTCCTTTCATGTATTCAATATCAAAATCATAAGCTTGCAATTTGCTTACCCATTTTTGTTGACGATCATTCAAATCCCTTTGGTTCAAGAAGAACCTGAGGCTATTATGGTCTGTCTTTACAATGAATCTCCCACATACCAAATATTGTCTAAACTTATGAAGTGCATGCATGATTGCCAACATTTCCTTATCATAGATAGAGTACCCTTTCTCTGATTGATTTAATTTTCGACTCTCAAATGCTATTGGATGTCCCCTTTGAGTTAGGACAGCCCCTATACCTTCTCCTGAAGCATCACATTCAACAACAAAAGGTAAAGAGAAATCTGGAATTGCAAGCACAGGGCATGAACTCATTACCTCCTTAAGCTTATCAAATGTTTTTTGTGCCTCTTCTGTCCAAACAAAAGCTCCTTTCTTTGTCAAATCAGTCAAGGGGGCAGCAAGCTGAGAAAATCCCTTGGCAAATATCCTATAGTAGCTACACAACCCGAAGAAACCTCTCAACTGTGTAAGATTAGTGGGTGGAGGCCAATCCAAAATTGCCTGGATTTTTTGTTGATCAACCTGTACTCCTTTAGAGCTTATAATATGTCCCAAATATAGGATCTCTGTCAAACCAAACTCACATTTAGATAGCTTAGCATAGAAGGATTGCTGCTCCAAGATTCCCAAAATAGTGTCTATGTGCTTTAGATGCTCTTCCCATGTTTTACTGTATATCAAGATATCATCAAAAAATACCAAAACAAATTTTCGAAGATGCTGACTGAATACCTTATTCATACAAGATTGGAATGTTGCTGGTGCATTAGTGAGTCCAAATGGCATAACAAGAAATTCAAAGTGCCCATAGTGACATCTGAAAGCAGTCTTTTCCACATCTTCACTCCTCATCCGGATTTGATGGTAGCCTGATCTTAAGTCAATTTTTGAGAAGTATACAGAACCATGTAACTCATCAATGAGTTCATCTATGCGTGGTATGGGATACCTATTTTTTATGGTCTTCTTGTTTAGAGCCCTGTAGTCTATACACATTCTCATTGTACCATCCTTTTTCTTGACAAGTACCACAGATGATGCAAATGGACTAGAGCTAGGCCTTATGAATCCCATGTCCAGGAGTTCTTTAATAGTTTTTTCAATTTCTTCCTTATAACCTCTTGGATGGCGGTATGGGGTTGTTATAACTGGTTTGGCACCCTGTTCTAACTCTATAACATGCTCAAAACCTCTATCTGGTGGTAATCCTGGAGGCAAGTCATTGAAAACTATACTATGCTTATCAAGAATATTTTGAATTTCAAAATGGAAATTACCTTGATTCTTGGGAGAGCTTGTTGGTTGGATTATGACTCCTGCTGCCCATGTTACTTGTCCTCTTCGAAAAGTCTTCTCCATCCTCTTTGCAGAGACCGCCTTAGGTGCTCCATTTGATAACCCTCTCAATATGACTTCTTTCCCATTGGAATGAAATTTAAACTCCATAGTTTGATGGTTCATGTAATAGCCTCCGATAGAGTGCAACCATTGAACACCCAATACAAGATCTGTCTCCCCAATACCAACCACATAGAAGTCATCACATAACTCATAATCTCCTAAGGTCATCTTGAGTTGTTTCACCACCCGTGTGCAAGGCATAGTGAATCCATCAGCTACAGTAACATTGAATCCCTCAAAATCTTCTGCTTTAAGCCCTCTTTTCATGACAAATCCCTCATCAATAAAATTGTGAGTTGCCCCACTATCAAGAAGAACAGTCAACCTTTGCCCTGCTAGTACCCCTCGAATTCAGAAGGGATGGTGTCTTGGGACTCCTGATAATGCTGCTAAAGTGCCATCCTTGCTGATTTCTTTTACTTTCTCTTCTTCTACCTCCTCCTTAGTATCATGAAATTCCTCATGCTCATCTGAATCAGATTCTGAAGCAACTTCAATATAGTGCACTTGACCTTTCCCCAAACATCTGTGTCCTGGAACCCATGGTTCTCTACAAGTAAAACAAAGTTTTTTCCTTCGTAATTCACTCCTAGTCTCTTCATCTACCTTCTTTTTTGCCACATTTGTCACATCTTTTGGTGGTAGTGTTAGGAAAGTCTTTTTCTGAAAATTTCCCTTATGTTGCCAAAGATTTGGGGGTTTTTGATTAGTGATTGATTTCATAGGCACGCACGTTTCAAGTTGCAAGCTTCTTTTGATAGCTTCCTGTAAGGTTGAGGGTGAGAAAGCCTTAACCAAACCCTTAACAGAATCTTCTAAACCATCAAGAAAAAGATAAACGATCCTCTTTTCACTCATATCAGGTACCATAACAGCCACTTTTTGAAATTCTTCTACATACTCATTAACTGTTTTGGTTTGCTTCAACTTTGACAATTCTTTAAAGTACTCTTCATCATCCTTGAGGTCAAATCTATCTATCACCCTTTGACTGAAATCTTCAAATGTAGTTACCTGATCGTGACCTTGAGTAGTCATTCCATGATACCACCAATCATAGGCTGCATCTTCCAAGTGTAGACTTGCAAATTGAATAGCATCACTCTCTTTCATGGGGTTGAGTGTGAAGAAAGTTTGTAATTTTTGTAGCCATGCTCTAGCTGAAATTTTATTTGTTCCATCAAAAGTAGGCGCTGTAAACTTGCTTATTTTATTTTTGAGCTCTCTTCCACTTGTGTCATGCTCCCTCCTATTCTCTTTCTTGGGCATCAAAGCGTTCATCATATCCACATATTCTTTAAAAGGAACTGAACTACGAAAGTCATCATCTAAGCCATTGTAAGTAGCTCTTAATGTAATCAAATTACCTGTAACCTCTTCCACTGGATTAATGGCTGGATTTGGTACTGGTGGCTCATCTGCAGGCAAGAAAATAGATTTGGATGATTTAGATGGTGTGGATCTCCCATTTCTCGGCTCCTCTGAAGTGCTCCCTTTCTCATTAATAGATGCAATTCCTTGTAATTTTTCTGTCAATATTCGCAAAGCCTCTCTAGTTTCCGCCAAACCATCCACTGTTTGCTTCTGAGTATTTTGGATGTCTTGGAAGAATTTCTTTGCCATCTCATCTGGATCAGCCATACTTTTTTCTTCCTTGGATTTTGTACTTTTGCTTTCAACTGGGGGTTTGATCAAAAATTTTTTATTCTTTTCTCGCTGCAAATATCTTTTTTCTCTTTCACTTAGTTGCATGCAATCATAAAATATGACATGCAAGATCTGGGTAGTTATCAAAACTTGACATGCAAGATCTGGGTAGTTGTTAAAACTGACATGCAACTTCTACAAACCCTCAGGCTGGCAAGATCACGGCTCTGATACCACTGAAATGTCCCTTTACTAATTTTTTATGATATTTCCAGCCTCAAATCAGAACTTTAAAATCAAACAACCAATATTACAAAGATCTGTCAATTCTCCAATAAAACCCAAATCGGGTATGTCCAAATTAGTGCCAAAAAAAAACTTCACAACTTCACAAATTGTTAATAAATCTGAAAATGGACATTTTTACAGAAATTTTAGCAGCATAATAGCCTACAAAATGACATTTCCAGATTTGTACAGCCCTTACACAACAGATCACAAATGTAGAGCAAACTATGCTCAATCGGGCTCCCGAAATTAACACCAAAATGCCCGAAAACACCAAAAAACACTCATAAATTATCTCAGAAGTTTGATCACGACCCAATACATATATTTGGCTCTATTTTAACATCATAAATTCTGAAATACAACAGCAAACCAAACTGATATGAAACACTCAACTGAAAACCCAAATTCAAACCAAAAACAATTCCCGAAAACACCCAAATCGGCACTATTCAGCACAAGGGAAAACTCTGTATGAGCATGCACATGGAATGGCTTCAAACTCCCGTCCTTAGCCTTCCTGGAAACCTGCAAACTCCCATTCTTGGGTCTCCTTCTCCACAGGTTTGGCAGCCTCTGAAGAACAACAAGAAAATTAGCAAGAATCAAGATGTAGAATGAGCCCAAAATGCCTCCAAACCCCTTTTAAAGAGGGCATAACCCTAACTCACGTCCAAGAGGGGTTAATAAAATATAATTTAATAATAATTTTTATTTATTAGTCCATTGGTTTCCAAAGATTAACCCCTTTTTCCGAAATTTCACCTTTTTGGAGCCTGCCTGCCTTAACAAAGTTTATTTTTTTTTAATTATTTGAATAGGGGACATGACATACTATCACAGTACCTATGGCAACAACCTTTCAGCTGCTGGTAGGAATAATGGAGGAGGAGGGGGTTGTGGGGATATCCCACCCCTTCCCACAAACATTTTGTTTTTTTTTCTTTTCTTTTCTTTTACATTGTTTTGTTTTATAAAAAAATTTATATATAAATTTCAGAAAACAAAAACCCTCCTATATAATAATTTAATTATAAGTTTTTTATAATAGTTCAAGCATTAATCTAATAGGGAAAATAAGATAAACCAGTCAAATTCTCTCTTTAAATTTTTCATTTTAATTTCAAAACCCTTTCTAGTTTAAATCTAATTTGCAAAGTTATTGAACAAGGAATTCTAAGATATTTTAATCTCTACATATGCAGAGGAAATCAACATGCATACCAATAATTCCAAATTGAAATATTCATCACAAAAAAATATTCAGATAACCATTTCATGTCATGTCCCCTTTTCAAATAATTAAAAATAATAAACTTTGCTAAGGCAAGCAGGCTCCAAAAAGGTGATGTTTCGGAAAAAGGGGCTAATCTTTGGAAACCAATGGACTAATAAATAAAAATTATTATTAAATTATATTTTATTAACCCCTCTTGGACGTGAGTTAGGGTTATGCCCTCTTTTAAGGGGTTTGGAGGCATTTTGGGCTCATTCCAAAACTTGATTTTTGCTCATTTCTTTGTTGTTCTTCAGAGGCTGCCAAACCTGTGGAGAAGGAGACCCAATAATGGAAGTTTGTAGGTTTATAGGAAGGCTAAGGATGGGAGTTTGAAGTAATTCTATGTGCATGCTCATACAGAGTTTGCCTTTGTGCTGAACAGTGCAGATTTGTGGGTTTTTGGGTGTGTTTTTTGTACGAGTTTGGTGTTTTCAGTTGAGTATTTCATATCAGTTTGGGTTGCTACTATATTTCATACTTTAATATGTTAAAATATAGCTGAATATATTTATTGGGACATGATTAAACTTTTGAGATAGATTATTAGTGTTTTTGTGGTGTTTCTGGGCATTTTTGTGTTAATTTCAGGAGCCCGATGTGCATAGTTTTTGTCCTACATTTGTGAACTGTTGTGTAAAGGCTATATAGATCTGGAAATGTCATTTTTTAGGCTTTTATGTTGCTGAAGTTTCTTTAAAATTTCCATTTTCAAATTTATTAATGATTTGTGAAGTTGTGAAGTTTTTTTGGCACTATTTTGGACATACCCAATTTGGGTTTTATTGAGAAATTGGTGGATCTTTGTAATATTGGTTGTTTGATTTTAAAGATCTGATTTGAGGCTTGAAATATCATACAAAATCAGTAAAGGGACATTTTAGTGGTATTAGAGAAATGATCTTGCCAGCCTAAGGGTTTGTAGAAGTTTGCATGTCAATTTTGACAACTACCCAGATCTTGCATGTCATAATTTATGGTTGCATGTTGCTTCTAATCAGTTGCATATCAAAATTTATGGTCGCATGCAACTAAGTGAAAGAGAAAAAAGATATTTGTAGCAAGAAAAGAATAAAGAAATTTTGATCAAACCTCCAGTTGAAAGTAAAAGTACAAAATTCAAAGAAGGGAAAAGTATGGCTAATCCAGATGAGATGGCAGAGAAATTCTTCCAAGACATCCAAAATACTTAGAAGCAAATAGTGGATATTTTGGCAAAAATAGAGAGGCTTTGCGAATATTGACAGAAAAACTACAAGGAGTTGCATCTATTAATGAGAAAGGGAGCACTTCAGAGGAGCCAAGAAATCTGAAATCCACACCATCTAAATCAACCAAAACTATTTTTTTGCCTACAGATGAGCCACCAGTACCAAATCTAGCCATTAATCCCGTGGAAGAGGTTATAGGTAACTTGATTGGATTAAGAGCTACTTATAATGGCTTAGATAATAACTTTCATAGTTTGGTTCCTTTTAGAGAATATGTGGATATGATGAACACTTGGATGCCCAAGAAAGAGAATAGGAGGGAGCATCACATAAGTGGAAGAGCGCTCAAAAATAAAATAAGCAAGTTTACAACACCTACTTTTGATGGAACAAATAAAATTTCAGCTAGAGCATGGCTACAAAAATTACAGACTTTCTTCACACTTAACCCCATGAAGGAGAGTGATGTTGTTCAATTTGCAAGTCTACACTTGGAAGATGCAACCTATGATTGGTGGTATCATGGAATGACTACTCAAGGTCATGATCAGGTAAATACATTTGATGATTTCAGTCAAAGAGTGATAGATAGATTTGACTTTAAGGATGATGAAGAGTACTTTAAAGAATTGTCAAAGTTGAAGCAAACCAAATTAGCTAATGAGTATATAGAAGAGTTTCAAAGAGTGGCTGTTATGGTACCTAATATGAGTGAAAAGAGGATTTTTTATCTTTTTCTTGATGGTTTAGAAGATTCTATTAAGGGTTTGGTTAAGGCTTTCTCACCCTCAACCTTACAGGAAGCTATCAAAAGAAGCTTGCAACTTGAAACTTGCGTGCCTATGAAATTAGTCACTAATCAAAAACCCCAAAATCTTTGGCAACATAAGGGAAATTTTTAGAAAAAGACTTTCCCAACACTACCACCAAAAGATGTGATAAATGTGGCAAAAAATAAGGTAGATGAAGAGACTAGGAGTGAATTACGAAGGAAAAAGCTTTGTTTTACTTGTAGAGAACCATGGGTTCCAGGACACAGATGTTTGGGGAAAGGTCAAGTGCACTATATTGAAGTTGCTTCAAAATATGATTCAGATGAGCATGAGGAATTTCATGATACTAAGGAGGAGGTAGAAGAAGAGAAAGAAAAATAAATCAGCAAGGATGACACTTTAGCAACATTATCAGGAGTCCCAAGATACCATCCCTTTTGAATTCAAGGGGTACTGGTAGGGCAAAGGTTGACAGTTCTTCTTGATAGTGGAGCAACTCACAATTTTATTGATGAGAGATTTGTCATTAAAAGAGGGCTTAAAGCAAAAGATTTTGAGGGATTCAATGTTACTGTAACTGATGGATTCACTATGCCTTGCACATGGGTGGTGAAACAACTCAAGATGACCTTAGAAGATTATGAGTTATGTGATGACTTCTATGTGGTTGGTATTGGGGAGACAGATCTTGTATTGGGTGTTCAATGGTTGCACTCTATTGGAGGCTATTACATGAACCATCAAACTATGGAGTTTAAATTTCATTCCAATGGGAAAGAAGTCATATTGAGAGGTTTATCGAATGGAGCACCTAAGGCAGTCTCTGCAAAGAGGATGGAGAGGAATTTTTGAAGAGGACAAGTAGCATTGGCAGCAGGAGTCATAATCCATCCAACAAGCTCTCCAAAGAATAAAGGTAATTTCCATTTTGAAATTCAAAATATTCTTGATAAGCATAGTATAGTTTTCAATGACTTTCCTTCAAGATTACCACTAGATAGAGGTTTTGAGCATGTTATAGAGTTAGAACAGGGTGCCAAACCAGTTATAACAACCCCATACCGCCATCCAAGAGGTTATAAGGAAGAAATTGAAAAAACTATTAAAGAACTCTTGGACATGGGATTCATAAGGCCTAGCTCTAGTCCATTTGCATCATCTGTGGTACTTGTCAAGAAAAAGGATGGTACAATGAGAATGTGTATAGACTACAAGGCTCTAAACAAGAAGACCATAAAAAATAGGTATCCCATACCATGCATAGATGAACTAATTGATGAGTTACATGGTGCTGTATAGTTCTCAAAAATTGACTTAAGATCAAGGTACCATCAAATCCGAATGAGGAGTGAAGATGTGGAAAAGACTGCTTTCAGATGTCACTATGGGCACTTTGAATTTCTTGTTATGCCATTTGGCCTCACTAATGCACCTGCAACATTCCAATCTTGTATGAATAAGGTATTCAGCCAACATCTTCAAAAATTTGTTTTGGTATTTTTTGATGATATCTTGATTTACAGTAAAACATGAGAAGAGCATCTAAAGCACATAGACAGTGTTTTGGGAATCTTGGAGTAGCAATCCTTCTATGCTAAGCTATCTAAATGTGAGTTTGGTTTGACAGAGATCCTATATTTGGGACATATTATAAGTTCTAAAGGAGTACAGGTTGATCAACAAAAAATCTAGACAATTTTGGATTGGCCTCCACCCACTAATCTTACATAGTTGAGAGGTTTCTTCGGGTTTTGTAGCTACTATAGGAGATTTGCCAAGGGATTTTCTTAGCTTGCTGCCCCCTTGGCTCATTTGACAAAGAAAGGAGCTTTTGTTCGGACAAAAAAGGCACAAAAAACATTTGATGAGCTTAAGGAGGTAATGAGTTCATGCCCTGTGCTTGCAATTCCAAATTTCTCTTTACCGTTTGTTGTTGAATGTGATGCTTCTAGAGAAGGTATAGGGGCTGTCCTAACTCAAAGGGGACATCCAATAGCATTTGAGAGTAGAAAATTAAATCAATCAGAGAAAGGTCACTCCATCTATGATAAGAAAATGTTGGCAATCATGCATGCACTTCATAAGTTTAGACAATATTTGGTATGTGGGAGATTCATTGTAAAGACAGACCATAATAGCCTCAGGTTCTTCTTGAACCAAAGGGATTTGAATGATCATCAACAAAAATGGGTAAGAAAATTGCAAGCTTATGATTTTGATATTGAATACATGAAAGTAAAGAATAATGTGGTTGTTGATGCTCTCACAAGAAAGCCCACTTTGTGTTCCTTATCATCTATCTCTGCTGATTGGAAAGTCTCCATAATTTTAGAGTATGCTAAAGATTCTTTTTCCACCAAGATTTTGGATAAGTTAGTGGATGATAACAGGTACAAGGTTGTTGATGAATTGATTTATTACAAGAATAGGATCTTCTTAGTGCCAGGATCAAAAACTAAGGAGAGGATATTAAGGGCCTTTCATGACACACCTTTGGCTGGTCATCAGGGATACTTCAAGAAATACAAGCAAATTTGAGAGCAATTTTCATGGAAGGGTATGAAGGAGGATGTCCTTAAAAACATTAAGGAATGTATGGTATGCCAACAAAGCAAGAGTGAGCAAAATTTTCCTGCAGGGTTGTTGCAGCCACTTCCTATTCCTGAACAAAAATGGGAAAGTATTTCCATGGACTTCATCACTGGGTTGCCCAAGGTTCAAGGTAAGGATTGCATATATGTGGTGGTAGATATACTAACTAAGTATGCACATTTATTTCCTATCACATCTAATTTCAAGGCATCACAAGTGGCTGAATTATTTTTCAAGAAATTTTTTAGCTTACATGGCTTGCCTAGAAACATTGTTAGTGACCGGGATAGTAGATTCCTCGGCTCTTTTTGGAAGGAGCTCTTTCATTTAGTAGCAACTGAACTCACTCCCAGTACTAGCTATCACCCTCAAACATATGGACAAACAAAGATAGTTAATAAATGGATAACGGGATATTTGAGGAACTATGTTTCAAATCAACAACATGCTTGGGTGAAATGGTTACACCTAGGGGAGTATTGTTACAATACATCTCATCACATGTCTATTGGTATGCCTCCTTTTCATGCTCTTTATGGTTATGATGCCCTTTCCTTTGTTGATCTAATACTTTCCGATAGCAAAGTACCAGCAGCAAGTGATTTCATCAAGCAAAGCCAAGACATAATAAGGTCCCTCAAGGATAATCTACAACATGCACAGAACCAACAAAAGTTATATGCTGATAGGAAAAGGATTGAAAGATCTTTTGAGGTGGGAGATTTGGTATTTTTTATGTTGTAGCCATATAATCAAAGCACCTTGAAGAGGAGTGGGGCAGAGAAACTCAAGCCAAGGTTCTATGAGACTTATAAGATCATCAAGAAGGTAGGAGAGGTAGCTTATGAATTGGAGCTCCCACCAAACAGAAAAATACATAATATTTTCCATGTATCTTACCTAAAGAAGGTTCTAGGCCATAAAACCATAGTATCTATAGAATTACCACCTCTTGATGATGAAGGGAAATTAGTTTTGATACCCGAAGAGATTTTGGGTACAAGAGAGAAAAGATTGAGAAACAGGAGTGTCATAGAGCATTTGGTCAAATGGAAAGGATTACCACTAGAGGATGCAACTTTGGAAGGATCACATATTCTTGAGAATTCCAACCTTCATTTCTTGAGGAAAAGCAATATTTGGGAGGGGAGGACTTGTCATGTCCCCTTTTCAAATAATTAAAAATAATAAACTTTGCTAAGGCAGGCAGGCTCCAAAAAGGTGAAGTTTCAGAAAAAGGGGCTAATCTTTGGAAACCAATGGAATAATAAATAAAAATTATTATTAAATTATATTTTATTAACCCCTATTGGATTTGAGTTAGGTCTATGCCCTCTTTTAAGGGGTTTGGAGACATTTTGGGGTCATTCCAAAACTTGATTTTTGCTCATTTCTTTGTTGTTCTTCAGAGGCTGCCAAACTTGTGGAGAAGGAGACCCAAGAATGGGATTTTGTAGGTTTCTAAGAAGGCTAAGGATGGGATTTTGAAGCTATTTCATGTGCATGCTCATATAGATTTTTCCTTTGTGTTAAACAGTGCAGATTTGTGAGTTTTCGGGTGTGTTTTTTGTATGAGTTTTGTGTTTTCAGTTGAGTATTTCATATCAGTTTGGGTTGCTGATTTATTTCAGACTTTAAGATGTTAAAATAGAGCTGAATATATGTATTGGGATGTGATTAAACTTATGATATATATTATTAGTGTTTTTGTGGTGTTTCCGAGCATTTTTGTGTTAATTTCAGGAGCCCGATGAGCATAGTTTTTGTCCTACATTTGGGAACTATTGTGTAAAGGCTATAAAGATATGGAAATGTCATTTTTTAGGCTTTTATGCTGCTGAAATTTCTGTAAAATTTCCATTTTCATATTTATTAATAATTTGTGAAGTTGTGAAGTTTTTTTGGCACTATTTCGGACATACCCGATTTGGGTTTTATTGAGAAATTGGTGGATCTTTGTAATATTGGTTATTTGATTTTAAAGATCTGATTTGAGGCTTGAAATATCATACAAAATTAGTAAAGGAACATTTCATTTCACAGTCATGAAGAAGATAGGAAAAAAATAACATAGTTAACTATTCAAATCAAACACAAGAATCTACCTGGATTTTGATGCTAAAATTGCAATGCCCAAAAGATTTGTGAGATAAATTTCTCCTCTCAAAACCTTGTCTCTTCCAAAAATTTCTTCTTCCAAAATTTGCAGTCCTCTCAGAACTTTGGTCCCCTAAAAAATGAACCCTCAATTGTTGATAAGGAGTTCTCTTCTAAATTTGGGGCACTAATTGTGCAGTCACCCAAGAGGACTCCTTGCTTACAACTCTTTAACTCTTTATTATCTTTCTTTTATGTTTTCATGCACATTTATTGCAATATAAAATATTTTTTAAAAATTCACTTGACTTCTCTTTCTAATTAATTTATTAAATTTTAATCTCATGCATACTTTATGCAATCTTAAAATTCTTTAATAAATTAATATATTTTATGTTCTTAGATTTATTTTTGAAACATTAATTGATAAAATATTTATTAGCTTAAGCTATAATAATATTTAGGATTTATTTAAAAATGGACTCCTAAATCTATAATTATTAAATTAAATAAATATTATCACATTCAAAATTTAAACTTATAATTTTATCTTTAAATTTAATTCTTTTTATTTAATTAATTTTCTAATTAATTAAATATAATTAAATATTAAAAATATCATAATAATTTTCTATTAAATTAAATCATTTAATTTGACTTAATTAATAGAAAAATCGCCAAAGATTCTAGGATGAAATACGAAAACCCATCATAGAAAAACACATACAAGATCAAACTAAAGGGTTATAATCACAAATTTACATCATACGACACATTTGGAAGGTAATCAACTTAGATACTTGTCCTAATTTTCTAGGACAAATTGGTTTAAAGGTTAGGATTTGGACTTTTGAATTTATCTCCCCTCTCTTACCATTGATATAATGCGATAGGGTACGCTCATTTTGGCAATTCAGGGAAGTCGATACTCAGTACTTATCATTTGCATAAAATCCACACATGTACAAACAAATGTATAGTAAGCTAAATAGGAAATGGTAGGAAGTTGTGCATCATGTAGATCTCAACTAGCAGGTGACTACAACTTCCTTCCTCAACCACATCAGAAATGTCATAAATAAAGAAAATATACACACACACATCATAAACATGCAGTATGGGGTAAGTATCCATAAGAAACAAATATGATAATCCATCTAAGTAATCATCATCAATAACTGAAATCACTGTAATAATCATCATGCATACATGAAGTATAGAGTATCAAGTAGTCTCATCATAAAATCAACTGAGTATGAAACAATATCTAATAATCTCAAAAATAATGCTAGTAATCATCAAGCATAAAACTGGCCTAAAAGAGTTTGGCAATAATAAAAAAATGTAAACTAGGGGCAGACACTAAAGAAAACATAATACAACCAACATAAATAAAGCTTGCACATAACAATCATAACATAACATAAGTATTGTCAACTTCGCTAATTAAAATAATCTACCTCTATACCCTTTTCCTTAACTCCTTTGTTCAGTTAGTCTGAAAAACTAATCAAAATATTACCAAAACATAATATTGAAAAATTTCAAATCAAGAGTTAATATCTAGGATTTTCCCCCTTCATTCCCAAGTCCTTCAATTGACAAGTCAATTCAATGCCTTAGCAAAATGATGAAACTGTCCTATGCGCTTTGTTTCTGTGATACAAAATTGCTAACTAGTTTTTCATCCACAAATTGTGAAAATTATCATACTAACATAAGAAAACATAGATACTATAAATTTACTCCTTGTTCTACCACATTCCAAAATTTTAGCTCTATAGGTGCATCTAGTGAAGCTTGCTGACCAAAACAATCTACTTGTAGTCTATTTTTCCTAGTTAGACAATCTCTTCATGCTAACATACAATAATTATATCTTTAGCATAAGAAAACTTACCTAGGAAAAGTGTTTACATTAATGAAAATATCCAACTACTTTCCTTATCTAACTTCCAACAATCACCCCCTTTGGCATTAATGGAAACACTTAGTGAAAAATTGGCTAAGTGTTCCAACATTTCCAAAAGTTCAAAATTGTGGCCAGTCAAAATTTATCTTCTTTATTTATTATTTTTTTCTCCATAGCTATATACATACTCTCCCTTCGTACATTTTTAAAAATTGTTTTCCCCCTTTCTTATATAACCTATATATTTTTTACCATCCTTACTCCCATTTTGACATCGATTGATAAGATGAGTATCATACATTTATATACATGTTAAAATTGGGGTGCGAAAAAGGTTCCTCAATCCACATACCTCAAAATGTTTGTGAAATTTCTCCATAAAGTTTCACATTCAGTATCCCAATTATTCTTAACTAATTCTACTACATATATAACTACACAATTTGTTAGTTTGTGGCAACTAATCAGGGAAGTACTGTACTTACTATTTGCCAATTGGCTAATACTTACCGATTGGATATTATTTATTCAACAATTTATGGTCGACATGTTGTAACTAATTTTAGCCCTAAAGTGATAAAAATACTTGTATAAAAGGGATTAGGTTTAAGGATTGTTTCATAAGGTGTGATGCAAAAATTACTTCTTGCTGTGGTATTGAGCTATAAGGGATTACAGATTGTAATCAAGTTTTTAATCACTAGATCATAATAATATTAGACATGTTATTTGGTGGATGTAGCCCAAGGTTTGGGTGAACCACATTAAATCTTGGTGTCTTGTGTTCTCTTCTATGTGATCTATTATTTTCTAATATTGTTTATATTTGCATGTAATTGTTATTTCTATCCATGGTTAAATCCTAACAAGTGGTATTAGAGCTAGGTTGTTTTTTAGTTATCCTCTACAGGAAAGTCTCATGGTTGAGTGGGAGTCTCACAGTTGAGTGGGAGTGATGGCAGATGAGGGTAAGCTGAAGGTTGATAAGTTTAATGGGCAGAACTTTCGATTATGGAAGATGCAAATGGAAGACTATCTTTATCAAAAAGATTCATGGAAGCTATTGGAAGGAAAAACCAAGAATCAAGGATCTATGACAAATGATGACTAGGATATTTTAGATAGAAATGAATTTGGAAGCATTCGATTATGCCTGGCACCATCGGTGGCATTTAATATTACAAAGATAAAGACGACAAAAGAGTTGATGGAAATCCTAGCGAAATTGTATGAAAAGCCCACCGCTTCAAGCAAGGTATTTCTCATGAAGCATTTATTCAATATGAAGATGGAAAAAGGTAGTTCTATTGCAAATCATTTAAATGAGTTTAATACTATTACTAGTCAGTTATCTTCTGTGGTTATTAATTTTGATGAAGAAATTATGGCTCTCTTGATTTTGTGTTCTTTGTTCGAAAGTTGGAATGGCTTGGTAATGGTCGTGAGTAATTCCATTTCTGGCTCTAATACTCTAAAATATCATTATGTGATCGATGTTATTTTGAGTGAGGAAATTCTTGGGAAAACATTAGGTGGATCTACATCTAAAAGTGCTTTGAATGCACAAAGTCAAGGTAGAATGACTAAGAGAGGAAGTAATTCTAGAAATTGTGAGAAATCAAAAGGAAAGTCAAAAGGGAAGAGGTCTCAATTGAGAGGACCAAATGACTACAAGTACTATGGGAAACTAGGGCATAAGAGGAAAGATTGTTTGACTCGAAAGAAAAATGAAGAGAAAAAACAAGATGGAGACAAGGAGGCAAATGTGGTTGTATATGAGCAATGTTAGTATGCTAATAGAAACTAAATTTAAATAAAGCTTCTACAAACTAAAAAAAAATTCATAAACTTCAAGATAGACTAAGATGACCTCTCAATTGAGAATATGAGCCATTAATGGACTTTCTCAATAAGAAGCTCTCTTGTTGAGTAGCTTTGTCTAAATAGATAGGATGTATGCTCAAGCTTTATGCTTCAAAAAGGGCTTCAAATGGAGTTGGAATTTGGGTGTGAATGTATGGTTTTGATGAAAAATGGCTTCGTAAAATGGCATTATGACTTTACTTCATGGATTGTGTTAAAATGGCTTGGGAGAGGATTCCTTAAATAGGTAAAGGGCTTGAGGGATCAAGGGCTAGGATGAAATGATGGGGAAAAGCTCATGGAGGGCTCAGATTGCATGAGAGGAGAGCACATGGATTGTGCTTCCTTACATCCAATCAAGGAGTGATACATGTCACAAGGTGAGAGGATGGAGGAAAGGGGAAGGATGAGTCAACAAAGGAGGCTCAAGGGATAAAATCTTCATAAAGACCTTCATAATGGCTTGTAAGAGCAATAAAAGGGCTTGAAAGAGTCATTTATGGCCTAGTGGGCTCCATAAAGTTTTATGGTTGAGATATTTTGAGGGAGATGAGAGCAATTTTGACTTGGGCTTGATTAGGAGGGTTTTAAGCTTGCTTAGGATTGTGAAAATGATTAGAGGATGGAATAGGATGGTTTAGGATTAGCTTAGGGATAGGCAAGTGGATGGCATTTAATGAGGGTGGGTGAAGGAGGAGATATTTGTTAACTTTGGCTTGGGTTAGTAAGTCTTAACCCATTTTTAAGGAATGTGACAAGGTTAGGAGGGGATTAGGATTAGGTTTAAAGACATCTTCTAGAAGAGTCTAGACTTTGGATGAGGATAAAGACTTTCTAGAATAGTCTAGAACTTCCTAGGATGAGGATGAAGACTTTCTAGAAGAGTCTAGAACTTCTTAGGATGAGGATAAATTAGATTTTTAGGAAATAAATAAAGTTTTATTTATTTCAAGGGTTTGGGTTGAGGAGATATTTATCAAAACTTTTTAATAAACATGAGGATTGATATTTAATCTTAATTAAATATTTTGAGTTGGGATTAGGGGTAGGAAATGATGGGATTAGTCTTTAATCAAAATTAAAGAAGGATTAGAAGATTTTGGAAGAGGTTAGTGGTCTTAAGGAAATTGGCCAAGTTTTGGGCAAAAAATAAATTTTTTATTTATTTTGAGTTTTTTGGTCAATTTATTAATTAAATAATTAATAAATAAAGAAATAATGTTTAAATAAGATTTAAACATTTTTGGAAGGGATTCCTTAATTAAATATTTCTAATTAAGATAAAGGGATTTAATGGCATAAAAATAAATTAATTAATTAATTAAATAATTAATTAATAAATGATGATGTAATCAAGAATTTTTCAGAAAATAAAGAAGGATTAGAAGATTTTGGAAGAGGTTAGTGGTCTTAAGAAAATTGGCCAAGTTTTGGGCAAAAAATAAATTTTTTATTTATTTTGAGTTTTTTGGTCAATTTATTAATTAAATAATTAATAAATAAGGAAATAATGTTTAAATAAGATTTAAACATTTTTGGAAGGGATTCCTTAATTAAATATTTTAAATTAAGATAAAGGGATTTAATGGCATAAAAATAAATAAATTAATTAAATAAATAATTAATTAATAAATGATGATGTCATCAAGAATTTTTTAGAAAATAAAAATACTTTATTTTCTAAAGGTTTTTAGGTGTCTACATTTTGCCCCTCTTTGATGTGATGCCGCAAGTGGCATGGCATCAAAGATAAGAAAATAAGATGCCCAAAGCTAGAGCAGAAGAGGAGAGAATGGACTGCAAGATGCCCCCTCAAGAAGGCGGCGGGGAGAGAAAGCGAGGCTCAACGACTTCTTGAAAAGTACAAGAATCTGAGATGAGCAAGAAGACTCAGATTGGCTTAAGAGAAGAGGTTTAGTTAGCTCAAACTCTCACTACGGGAGAATGATAAAGGGAGAATCAGAGGCACAAGAGGAAGCAAGCTTAAGATCTCAGGGATTGCAGAGGATGAAGGAGCGGAGCGCTATAAAAGGAATCCAGGATGGGGAGATGGATGAGGGGATTAAAAAGCTGATGCAACAAGGTTTCAAAGAGTCGGATTGGTAGAAGATGGGTTTCGGAGATCCCTAGGACTAGGATTGTGGATCTCGAAAGATGAGGCTTGGTGGATTGATTTGGATTGGTGGATCCCTAAGACTAGGATTGTGGATCCCTAAAGCTAAAGGTGAGGAGTGATTCAAAGAGATATTGATGCATAAGCTAGGGTAGGAGAGACGGATGTTGGATATGGATGGGGGATAATGGAGATGAAGGAAAACCATTGAAGCTTTTTGAGCAGGGGGATACTTCAAAGAGAAGTACCACCATGTAGTTGAGCACTAGATTTTCTATAGGACTATTGGTTAATTGCCAAGGTTACCAAGAACATAAAAAGCTTTTCACCAATTGTCCAGAGGACTAACGAACTGACTCAAAACAAACACGCAAGGATTGCCCCAACATCACACATGATTCCTAAAGGAAGCAACATGGAACCGACACTGGGTAACCCACAAGTAGAAAAGAAAAATAAATGAAAGACCTGATCAAGACCTTATGCTCAGATTGCCCCATTCACAGTATACCATGATATGGAAGATCGAGGCAACCTTGAGGAGGGAACAAAAGGATTTCTTGGAAAAGATACTTCAAGACCCAAAAGGGAAGATTCCAAATCGAAAGAAAGTGAAAATCCAAAAGAGAACTATTTTCCAATGAGATGGGTAGGACAAGGTACTAACAGACCAAGATCAGACATGAGGAAAGCTATATCCTACAAGGATCTATCAGAGAGCACCTAAGCTGATGGATCTAGATGAGTGATGTGTCTAGCAAGCTGAACTAAGAAGGATAACACTTTGGTGATAGGAGATCTAGTTAAAGGATGCATTGGAATAGCTAACCAAGGGTTGTGCGATGTGTGCAAGATGCTGATCAAGGAGGAACTGACATGAAAGCTGGATAGATACAATGGTACTAAGCTAAAGAGGATGTACAAGCTGACAGACCAAGATATTTACAAGAGGGCTAATCAAGATATGTTACAAGCTAACAGACCAATGATAGGTATGATACAGATGGATAAAAAGCTCAGGATGAGAGAATAGTGGGATGGCTCAATTTGGTGCAAGAGGCAAAAGCTAAGGATGAGGTGATAATGAAAGATATGGATTTGACAAGATGCATCCAATGATGATGATGGGGACAATGCTAAGGTTGGTGGTAGCTGAACAGATAGGTGGCGCTAGAGTGAATGGCTAATGAGAGGATGACATTGGATTTGCATAAGGATAGCCTAGAGAAAGATATTAATGACAAGGGAAGATGGATAAGACAAGATCTCCAAGGAATACAGTGCCCCTAGTCAGAAGATGACATGTGGAAGGAGGTCTTATGATGGATGTGATAGGATTCAAGCTAGGATGGAAAAGCGAAAGGCACTAGGGAGATGGATGATAGCTGGGATGATTGGCTGAAGCTGTAGAAGATCAGTGGATGGTGTGAGATGGAAGCTGAGGATGGAGGATAGATGTATAGATTGGAAGATGGAGTTGGATGTCAAGATGTCACCAAAAGCATGAGGATGATAGGCTAAGTTGGGGATGGCTGGATTATGCATGATGCTTGTTTGCCAAGTTTTCATCATGGTACTTGTCCAAGGCTTGAATTGCCAAGTTTTCACTAGTGGACGTTTTATTTTGCTTTATTTATTTTTTTGACTTTTTGAATTTTTGACTTTGGACTTAGCTGGAATGATTTTGGCTTTCTTCAGCTATTTTTGACTTTTTTGGAATTTTTCACTGGCTGTTGGAATGTTTATTTTTGTTGCTAGTTGTTGGTACACCGAATGTGTGATTTATGCAATAGATCGAATTAGATGGGATTGATGGTAGGAGATGGAGGGATGAAAAGGCTAGAAAGGAGCATAAGATGGAGATGCTTGTAGGATCAACATTGGCACATGCGGGGATGGGTGTGAAAAGAGCAGATGGGGAATAGATGGTAGATGGGGGCTTGATGGAGGATTTGTGGAAGCGTGCTTGGGGATATAGGCACCCAAGATGGAGTTAGGAGATGGGGGACATGAGTCACTGGATGGAGGATTAGCAATGGTGGATGCCATTATGCATTGGGTTTCAACTCTTTTCTTTGGGATCCACATGGTTTTGGATTTTCTTTTCATAGGCTTTTGCATTATTTTGCATTCTTTGATTGGATTTTTCCTTTTTGGAGTGTGTCTTTTAGAATAGACATATGATTGCCTAGGATGTGGATTTTTAGCTTTATGCATTTTGAAGTTGGCATTTACATTGTTGTGGTAAGCTTTGGGAAGATGGTTAGGAGAAGCTTTGTGAGATGGAGAGGATATGGGAGAGTGTGTAGGGGGATGATGATGGATGATGTGCCTCGATATGTGCCTTTGCTGATCTTGCATATGAATGGAGGGAATACGATTTGAATGATGGCTGATAGGAGGATGGAGGATGGTATATTTTGGGACATAGGGACCCAAAATGGATTTAGCGGATGAAGGGGGGATATGGTAGGTTGTTTTAGGTTGCAAAAGATGGTGGAGGGGGGATGACATAAGATTTCTTGAAGGAGTGATGGGAGGCTGGCATGGGGGGTTTGGAGATAGGCTTGGTTTGGGGGTGTGGTGTACCAACACCTTTAGATGGTGAGCCTTTGGATACATATCCAAGACCATGAAATCCTAGATTTTTTTGTGCAATAATAGGCTTTCTAATTCCTTGCTCTTGTGGTCCTAAACCTTGACCTTGATAATGCCATTGATTGAGCATTTGAACTAGCTGAGGATACTTTTTGCTTGTAGAAAATGGTGGAAGTGCTTTATCAGATGTACTGCAATAGGGAGATACTATTCTTAATTCTTTTGCTGAGAGGAGGCCACTATGGATGAATGCAAGTGAACCAAGAGGGTATATTATAGATGGTAAAATAGCTTGGATAGGTGGTAAGATGGAAGCATGGAGTGGAGGAGATGGTAGGATAGGATCTTGATTTAGCTGATGGGATGAAAAGATATCTTGCAGTAGAGGAGGTTTGGCTTGAGGTTTTGGAGATGGAGGGGATAGTGACTGCACTATGGATGGAAGACATGGTACGATGATATCTTCATTTATGCTTTGGGGGATGTCAACATGCTTTTGGGTAGGATCTTGATAGGATTGGTTTGGAGTGGATGGTGCGATAGGAGGTGAAGGGATGGACTCTTCAAAGGTAGCGGATAGATAGATGGGAGATTCAATAATGGAGATGGGTGAGCAGAAGATGGATGCATAAGGGTCATTATGGGAGATTTGGGAAATGCTTGGAGGTGATGTGGATAGGATTTGGAGGGTTTTGATAGATGGTGGGATTTTGATGCTTGCGGGAAGTGGAAGGATTTTAAGCAATTTGATGGATGGTATGGGGATGATAGCTATGGGAGATGGAGGTGATATTATAGATGGGGAAGCTTCATTATTGACTACTTCACATGGTTGGATTAGATGACATGGCTTATCGACTGCTGGGGGTGACTTTTCTTATATTTCCTCTAGGAGATTCCTTGGAGATGCATGTGTCAGAGGTGGAGGTGGATTGACAGGAATAGCTAGTGTGATGGGGGTGGAAGATTGGAAGCTTTGTTGATTGGGTGATGGAGGAGAAGCTAGGATATTAGATGGCATGACTAGATAGTTTGGAAGAATGCATGGATTTTGTGGAATGTTTGGGGGAATGTTTCTAAGGCTTTCAATATACCTGTCATAGTCAACAAGATTTTCATCATCATTGGAATAGGAGGTGGCGGGAGTAAGGACAATATGACCGAACACATCATGATAGGTTTGGGATTTCATGTTTTGATGATGAGTCGGATGGGGATGGGGTCTTGCATATGGATGAACACGGAAGCTCATGGTTGGATTTGGATTAAGCGTAGATTTTGGATTGGTTGATGAAGGATTTCCTAAGGAGAGTCAAAGCTGTATGACAGACCTAAGGAGGATTGGCTGGATATTTTTGGCTTTCTTGTGGATGGAAGACTTCAAGGGCATGCTGTCAAAAAGTGAGAGTTTTTCTTTCCTATGCGTTGGATTGGTGGAGATTGTGTCAACTTAAGGATAGACTAATGATCCTATGGCATGACACAAGATTGACCACTTGTGGTTCCCAACCTTTAGCTCAAGGTGATGAGGGATAACAAGTGACAAAGCTAGATTACCCTAGACAAAGCTCTGTCAAAGGGATAACCTTGGTGAGGCTGGTGGATTGGTCGGATTGATTGGATAGCAAATTCTAGCAGAATGACAACAAATCTCTAAAGGCTTGGGTGTGATTTTGGATTGGGTTGCTAGCTGGCTAGGGGGGATGATTTGGAGAGACTTTGGATTTGGGATTGTTCTAAAGAAAGGAACTAGATAGATTCGGTTGCAGCGGGGGAGCTTGGATGATTTTTTGATGAGGCAGTGACTACGCTAAGTATGCCTTGAGCTAGGAGCTTTCTGCATTTTTGAGATTTTGACCAAAGTTGGCAAACATTCATTCAAAAGCTATGAACAAAAAAGTAGACAAAATTTTGGAGCAAGAACGTCAAACACACCAACATCCTAGGAAGCTTTGTACAAGGATGAAATTTGTTATAGTTAGGGAGTCCTCGATATACACAAGGTATGTGAGGCCCAAATCTGTAGATGAAACCAAAAAGATGTCACACAGCCGAGAGGAGTGGTAACCCACTTCTCCTCTTTCACTTCTCAAGGGTATAAAGTTCCTTGAGGCTTAGCCCGAGTGAAAAAATCTTGATTCCAAGAGAGGTGTCTTTGGATTCACCTCCCGATTTTTATACTCCGTCGGAATGCTGGAGTTGAGATCATCCCAAGGGGTGATGAAATCCCCAAGCAGGCCTCCTAAAAAGTGTAAAACAAGACCACATACATGATCTTGGGATTTAAAAGACACGCATTTATTCTAATTGATGATTTAGATTTTGTAAGCTATGATTGAAGACACTTGTGATTATGGCATTCAATGTTCATTCCAATTTGATAGCGTCGTCAGCATAATGAAAGTCGAGAGATCGTCAACATAAGAAATACAAGTGTCATTGAAAATGCATCCAAACCATGCAATGTTCATTAATTGTTAGGAATTCAAGATTGAGTGTGAGTTTGTTGTAAGCCCAAAACAAAGATATGTGAAACTTGATTGCCAAGCGTGTGCCCGGAGGCCCTCCACGTCAAGATTTGTCCAATTTTTATGCCCAAATGAAATGTGAGCCAGATTAATGCGCATTCAAGAAATTTTCTAACTTAGAAAAACCACTAAAGACCCAAGTGAGTGGAGTTTGATTTTTGTGGAGCACTTAACACCCTCTTAGGTAGACCCATCCCCATAGATGGCACTGAGATTGCAATCGATAGTTAAATTGATGAGTGATTAAAGAGGGTGAGTCCAACTACAAACTTACTCAAAGTGTCTTTATTAGTTTTTATAACTTAGAAGATTTCCAAAATGTGGATTCTTTTTATGCCCCAAAAGATGATTATTTGATCTATGGCATTCAAGATTAGATTTTTTGTTTTAATCATGAATTCATTAAAAAAAAAAACTTGATTTTAATCCATGGCACTCAAGAGTGATTTTAGCAACATGCATTCAAAGACAAGTGATTAAACATTCAAGTTTTTTCCTTTGAGCATTCAAGATTGAGATTTTGTGTGTTGTTTTAAAAACTTTGAAGTCCTTTGTTTTAACCTTAGATCATTCAAGATTGTTTTGGACTCAAAAGTGAAAATGACTATTTGGACTTTGGTTTTCATTGAAGATTTTGTATTCTAGTTTGCATATTTTAAGCCCAAAATTGATATTCCTAGATTCTTTTGATGCATGAAAAACCTAAGAAACATTCAAAATTTTGCAACAAGACATTTGTTTGGAACAAATAACAAAGCTTTTAGGACAATTTTTTACAACCATTTAGGACTCTTAGTTTTCATGAGATTTTTAAAAGAACTTTAAAATATTTTCAAATGAGGTTCATTTTATCCTGGATTGATGCTTTGAGTTTGATTTAGATTTTAGTGTGCACTTAATGTTGATTTTGAACCTTTTGAAATGGAAACTTGAAGTTCTTTTTAAATTCTCAAAAATGAAGTGTTCCTAACTTTGCATGAATGTATATAAAACCTTGATGTTGTAAGGATGCAAATGATTGGATTGGTTTAGTTTCACTTGTTAAAAGATATTTTCTTTTTTGCAAATTTTTAGTTTTTTAATGGATTTAAGTATGATTTGGGGGTTCATTTTAAGCACTAAAAATAAGTGTGTATGATTTTGCTTCCTTAAAAAAAAAAGGCCAAGATCTCCCACAAGAAGAAGAAGAAGAAGAAGTAGATGGAATAAGAAGAATATAGACAAGAAGAGGAAGAAGAAATCCAAGTGCTTTTTTCACCTATAAGCTTGAAAAATCTACAAACACTATGAGATAGACTATGAGTTCCTTTGTCTTTTTCATGCTCATGTGGACCTACAAAACCAATTTATACAATCCTACCAATCACAAAAACAAGCAAAATTAGCCAAAATTAGCAAATGACATACAAATCTTGACTAAAAAAGCTAATGAAGATGACCTGTGCGGGGTCCCACCGGGCGTGCCAAAATGTATATGAGCAATGTTAGTATGCTAATAGAAACCAAATTTAAATAAAGCTTCTACAAACTAAAAAAAATTCATAAACTTCAAGATAGACTAAGATGAGCTCTCAATTGGGAATATAAGCCATTAATGGACTCTATCAATAAGAAGCTCTCTTTTTGAGTAGCTTTGTCTAAATAGATAGGATGTATGCTCAAGCTTTATGCTTCAAAAAGGGCTTCAAATGGAGTTGGAATTTGGGTGCGAGTGTATGGTTTTGATGAAAAATAGCTTCTTAAAATGGCATTATGACTTTACTTCATGGATTGTGTTAAAATGGCTTGGGAGAGGATTCCTTAAATAGGCAAAGGGCTTGAGGGATCAAGGCCTAGGATGCAAGGATGGGGAAAAGCTCATGGAGGGCTCAGATTGCATGAGAGGAGAGCACATGGATTGTGCTTCCTTACAACCAATCAGGGAGTGGCACATGTCACAGGGTGAGAGGATGGAGGAAAGGGGAAGGATGAATCAACAAAAGAGGCTCAAGGGATAAAATCTTCATAAAGACCCTCATAATGGCTTGTAAGAGCAGTAAAAGGGCTTGGAAGAGTCATTTATGGCCTAGTGGGCTTCATAAAGTTTTATGGTTGAGATATTTTGAGGGAGATGAGAGAAATTTCAACTTGGGCTTGATTAGGAGGGTTTTAAGCTTGCTTAGGATTGTGCAAATGATTAGAAGATGGATTAGAATGGTTTAGGATTAGCTTAGGGATAGGCAAGTGGATGGCATTTAATGAGGGTGGGTGAAGGAGGAGATATTTGTTAACTTTGGCTTGGGTTAGTAAGTCTTAACCCATTTTTAAGGAATGTGACAAGGTTAGGAGGGGATTAGGATTAGGTTTAAAGACATCTTCTAGAAGAGTCTAGACTTTGGATGAGGATAAAGACTTTCTAGAATAGTCTAGAACTTCCTAGGATGAGGATGAAGACTTTCTAGAAGAGTCTAGAACTTCTTAGGATAAGGATGAATTAGATTTTTAGGAAATAAATAAAGTTTTATTTATTTCAAGGGTTTGGGTTGAGGAGATATTTATCAAAACTTTTTTAATAAACACGAGGATTAATATTTAATCTTAATTAAATATTTTAAGTTGGGATTAGGGGTAGGAAATGATGGGATTAGTCTTTAATCAAAATTAAAGAAGGATTAGAAGATTTTGGAAGAGGTTAGTGGTCTTAAGGAAATTGGCCAAGTTTTGGGCAAAAAATAAATTTTTTATTTATTTTGGGTTTTTGGTCAATTTATTAATTAAATAATTAATAAATAAGGAAATAATATTTAAATAAGATTTAAACATTTTTGGAAGGGATTTCTTAATTAAATATTTTTAATTAAGATAAAGGGATTTAATGGCATAAAAATAAATAAATTAATTAAATAAATAATTAATTAATAAATGATGATGTCATCAGGAATTTTTCAAAAAATAAAAATACTTTATTTTCGAAAGGTTTTTAGGTGTCTATAGTGGTAAGTAACAAATCTGAAGAGGATGCTTTTCTTCTGTCTTTAGAAAGTGTTGATGATTCATGGGTTCTAGATTATGGTGCTTCATTTCATACTACACCTCATAGAGGTTATTTCATTAATTATGTCCAAGGGGATTCTGGGCTTGTTTATTTGGGGGATAATGAACCTAGTTAGATTGTTGGAAAGGGAAAAGTTAAGATTAAGTTGCAGAATGAGAATCATTGGCTACTACATGAGGTAAGAGATGTTCCAAGGTTGAGTAGAAATTTAATTTTAGTACGGCATCTCAATGTTGAGGGTTGTGTACTTACTTTTAATGATAAAAATTAGAAGGTTTCAAAAGGTTCCCTTATGTAGAAAAAGGTGTGCAAGTAGGCACCTTATATCTTTTTAGAGGTCATATTGTTCCTTCTACTTTAATTTTTTTAGAGAAAAATGGATGTTCAAGAATAGTTTTTGTAGTTGAACAAGGAGAGAAAATAACTATTATAGATTCTAATACAACCCTGTGGCAAAACAGACTTGGGCACATGAGTGAGAAAGGTATGAAAGTACTTCATTCAAAGAAAGTTTTACCTGGTATGAAATGTGTTAATATGGATTTTTATGAAAGTTATGTGTGTGAAAAATAAAAGAGAGTGAGTTTTGTGAAGATTGGGAATGAAAATAAAAGTGAGAAATTAGAGCTTGTGCATACAGCTGTATGGGGACTAGCTTAGGTATCTTCCGTTGGTGGCACTCATTATTATGTTACATTTATTGATGATGCAACAAGAAAAGTATGAATTTATTTCCTTAGATAGAAATCTAATGTATTTCAAACTTTTAAGAAATGGAAATACTTGGTTGAAAATGAGACTGGTAAGAAATTGAAATGTCTTAGATTTGATAATGGTGGTGAGTATTGTAGTCACAAATTTGAAGATTATTGCTCCACTAATGGTATTCATAGATAGAAAACTATTCGAAGGACTTCATAGGAAAATGGAGTTGTTGAATGCATGAACAGGACTATAATGGAGTGTGCAAGGAGCATGAGGTTGAATGTTGGGTTTCCCTTAAACATGTGGGCAAAGGCTATTAATACTATTGTATATTTGATTAATAGAGGTCCCTCTACTCTTTTGGGTTGTGGTATTCTAGAGGAAGCATGGACTAGTAAGAAGGTGAGTTATTCTTTTCTCAAAACCTTTGGTTGTGAAGGATTTGCTCATATAGATTCTAAAAATAGAGTCAAGCTAGAAGCTAAGTCAAAAAATGTGTATTTGTTGGATATGGCATTGATGAATTTGGTTATAGACTTTGGAAATTTGAAAATTGTAAAATTGTACAAAGTAGAGATGTCATATTCAATGAGAAAGTGTTGTATAAAGATCTATTGCAGCAACATGTGAAGAAAGAAGATGATTATGTAATGCTGGATGATACTCCAAAAGATGATGTTCCAAAAATTTCTCATGATGTGCAACGAAAAATACCATACACACCGGCGAATGTTAGATGATCAACAAGGCTAGGTAGACCTCCAAAAATATTTTCTCCCTCTTTGTATTCTATTTTACTAACTGATGCTAGTGAACCTAAATGTTATGATGAAGTTGTGCAGGTGGATACTAAGATTCAGTGGGAGTTTGCAATGAAAGACAAAGTTGACTCTTTTCTGATAAGTAAGACATGAGATTTATGCAAGTTGCCTGGAGGTAAAAGGGGTTTACAAAATAAGTGGGTTTATAGGTTGAAAGAAGAGGATGGAGGTAAGAAAGATTTAAAGCCAGCTTAGGTGTAAAAGGATTTGCACAAAAAAAAGGCATTGATTTTGATGGGATATTCACTCTTGTTGTTAAAATGACTTCTATCCATTTTGTTTTAAGTATTGTGGCTACTGAAGATTTGCATTCGGAGTAGCTTGATGTTAAAACAATCTTTCTCCATGGTGATTTGGATGAAAAGATATATATGGCTCAGCCATAGGGATTTGAGGTCAAAGGTAAGGATAACTTAGTGTGCAAATTGAAGAAACGTTTATATGGCTTGAAGCAAGCACCTCGGCAATGGTATCTAAAATTTGATAGTTTTATGCATGAGCATGGATATCGTAGGTGTCATTAAGATCATTTATTTTATTTTAAGAGGTTGGATTATGATAGCTACATTATTTTATGTTTATATATTGATGATTTGATTGTAGCTAGGTCTAACATGGATCACATTAAGGGGAAAAAATGCCAGTTAGCACATGCATTTTCTATGAAGGATTTAGGGGCAGCAAAACAAATCCTTGGTATGAAAATTTGTAGAGATAGGAAGAATAGGAATTTGACTTTATCTCATGTTGATTATATTGCAAAGGTGTTGCAATGTTTCTCTATGGAGAATGCTAAACCTGTCAGCACAGCTTTACCTAGTCATTTAAAGCTGACTAAGTGACATAAGAGTGGATGGAAGAACTAGGGTCAAAGGTACACCTAGCTATTCAAACTACCTGCAAAGATTCAACATAGCAAAAATATAAACAAATATAACCAACTCAGGTAGAAAGAGGAAGAAAATTCCTTCATTCATACATGCATCCAAAGATCTATTACATGCACAACTATAAGGCCTTTTGGGTTACACCCACATATCAATTCAATTACAATCTTTGATGATCCAAATTTGCATTCTTGCTCCTACCCCTCAGTTCCCCCTAAGACTCAAACCAAGACCTCTTAAATACATGTATGACCACAAGTTAGCCTATTGCAAATACAAATAAATAAACTCTCATATTAAATGCTAAGCTTAGCCACAATTCAGCTCACAAAAGACATCTAACACTAAATTAAATGCAAAGGTTGGCTTCAACAGGAAGCCAAAGATAGAGAACTTGGCAAAAAAGGCTCCATGAGATACTGACACTTAGCATCCACATGAACTTGGCATCCAAAGGGTGACTCAGCAACTACATGAGCTCGACATCCAAAGGATGACTCGACAACCAAAGAGCACTCAACAACAACAAAGAACCCTACACCAACCACAAAGCTCAACATGCTCTAAACACTTGACACCCACTAAGAACTTGGAAATGCAAGACATTGCAACTTGGTACATACTAAGAATTCAACAATGCAAGACATTGCAACTCGGCAGAAACTAGGAAAACTGAAAAACATGCAGGACAATAGTGCAACCTAGGATGCTCCTGCATCAGATAACCAAGGTAGAAAGAAATGATTCTCCTAAATCATACAAGTGTCACAACCCAAGTTGAATCCAACTCAGATTGAGAAATCCATGTAGCATCTTAACTAGGTCTATTTTTCCATTTTACCAAATACTCATAGTAGTCTTTTCCTCTTGTGCTCTTACCAATTCTTTCTTTCAATTTTTGTTTAACTTCTTCAACCTTCTTCTTAGGATAATAATCATACACATCCACTTCATCTTATAACTCATGATACTTATATAAATCAAGAATATTGAATATATGAGATATATCCATGTCATTAGGTAACTCCACCTCATATGCATTACCACTCTCAAACTTCAAAATCTTACAAGGTCCAAACTTAGTCATCTTCAGCTTACTATATGTTCCAACAGGAAATCTTCCTTTCTTCAAATGAACCATCACTTCATCACTAATGTCAGAAACATGATGTCTTTTGGATTTTTCAGCATTCTCCTTATACTTTTGATTACATTTTTCCATCCTCAATTTTACTTCCTTATGCAAAGACTCCATACAATTAGAAAATTATTCTCTAGCGGCACTTCTCTTCTCTTCACCAACAACATCCCTCAAATCTAATACTCTTCTAGATTGCATTCATGTAACAATCTCAAAAGGTGTTTTCCCTATACTTCTATTCACAGAATTATTATATGCAAACTTAGCTTGTGCCAATACCATCTCCCAATTACTTGGCTTATCTCCAACTAGACATCTCAGAAAATTACCCAAGCTTCTAGTCAAAACCTCTATCTATCCATTTGTTTGTGGATGGAATATATAACTAAACCTTGATTTAGTACCCATCTTCTTCCACAAAGTCTTCCAAAAATAACCAACAAACTTACTATCTCTATCAGAAATAATACTTCTTGGTAATCCATGCAATCTTACAATTTCTTTGAATAAAAGTTCAGCAACATGCTCAACATCTAATGTTTTCTTACAAGGTATGAAATGAGCCATCTTAGACAATCTATCAACAAAAATAAATATATAATCATACCCCTTTACTATTTTAGGCAATCAAAGAACAAAATCCATACTAATGTCATTCCAAGGTTTCTCAAGAAGAATAATAGGTGTATACAAACTAGTATTTTGACTTACTCCTTTTACAACTTGACAAACTCCACATCTCCTTACAAATTCTTTGAACATCCTTATACATATGAGGCCAGTATTACTTATCCTTCAACAAACTCAATGCCTTATCAATTCCAAAATGTCTAAATAATCCACCTTTATGCTTTTTATTAATCAAATTCATTCTCATGGAACTTTTAGGGATGCACAACTAAATTCCTTTGAACAAAATACCTTCTTGAATGAAATATTCATCATACTTACCTATGTGATCTATTAGGTTTGGTGCTCTACACTCTCTCGATGCCTCAAAAAAATTAGGGTTAGTATCATACAACTCTTTCATGTCATCAAAACTAAGAACTTCAACCTTCATTTCAGTCAACAAGGAACATCTTCTACTCAATGCATCAACAACTCTAGTAGTAACTCAACTCTTATGCTTAATAACAAACGTGAAACTCTGCAAATAATCAACCCACTTTATATGTCTTTGATTCAATTTATGTTGAATTCCCAAGTACTGTAAAGATTTATGGTCAGTATACAACACAAACTCCTTGGGAATCAAATAATGTCTCCACTTCTTCAAGACTTGAACAATAGCATAAAACTCTTGATCATAGAAAAAATACTTCCTTTTAGCATCATTCAACTTCTTACTAAAGAAAGCAATAGGTTTACCTTCTTGAATCAATATAGCTCCTATTGCACTACCACTTGCATCACATTCAACTTGAAATACCTTATTGAAATCAAGCAAAGCCAATATAGGAAATCCAACAACCTTTTGTTGCAAAGTCTCAAAAATTTTATTAGCTCCATGTGTCCACTTTAATTACTTTTTATCTCCTCTTATTATCTCATTCATCACATTACAAATAGAACTAAAATTCCTTATAAAATTCCTTATAAAATTCCTGTAAGAACTAGCAAAACCATGAAATGATCTTACCTTACCCACATTCTCAGGTGTAGGACACTTCAAAATTTCTTTAACCTTCTTAGGATCCATCTTCAAACCATCAACTAAAGTTACAAATCCCAAATGTACAATCTCTTCTTCCATAAAAGAAAACTTTTTTAGATTAGTCATCAACTTCTCCTCTTTCAATCTCTGCAATACTTATCTAACATGCTAAAGATTTTCTTCCTTAGTCTTATTGAATATCAAAATTTCATCCAAATAAATAATCACAAACTTACCCAAGAATCTTTTTAGAACTTCATTCATCAACCTCATGAAAGTAACAGGTGCATTAGTCAAACCAAAAGGCATAACCAACCATTCTTACAAACCATCTTTCATCTTAGAAGTAGTCTTCCACTCATCTCCTTCTTTGATTATGATATGATGATAACCACTCTTCAAATCAATCTTGGTAAAATACTTTGCTTCACTCAAACAATTTATTATGTAATCCATCCTTGGCATAGGAAACCTATATTTCATTGTGATCTTGTTAATAGCTCTAGAGTCAATACACATTCTCCATTCTTGATTATTTTTAGGTGCTAATACAATAGGTACAAAACATTGACTCAATCTTTCTCTTATCAAACCTTTCTCCAAAAATTCATGCACTTGTATGTTAAGTTCTTCATTTTTTGTAGGTGTCAATCTATATGGTGCTTTGTTCAGAAAACTAGAAATAGGAATCAGATCCATACAATGACTTATACTTCTCATTGGTGGTAAACCATTAGGTATATCCTTTGCAAAAAAAATTTTACACTCATTTGATAGTTTCACAATCTCTTTTGGTACTTAGTCACGACTATCAGCTGTCACTTGGTCACCACTGACTAGCACTCGATTAACACTATTTTCTAGCACTCGGTTACTATTGACACAACTCAATTTTCTTGGAATTATAGAAAAACAAAGTTGATTCTTTTTCATTCCCTTCTCAAATTTTTTTCCATTAACCATGCAAGTTCTCACAATAGTACAATTAACCTCATATGGACTTTCAATCAAAGGCAACAATATTTGCTTCTTCCCATTCACACAAAGAGTATATTGATTCAATCTTCTAGCATATATAACATATTTATCATAATACCAAGGTCCACCCAATAAAATATGAAAACAATCCAAAGGCATAATATCACACAAAACTTCATCAAAATAATCTCCAATCTTGAACTTCACAAGGCATTTCTCACTTACCAATATCTTATGCTCATTTTTTATCCATGAAACATGATAGGGTTTAGGATGCTTCAGCCTCTGCAACTACAACTTTGTAACCAACTCTTCTAATTCCAAATTTGTAGAACTTCCACTGTCAATGTTTACCTTGCAACATTTTCTAGCCATCTTACATTAGGTTTTGAAAAGACTTCTCCTTAGGATAGGTTCCCCATCACTTCCTTTATTACATAAGGTTCTTCTCACCATATGATTTTCTCCAACCTCGGGTTCACTTGGTGAACCCTTAGTATCTCCTTGAATTACAACATTTTTGTTACCTTGCCCACTTTCATAGGATCTACACTCAAAGGATCTATGCCATTCTTTACCACATCTGAAACAATTACCATGAAAACCTCAGATTTGCCACCTTCTCCATAAGATCCACCTCTACCTCTCTAGAATCTACCACCTATGCCTCTTTTTCTTTGTTCATGCTTCTTTGTCAAGAACTCCTCATCTTTCAAGACATATTGGTATGCTTCTTCCACACTTTCCAATTTCAAAAAACTTGTTTCATCTTGAGTTCCAGATTTGAATCCATTTATGTTCCTTGCAATTTTCTCAACATCATTATCCACATATCTAGATCTGATCTCCAATATATACAAGTCCTCTGTATACTCCTTCATAGTCATGTCTCTTTGTCTTAAATTTTGCATCTTTCTCAACAAGATAACTTGGTAATCAACAAGAAGGAATTTGTTCTTCACTTTGTTCACCATTTTTGTGCAAGTTCTGATATTTTCCTTTCCTCTCCTTTTTCTATCATTTTGCAAATGCTCCCACCATAGTGAGGCATGCCCTTTCAGTCTTGTAACTACAATCTTCACCATCCTATTATTAGGAGTGTTTTCATATTCAAAGAACTCCATTTCAGAGATCCAATCCAACATGACATTGGTGTCCAATTTCCCATCATAAGGAACAACCTCTACAAAAAGCTTTGAATTTTCTCTAGACAATACTCTCAACAAGCTTGCTTCATCTTGATCTTCTTCAAGTTCTAGATTAAGGTTTGGTGTTGTTGCTTCATCATCACTTACATCATCAAGATGTGCTTCTATCCTCTAGGAAATTGCTATAGCATCTAATTTGGCTACAATTTGTCTTAGTGTATCCAATATTACATTATCAACATTTCCTCTACCTCTAACCATCTTTGCAAATCATGTTCTTGCAATACTGTAATGCTCTGCAAGTCATAAGCCAAATCCTCATATTTGCTACCCTACAACCAAATTCACTTAGGGTTCTACATAATCCAATCTTGAAAAGGAAAAACTTGGAGCTCTGATACCATAGAATTTTAGGGGGTGGCATTAGCTTGCTAGAGTAACAATTCCCCTACAATTCATTGGGCCACCTGACGCAAGGGTGGATGGAAGAACTAGGGCTAAAGGCACATCTAGCTATTCAAACTACTTGCACAGAGTCAACAGAGTGGAAATAACAAGAAATATAACCAACTTAGGTAGAAAGAGGAAGAAAATGCCTTCATTCATACATGCATCCAAAGATCTATTGCATGTCTAGCTGTAAGGCCTTCTGGGTTATGACCATGTATTAATTCAATTACAATCTTCAATTTTCCAACTACACATTCTGAGGTTTTCATGAAAACCTCTTAAATACATGCATAGCCACAAGTTGACCTATTGCAAATACAATTAAGTAAACTCTCATATTAAATGCTAGGCTAAGTGACAAGTTAGCTTGCAACAAACATCTAACACTAAATTAAATGCAAAGGTCAGCCTCAATAGGAAATCAAAGATAGAAAAATCAACTAATGAAGGCTCCATGAGATATTGACACTCAAAATCCACACAAACTTGACATCCACATGAACTTGGAATTCAAAGGATGACTCGATAACCATACGAACTAAGCATCCACAGAAACTTGACATCCGAAGGATGACTTCGAAACCACATGAGCTTAGAATCCAAAGGATGACTTGGCAACCAAAGAGCACTTGGAAGCAATTGAGAACTCGACATCCTCTAAATACTCAACACTCACTAAGAACTCAGCAATGCAAGACATTGCAACTCAGTAGAAACTATGAAAACTAAAAAACATGTAGGACAACAGTGCAACCTAGGATGCTCCTGCATCACTAAGGAGTTGTGTCCCAAGACATAAGAAGAGGAAGATAAGATGTCCAAGGTACCTTATGCTTCAACTATATGAATCTTGATGTATGTTATGGTATGTACAAGGCTAGATATTGCATATGTAGTGGGAGTTTTTAGCAAATATATGAGTCATCTAGGAATTGAGCATTGGAATACAATCAAATGGATTCCCATATATTTGAGAGGTACATCCAATAAGTGTTTACACTTTGGGGGCTCTACTACTAATTTATTGGGATATGTTGACTTATATTTGGTAGGAGATATTGATACCAAGCAGAATACTATAGGTTATGTATTTACTATTGGTAGGGTAGCAGTGAGTTCGGTTTCTAGGTTATAGAAGGTTAATACTTTAGCCACTACAGAGGTAGAGTATGTTGCTGCTACAGAGGAAGACACGAAGATGATATGCTTTAGTTCTTCTTGAAAAAATTGGAACACCCTTAGAGGGATATTTATTTGTTTATAGATAGCCAGAGTACCATTCATCTTACAAAGAATTATGCTCTGCATTCAAAGATAAAACACATTCAGTTGTGGTACCATTTCATTTGGTTAGTTTTGGATGATGGACAATTAAAGTTGGACAAGGGACATATAGATGACAATCCTAGAGATATGTTTACAAAGGTAGTGACAAGGGAGAAGTTGAATTCCTCTTTAGCTTTGGTTGGTCTTCTAGACTAAACAAAATAAAAGAATAGTAGAGTCCAAGGTGGTTTGATCCAGTGGGAGCCCCACGTGGTAGGAGTATTGCTACCAGATCAGTCTACAAGTGGGAGATTACTATCTAGTGTGGAGTTTGATTAATCCCCATGTAGGAGATTGTTAGTTTGTGATGACTGATCAAGGGATTACTGTACATACTTCATAAATTCTTTAGGGTTCAGGCTAGTATTCACAATTGGCTATTATTTATTTGCCAATTTATGGCTGACATGTTGTAACTAATTTTAACCCTAAAGCACTAAATAACTTATATAAAAGGGCTTAGGGTTAGGGATTATTTCATAAGATGTGATGTGAAAATTTCTTCTTGTGGCAATATTGAGTTGTAAGAAATTATGGATTGTAATCAGGTTATAATCACTAGATCATAATAATATTGGACTTTTTGTTTGGTGGATGTAGCCCAGGGTTTGGGTGAACCACATTAAATCTTGGTGTCTTGTGTTCTCTTCTGTGTAATCTATTATTTTATGATATTGTTTATATTTGCATGTAATTGTTATTTTTTTCTGTGGTTAAATCCTAATACAATTGCATATGCAACTATTTATGCTCCATTTAAGTCTATAGGAGTAAACTTTTCATATGATTTTTTTGATGCAA
The DNA here is from genome assembly GCA_028749045.1 of Cupressus sempervirens. Lineage (NCBI taxonomy): Eukaryota > Viridiplantae > Streptophyta > Pinopsida > Cupressales > Cupressaceae > Cupressus > Cupressus sempervirens. The sequence continues at coordinate 309,314,833 of CM053793.1, forward strand.
TTAGGGTATCCAACTCCTATAACATATCTAAAATTTGGTTTAGGTTGTCTATCAATAGATTGAATCTCCTAAAAATTATATTTCTCTCATTGACCAAAGTTTGAATAATGCCAAATGTCTCACTTACCCTTTTATCTAACTCAATCACACTTAAACCATTCTATTCAAATTCATTGGCTAGCTTCTCTAGCTTGACCTCATCCCCTTTTGAGATCTTAATAAAATCTTTAACATAATGGTGTGACCTTGGGCATGCTATGTACATCTTATTTCTTTTCAAAATGTGTCTTCTTATATCTTTAATAGACTCATGTATTACTAGGGTAAGTGCACAAAGATGGTGTACAAAATGGGGAGTATAAGTGGACCTCTTTTTTCTTAAATCAAGTAAGCCTAATCTTGGAAGATCCATTTGAGGGCCATGAACTCAAAATGAGAAAATGTGTAAAACAAAACAATTGTAGTAATCTAAATCTAGTTTCTAAAATACTAAGATTTTTTTAAAAATAGATAATATTAAGAGGGTCATACCCTGCACGAACAAAAAAGTATTCCTTTTTTCGCTGAAAAACAAAACATAGCTCTTTCCATGCACTAAACAAAAAAACTAGGTATATTTAGTATTTTGAAAAGAACTTTGGTAGGATGATAGGTAAAGTGAGATATACAAGTTTTGTATATTTTTTTTTAAAAATTGATGAGTATGTTTTTTTCTATGAATTTTTGAGGTGACTCCATCATAAAACTTTGGCACCTCTTTGTGCGCGAGGCATAACTTGAATCAAAATGATGTAAAATAAACATTTAAAAATAAAAACTGTATATAATCAAGGGTATAACAATAATATGTAAATTCTTTTCCATTAGGTTACATAGATCAAATATTATTGTATAAATGGTAGACATATGTTTGAGAGGACTGTTAAGAAACTCATATAGAATAATTAGCTTCACAATGTTAATCATCTCAAAAAATTAAAACAATTATATCATTAGAAAGGTAAGAAAATTTCTGAGATTATGGTGGTAATTTTAGAGATACCCACTTCACCATTTGCAAACTTGATGAAGTCAAAGATGACAATTGATCTTAGAAGTTGCTAAAATGTCTAACCCAAAAAAATATGGAGGTAAAACATCAACCCAATCCTTTGGGTAGTTAAATAGTCCTATTACAAAGCCTAAAAGAGATCGTGCCTTTTTGTTAACAAAATATGATCATGTCATTCTTCGTATGACTAAACTATCATACTAGACATAACACAATTGTGTTGTGTCTAAGTAATAGTATAGTCAATTGTTCAAAGGATTAATAGGCCTAATTAGGCCCAATTAATGAAGATATAGATAAAAATAGATTAATCTCATCAAATAAATGATTAGAGGAATGATGCACAATGGGTTTATACAAAGAAAGAGTGTGGTTGAGGGACAATGCACAGTGGGTTTTATACAAAGATTCAAATGTCAATCCTATAAGAGAAATTTTAGCTTCCAAAACTCAAACTATGGGTCTTGGAATCATTCTATTTATTCATCTAAATGGAGGCCCTTATAGGGAAGACCTAATTGTAATGCAATAATATAATGCAAGGCTAGGATATAGGAGTGAGATTCTTTTAGTTGAACCATAAGATAAACCATATTTTGAAGAAATGACGAAGACTACCTGTGAAGGCTCTGAGGTACATCAATTTATTGTACTCAACTTTCTCTTTGATTTTTATCTTGTTGGGAAATTTAGTGATGGGTTTTTGTATGTATGTCAAGAATAGGAGGAAGAAGGGTCTTAAATTAAGCTAAGGGTTCAACTCCATGAAAAACAAGGAAACCTACAACAATATTTTTTTGAAATGGTTAGAAAAATTATTGGAGCTCTTGGCAAGATGGAAGAAAAATTGATGCTCGACATTCAAAACCAATTTAATGTAAATCTTGAAATAATGAAACATGTTGATAAGCACCTTGGTGAATGTATGGATATAATTGTAGAGGTGATCCAATTTCTCTCTCTCTCTCTCTCTCTCTCTCTCTCTCTCTCTCTCTCTCTCTCTCTCTCTCTCTCTCTCTCTCTCTCTCTCTCTCTCTCTCTCTTTCTAAAATAAGAGATAAAAATTTCCATGAAATTATAGTAGTCAGAGTTGTCATCTTCATCAGAATTTTTGCATGACATTCCAGTAGTTGCAGGCATCATCTTCATCACACATTTTCCATGACATACTACTAGTTGGAGGTGTCATCTTTATCACAATTTTTCCATGGCAGTATAGTAGTTGTAGGTCTCATCTTCATCGCAAGTTTTCCATGACAATCCAATCATTGCAGGTGTCATCTTCATCACAAGTTTTCTAAGTACATGTTCATTGAAGACCTTTTGTTACTACTTGAGCTAATAGTAGATGATGAAAATTCATCATGATCATCTAACATAGTCTCAAATGCATATCATGTGTTAAGTGTAACCAAGTTGAATGTTAACTGGGTCTTCCCAGTCTCAACAACCTTAGGAATCATCAAAGCCTATCAATATGCCACCACCACCAGATTTGGAGGGCATGGAAATGCAACCATCATTATCATTTTTAGTACACTAAATTTCATATGTTGCAATCATTTTTCATTTGGAAACATGAGTGTGTTTCATTGTAATAAATTTTTGTATAAGTATTTAGGTTTAAGTATGTAGTTATGACTCTTCATGTTAATGGGGTATGCAGAGTTTATCATTGAACTTCAGATTTCTATTTTCATGTAGGGACTATTAAAGAACAAGAGGTCTAGTTGGGAGAAAGATTCAAAATTGATATCACATCAACTGAGGTGAGATATCTATGATTATTATGAATCCAATGGTTGTATCTCCTTCATTAAAAAATATAAATTTGCTTCCAGAGACTTGTTGGCTCTAATGTATCAAAAGGGATCATGATAGGTCATAGTGTGTTGAAAGATACATTAGGACCCATTAAGATCCCATAAGATCCCTCTAAATTTTTTTTCTTATTACATGTACACTAGGGGCCTTCTATCACTACTTGAGCTACTAGTATATAGTGAGTATTCATCACCATCATCATCATTTGATATTAGAAGTCATCTTCAACACAATATGATCACTAGATAGGTTTTTATGCTACTTCTATGGTGGGATGTTTTCTTTCTTGTTTTATGAAGTTGGAAGATCATTGGAATCCATATTGCATATATTATCATCGTCATTTGATATAGGCTCACCTACATATTATGTGTTAAGTGAAACCAAGGTGAATATTAAATAGGTCATCCTAGTCTCAAAAATCTTAAGAATCATTAGAGCCTATCAATATTCCACCACTACTAGATTTGGAGGGCAAGAAAATGCAACTAGTATGGGGTAAATACTATTCTTTTTGTGAAATAAATATTTATTTTGGAATTTTCATGAAGCTTATATAAAAGCATTGAATATTGATTCACAAAATTCTTCAAAGTTGTAAGAACAAGAACAAGAATAGAATGGTTGGGTTTAATGTGTCAAAATGGGTCATGATGGGTCATAGTATATCAAAAGGGACATTACTACCCCTTAAGATCCCTTAAGATCCCATAAGATCCCTTAAAATATTATTTCTAAGTAAATGTGCACCTAAGATCTTCTATCATGTGTTAGTTGTAACCAAGGTGAATGTTAACCAGGTCTTCCTAGTCTCAACAATCTCAAGAATCATCATAGCCTATCAAAGTAAGAGACTCTTGGAGCGTGAAAACTATCACATGGAGTAGAGAAATAGGAGGTGCCTATTTTAACAGTCATCTCTTTGCACCAACTTCTAGTATGAGAAGGGTTATTCAAAAAAGGCATGTATATGATTATCTTTGGATATCTCTCCTATCCATCATTCAAATTATTGACAAAAAGAAGGCATCAAATTATTAGAGGTCTTTTGAAGTCTATAGCTTATGAAGTCGATAAACCCCTTGTAGTTATGTACACTCTAACAATAATAACCGAAGATGATAAGATGTAGCACATTACAATGGATGTACATAACCATTTATGTTGGGAAAAAACACATCAAGAGTATTTTGATTATGAAATCTAATCCACACAAGAAAAAGGAAAAGATGTTCTTGGCAACTGAATTTGTTCAGGTAGTTGCAAAGTTTTAGACAAGAATTTGAAAACATGAAAAGACTCAAGAAATTATTTGAAGATTAAGCTGGTAAGAATGCTACTCCCTTTAGAATCATTGGATAAAGAACAACCAAAAAGAAGTTTAGCTATTTATCTTATGAGGATGATGGGGATTCCTGTCTTAATATGCTTATTGTTTCAAAAAATTTTGGTGCCAACAAAACTCTCAAATGTTGCCATTCAAACTTCAAAATTTACAAGGTGATGAAGTTTTAAAATTGGGAATCTAATCCTTTTCTTCTGCTAGATCTAGAATACAAATATTTTTTGTATTTAAAGGCTCAATCATATGCCTAAAGGATTGGCCAAAAGAAAACTCTAATTGTCTATATATTGATTACAAAGTGTTCAATTGAGGATAAAATATTGTAGCAATAAAGAAGAAAACTAGCTATGGAGAACTTGGTTATGAATTCTATTAAGAATGAAACTATTAACCAATTACTTAGGATTAAGAGACAAAGCCCACATGATCAATGGATAAGATTGGGAATTAAGATCTTCTTGGACCCATGACAAAAGTTTTAGATAATGACTTGAAGAGCTAGAAAGGGGAAAACAACAAAGGAATGTAGTAAGATATGCATGTGAGTCTATGTCTAATGATGATGGTGATGATGAATACTCACCATCTACTAGTAGCTCAAGTAGTGATAGAAGGTATTTAGTGCACATGCACTCAAAAACAAAAAATTTAGATAGAGAAGTGACAAGTGCAGTGGAATTATCTATAGAGCAATGTGAAGCCTATGATTCCCCTTGTCCACCTCTCTCTCTCACACACATTCACATTCCTCCCTTGCATCTCCTTCACCCCCCTCTCTCTATATATCTCACTCTCATTTCTTGGAGTTCTTCATAAATCAATGGGGTTATGGAGAATGAGAAGCAATGCTTCTAGTTCTTAATAACATCATCACATTTTGTTAAGAATAATGGGATAACATTTATAATGTGACTGCATTACTTAAAAGTTAAATTTTTTTAATCTTTCTTCCTTAGCGCATTACCAAGCCAAGGCTCATTTTGAAATTTGATCAAAAGTACACATAACATGATCACATTATGTGTACTTTTGACCTTTTTTATGGTGTCCACTTTTTCACATGCCATCTTGTTACATATACCCACTAAGATGTCATTTGTAATATTTGCACATACCTTCTAAAATTATTTTGATTCGAACTCTTGTTGTGCTCTTAATCTTAGTGTCTCAGTCAAAGTACTAAAGTGATCATCAAATTTATCAATGACTTGACTAAGATTCTCTATAATTCTATTTCCTTGTAACTATGGTGGTGTAGGAAATGTTCTTTGTAATTTATCTAGTGTCTTCTCACGAATCATCTTGTGTTTTTCTTACTTCTTCTCTGACTACTCTATGACTTTAGCATAACAAAATAATGACATCTATACAAATCCTTTATCATCTATGTCTTCCTTGATTAGCTTTGAGGTACCCCCAAATATGTTGCTACTTTCAAACAATGTTTGCAATGAAGTACTTATTGTTGAAGGTGTTGAAATATTTGTTTATTTTTCAATTGATCTCTGCTCAATAATAGAAGGTTGAGTATAAATACTTGTACTTCCTCTGCTTCCCTTTGTCCAACCATAGTAGTCTAGTCATCTCCCTTAATGATATCATTTTTTGTGGGTAATGCATATATATCTTCACTTACCACAGATAGAATCTCAAACTAATCTAAATCCATGTTTCTTCGAGCTTGATCCTATACAACTTTCCACTCATCCTATTTTTCATTTTCCTTAGTATCCCCCTCTTTATCACTATCAATAATTTCACCTACCATGCTAATTATTTTAGATATTATGTCTCTAATATCATATATAAAATCTATGTTTTCCATGTTTTTCTTCTCTACCTCATCTAATATGAGAGGTACTTCACTAATGTAAAAATCTAGTTTCTTGACTATGCTCACAAAACCATTTATCTCCTCATATTCTCTTATCTAAATGATAGGTTCATTAATTGAAATACAAAATGATATTTTCTTTGGTTGGATCATTATGAGACTAGGGTCCTTGATTACTTCAATAAGTCATTTATTAGTATCAACTCCAATCTCATCATATAATCTAGCCATGAACTTAATTAGTCTCATCTTGTTTCTAAGACCATGCTTTACTTATTTGAGAACATTACTCATTTCTTCAAAACTGATTAAGATACAAAGCTCTCCTACTTTGTCATCTCTCATCTCCTTATCTTCCTCAATTTATCTATGTCTATTTTCTTATAACTTTCCAAATAAATGATATGTAATTATATCTTTTAACTCTACTACATTCTTCTTGAAATTCAATAATGATTTATAAGTGAGCTCTCAAGCATAACTTGTTGGTTTTCATCACACCTCTAGTATTTTTTTTTAATCTGATCCATAATTTCATCATGTTCAACTCTAGCAGTAATCTTCTTTATATCTAGCTTCCATTTTCTTCTTTATTCTTCTAAGTCATTCTCTGGTCCTTTTGGGTCTACTAAAACATTGTGTTCAACCTCTACTTCTGCATATTTCTTTGTTTCCTTCTCTTTAGTTCTTTTCTTCTTCTTTGTGATCTTTGGCTTGTTTGTGTTGGCACAATGTGTCTTTGCCTTTTTATTTGAAGCTTCTTAGGTTCACTCTTAGGCAGTTCTTTAGATTTCACAATAAGTGTAGACCTTGTAGTTATCCTTGGGGTACTGTGAACTTTATGAATAACTTGAACTTTTGTAATATCAATCTCTTCATCATCTTTAGTGCCTACTACCTCTCAAATAGGCTCCTTTTTCTATTAATATCACACATCTAGGGCTTATCCATAACTTACTAACTTCATAACTTAATGAAATAGAAAGTTCAAGTCCTCTTTGCAATAGATTGAATACCTTTTTACAATCATGCTAGGGTATCAACAAAATCTTTTCAAACTATTCCAATTCACCTTGTAATCACTTCTCGAGATCTCTTCTTGATCTCTTAGCTTGAATGGTGAAGAATGGATCTATTTTTTCCTTATTTTTTCTCCAAATAACTTTAGCATTAATTTTAATCCATACAAATATAAAAATTTGATGAAACTTATAGTAATAAAAAAACCTTAGTGCTCTTCAAATTCTCCAACTGGCATTTGCAAATGAAGATTTAGGATCTAGAATTCTTAACATGTCTATCACTAATTTTGAATGCCTTCATTCTTTCATTAGGGGTCTAATATTTTACTAAATAATTTCCCTTCTTTTAGCTATAATAGCTAATTTAGGTTGAATTAGAAGTTCACTATTAGGCACTGCAACTACCTTATTCTCTATGCAATCTTGCATCTTTTTCTTCTACACCTTTGTATTCACCATAGATCCTTCTCTTACAAATGTCTTATATCAATACTCTTATAGTGTGTTATATTTGCATTATCATTCCTTCTTCCAAAAAAAAATTTTCTTCTTACATTAGGTGTTATCATAGTGTTCATGAAATAATTGAACCTACAAACTCTAGTTATATGTCCCAAGTTATTGAAAATATAATAATAAATAAATTTCCATACCTTGGTCCAAACTAGTTAATTTAAAATATAAAATCTCTAGCAATGTGGTCAAATTTACTAAATTTGTAGCACATAACTCCATTAGTGATGATATTATTCATTCTCAAAGATCTTGTTTTTTTCAAGTTAGTTCTTTCATTTGTCCTCAAAATTGACAAATGATTAGGCTTCTAGCAGTCATGTAGTTTGATTCCATAAATAAAGAAATTGAAATAATATCTGGAAAAGGGTTTAGTATCTAATTTACTTCTACAATCCTTCTTATGTGTCTATAATTGTTACATGTATATCATCTACCTTTGAATTGTATCTTTGATCCCTAGTTTTCTTAATTTGATCTTTAGTTTGATTGACCTAATCTAATGACTGGTTTGGTTCTTATTCATGTTCCAGAGTGATCTCTGATCCTTTAGAAGATTCTCCTTTAATGTAGCCAATCTTTTTCATGTCACTTTTAGGTTTTTGTGTTATTAACTACTTATCAAGTTTATATCTGTACTTGGATACAACTTCTCAAGATGTTGCTTTGTTTGAAAAAGTTCTCGATTCACAATGCTATTGTAATTTTGAAGCTTAGTGAATTTTAACTTAGTTCTCTTAAATTCATATGTCAACTTGGTAAGTTGTGACTTCAATTTTTTAATCTCAATCTTTAGTTTTGCTTCTACTTTTTGTTCATCTAACATCATACTCATCTTTAATGATTGGATCTCAAGTTCATTCTTCAATATTTCATTCTCCTATTATATCTTGAAAAATGGATCCAATTCCTTGACTTGATCAATTATTTCTTTCCTCTTGGATCTTGAATTTTGAATATGATCTTTTATCTACAAGATGAAATCTTGTACCTCTCTATGCTTGATCTTGAATCTATCTCTTTCATCATTAGCTTGGTCTAACTCCTCAAGAGTTTCCTCATAGTTACTTTGTGAATCTTCTAAATCCATAGTGATCAAGCTATCAATATTTTAATATTCTTTTAATTAATTGTGCTTTATCACCAATTATTAGAGATTAAAAAAAATATATTGAGAGGTGGGGGTGGGGGGGAATTAGTATCCCAACACTTTTTTCCCAAGATATCAAAAATTAACCTTGAACATGCATAAACAATTAAACTGAATAGAAATAATAAGCATCCCATAAAGAAACTCATAACACCATTTTTTTAAACTAGGGAAACCATGGCCAAAGGAAAATCCTTGTGGAGATGGTATCCACAAATTGATCCACTACTCAAAAGTGCAGGTTGTCAAAGTTTTTGACCCTTCTACGAGTCTATTATATATGCATGTATACATACCCCCCCCCCCCCCTCACACACACAGACATATAGTGTATCTATCCTTTTCAGAAGACTCGATCCTATTAGGAGTTGTATTTATAAAATGGTGAGTTGGTTGCTCTACAAAAATATACAACTTTACAAGTAGCATAGAGAAATACCAAAAATTGACTATGTTGATATCTCAAATATCTTATTAGTCCTTGGTTGTTACTCACATCTGATCATACCCATATACCTCTACTCTTCTTAGATTATCAAAACATAATTTAACAAACATAAACAAATCTTGCAAATAAAAATCATAACATAGCATAAGCATTGGCAACTTCACTAATCAAAATAATCTTCCTTTATACTACTTTCCTCAACTCCTTTATTCAATCATCCTGAATAACCAATTAAAACATTAATAAAAGATATTATTAAAATTTTCTAAGTGAGGGTTAACATCTAGGATGTCATCTCTTCATTCCTAAGCCCTTGAATTGACAAGTCAATTTAATGCCTTAGCCAAAATGACCAAATTTTCCTGTGTCCTCTATTTCTACAATATCAAACTGCTAACTGGTTTTCCATCCAAAAACTGTCAATTATCTTACTAACATAAGCAAACATGGATATAACAAGTAGACTCATTATTCTACTATATTCCAAAATTATAGCTTTGTAGGTGCATCTAGTGAAGCTTTCTTACAAAAATAATTTGCCTCTATTCTATTTTCACTAGTTAGACAATTTCTTCATGCTAATCTACAAAATTATATCTTCATCATAAGAAAATTTAACTAAGCATAGTATTGCCATTAATGAAAACATCCAACTACCTTCCTCATCCAACTTGCCAACAAAAGACTATCGAATGGATGTAGTCTCAAAAAAACTCATGACCTAGATATATGGAATAATAAAAACAAGAAGCAAGAAAATTAAGAAAATAATGAAAGATCAAGAATAAGAAAAGACCACGTAGGTGGATAGATAAAATTGTAATATAAACCATTGACAAAATCCTCTATGCTTAAGTATAGATATCATTTATATATTTTATTGCATGCATTTTATAATATCATTTAGATGCTTAAACTCATATACAATTCTAAACCACAATATGTTATTAGTTATTACATTATTTATTTCAACATTATTGTTTTATTATAGACCAAATATCTTTGAATCTATTGATGTGTAGATAGTGGTAGTTCGAGGAAGTGAAACATTTGAGTTTCTATGAGTATGTATGAAAGATAATACATTTATAAAATATATATTTTTGTTGGCACTCTTATGATGTTGTTAGTGTTGGTGAGTGATAAATGAACTCCTAAAGTCCTAATTTTTACCTTGTTAGGTTTTAGAAATTATTAGTCCTTGCCTTTAGGCAAGGAACTATAGTTTTCAATTAACTTTTTATAATTAGTTCTTTTTTTAAAATTGTGCAAGACAAAAATAATTTTCTCTATTCTATGGTTTGAAATTTTTTGTCTGACATTGAATTTACAATTTTAATTTCTTTTTTCCTATTGGCATTGTCTATTTTTGTAGTACTCTTTTCTATTTTCTGTTTACCAAATTAGTTTTTAAAAAATGCTCTCATTGTTGGAAAAGTGACATTAGACTCCATAGTTGACATAAAATGAGATATTTTATTAGATTGTCCATGTTATCACATTTTGCATACATGCAAAATAGGCAAACTGCATGTATTACACTTAGATCTTCTAGCCACACTCATCATTGAGTTGTAGTTGGGGTTGCACAAAAACATAAAGTCGTGGCATTTGCTAAAATGTGAGGTGTTTCAACTTTCAACAAACAATTCTCAAATTATAATGGATTTATAGATAGAAATAGAGAATAGGGAGGGATTTAGATCACTATTTCAAGTTTCACAGATGGAGTCATCTGTAAGAGGCAAACAATTAGAATGGTATTGCACTCCCAATCTTGCTTAAAGAATGGGATTTCAAGGATGAACTAGAAGTCGACAATGGTGGATGGGTTGACAAGTCATTATGTTGTGTTTTCATGGTGTTTATTCCATATAGCCACACCTTTAGTAAAGTTCGTACCTGCCAGTTTTGGATTAGTAGAGGATCATGCACACTTTGTAAGAGATCTATTGTCAATTATTTTATTCTTGTGTTAATGATTTTATTTTAAATGGATTAGAGCTACTTTGTGGTTTTAGTTTAGAAGTGAATGTTCACTTGTTTGTACATCATTGATAAACTAGTCACTCTTTATCTTTCATTATTTTAAAATGAGATCTTAATCTAATTTGAGGTAATAAATTTGGGTGTCCCTTTTATAGATGTGGCGGGTTGTGTTATAGGGTTGAGAAAAGAAAAAGAATTAATTCATGAGAATTATAGAAATGGAGATACAACCTTACATATAGATGTTTGCAGAAATGACACAGATATGATAAAGTGGTTAACAAAGATTGAACAACAGCTTTACTATAGTGCTAATTATAATGAAGAAGCTCCAATTTTTGTGGCAGTGAAATTGGCACATCTTGAAGCAGTACAAGAGTTAATAAAGGGGAAACCAGACACTATAATCAATATTTTTAGAATGAATTTGCTAAGGGTCTATTTGGCTATGGGAATATAAAAATGGGAATAGGAATACTTATTCTCAAATAGAAAATGGGGTTACATATTCCTATTACTATTCCTATTCAAGGTAAGTTGCTTCTTTTTCTTTATTTTGCTAAAGTTGTAGATAGTTTTAGAACATGTTAGATAGAGCATTTAATGGTTATGTTAGTCTTTTTAAATATGTTTAATTCAATACTTTTTAATTTTTATTTTTATTTTGCTAAAGTTGTAGATAGTTTTATAAAATGTTAGATAGATCATTTAATGGTTATGTTAGTCCTTTTAAATATAGCTTTTTTTTTTTTTTTGGAAAAAAGGTCAATAGACCTATATTTATATTAAGAAAGGAAACATTACAAAAGATGGAAAGCTGCCTAACATATAGCAATAGAAGAGGCGATGCGAGATTGAGGCAGCCAATAAGATCAGCCGAAAGACAAATTAAGCTGGAAATGGTGTTGAGAAGAAAGATTCAATAGGTTGGCAACATAAGACCCTTCAACCACCATAGACCCTTGCTCCAAATTGATGCCCAAGTTGGCTAGAAGATTAGTGATTCGGTCTACCTCTCTATAACATTGAGAAACCTTGTATTCTTGAAAATTTGGTAGCAGCCTCCAAACTTATCTAATGACATATTGGATATCCCAAGACACCAAGGAATAAGTAGAAAGAGCAGAAGGGATGAGTTGAGAATCACCTTCAATATGTAGAGCTTCTTGAACCTCATATCTAGAGACAATTTGATACCCTCCAAGAGAGAGTGTACCTCCACAATGCTATTAGTAGCATCAAGGATTCTGGAATAAGAGGCCCTTAAGATATTACCAGAGTGATTTCTAATAACACAACCTACCCCTGCTCTACTTGGGTTCCCCTTAGAGGCTCCATCAAAGTTAATCTTAAGAAAAGATCTAGAAGGTGGCTGCCACTTGATTTCTCTTCTAATATCTTGCTTGGATGTATTCCCCACCAAAACTCTCCAGAAAGGGATATGAATTTGTTTCCAATTGTTAAGAACTTTAGAATCAAAAGAAGTAAATATAGAAGATAAAACTTTTTTCCTCATGACATAAGAATTAACACACTCAGCTATTGAATGTTCCATCAATCCACATACGTTATCAACCTCTAAATATTCTTTCCTAAAATCCCTCTTGTTTCGATCCCACCAAATCCCCCAAACTACAAGAGCAGGAACAACCCTCCAAATTGTAGCAAAAAAGGAACTCTTATGTAATAGGGGCCAATCGATTAGCCAATGAGGAAGGGACCTATGAATAGGACCACATCAACCAAGTTTGTTCATAACTTTACCCCACCATTCTTGGGCAAACTCACAAGTGAGAAGGAGGTGATCAACATCTTCTATAATTTTCCTGCATAAGACAGACATAAATTTTTCTAAGATTCCTAATCTATAAAGTCTATCACTGATGAGAATATGCTTATGGAGCGAAAGCTAGAGAAATGCACCAGCCTTGGGGAGGACCACATCATTCCAATAAAAGGAGATTTCTCTAGGCTTTTGTACGTACATATTAGTAATTAAGGAGGAATAACCATCTTTGACTGAATACTTACCGCTTTTGTTGAATGACCAAATTAGATTATCCTCTTCATTGGAAATAAAGATAGACCTCTTATTAAGGATTTTAACTAGTTCAGATTTTTCCTCTACTAGGATCATGCCATTTGGTATGGCTTTCCAGCTAGCCTTAATACCACCCTCTATGGTAGAAATAAGAAGATAATCATGAACATAAGTAACCCAAAGTCTCTCCAAAGATACTTAAGCAATATGAAATTTTCCAAGTGACTAAAGAAGGGGAAAACCATTCCAAGAATCCAACCAAAAAAGATCTTTGTCACCTAAGTTTATTACCCAAGAGAGACGATGAAATAAAATCTCTCTCCTCTTTACCAAAAAATTCCACATTGTAGATCCTATTGGGGGATTTCTCATACTAAAAATTCTCTCTGGATTATCTGAATCTAAATATTTGATTCTGATAATCTAGGCTCAAAGGGCAGTTGGTTTCTCATAGAATTTATAGGGCAACTTAGCACCCAAACTAAGATTCCTATATATCAAGTTATGAATTCCCACTCCACCCGAAGATGTAGGGGTGCACAAGTTGTCCCAAGAAACCAACACAATCTTATTTTTATCATCTAAATTGCCTTTCTAGATAAAAGCTCAAAGACATTTCTTAATTTATTTTAAAACCTTCTTAGGAGAAATCAGGAATGACAAAACATAGTTTAGGATAGTGGAGAAGATAGCCTTGACCAACAAAATTCTTCCAGCCAAGGATAGCCACCTCACCTTCCAAGAAGCAATTCGGTCTCTAATATTTTGGATTATAGAGCTCCAATACCTAGCCTTACCCTTCCCTTGAAAGAAGGGGATACCCAATTGTTTACATGGATTTTTAGCTACCTCAAAACCCAAGAGGTTTTGAATGTCCCTCATCACAACTTTCTTGATGTTAAAAAAGAAAATCATGGATTTAGTTACATTAAGAATTTGGCCTAAAGCTAAACAATAGTCTTTTATGGTCTCATTGATAACCCTATCTTCTCTAAGGTTGCCTTTACCAAATAAAAAAGAATCATCAACAAATAGACTATGAGTTACAACTAAGGACTTGCAGATGTAGATGCCTTCCCATAGGCCCAAGAAATTTTTACTATGGATAACTCTGCTCAATCCGTTAATAAGAATGATAAAAAGAAAAGTTGGAAGAGAATCACCTTGTCTAATACATTGTGATGAAGAAAAAAATCCACAAGGTGAGGCATTAACCAAAACTGAAAATTTAGCTCTCGATATACATTTCATCACCCACTTAATCCATTTCCTATGGAAGCCCATTTTGAACAAGACTTGCCTTAAGAAACACAAGTTAACACTGTCATAAGCTTTCATCATGTATAAAATTAATATCATTGAGGGTAATCTCTATAATTAGATTGAGTGAAGAACTTTGTGAGGAATCAAGGCCCCTTCCATCATTTCTCTCCTAGTTTCTGAGATGATGTGCAGGATGATTTCTACCAATCTCGAAGAAATTGCTTTAGTAAAGATCTTGTATATCATGTTACACAAGGAAATGGGTTTGAAATCAGCAAAGGACTTAGGATGAACCCACTTAGGAATAAGAGTGATAATGGTTTTGTTAAACTACTTTAGCATTCCTCCCTAAATCATAGCTTCTTCCAAAGCTAGGAGGATATCACTTCCAACAAAATGCCAACACTTCTGAAAAAATAAGGGGGAAAATCCATCTAGTCTAGTAGCTTTACCTACCCCCATGCCAAAGACAATTTTCTTAACTTCATCCAAGGAAAATGGATGCATTAAATTGGCATTTTGCATATCAAAAAGTAGTAAAGGGATGCAACAAAAATTTTTAGAATTGGCTTGAGAAGATACATCAAAATTGTTAATGTTATAATTTTGTTGGATAACTTATATTATATATATGAAATATATAAATAATATATGACAAATGCTATATATGGAATGATTAACTTATATTAAGAGTTCCATATATATATATATATATATGGTATATTACTCGTGTTATAACTAATGTAAATTAATATATTAAAGAGACATGGCTCTTTATATCATATATATATTCATTCGTATAGTAACTTGGAAAACACATACACTATCCATAAGTGTTATTACAAGTTAAATAATAGATTAATGGATCATATCTTTAACATGGTATCAGAGCAGCAATGAACCCCTGGGAAAATTATGTTTAAGTGCAAATTTTTATATTTACAAGATACATTTGGGTTTTTTGGTTGTAACCGAGACATTTTCTGTGCAGAGCATCATTTTGTAGAAGGGCTCAGAAGATAAATTAATGTTTTGGATTTTCACAAACTCATGGGTGACAACAGCGAGAGTGGAGATAGAGTGTGATTTACAAAATATGAGCATGTAATGTTGCTCTTAGTGAATTGAACTTTACTTCCTTCTCTCAAGACAGCTAGACCTTTCACATCTTCAGGGAGTCATGGCACCTCTTCCCCTAGTCCTCACCTTGTTGGCAAAGACTATTCATTCAAGGACACTGATGAAGGTGGTATCAAATTTGGTAATTATGATTAAGTGATCACACTTTCTATGTCTCCCTGGTCAATTTTTCCCATGGCTTATGTTCTTATGTGACTACCATCATGAAGAGAGCTAGGGGGACCCTTAATGAAAAAGGTTGGGGGAAGGGCCATATAATTTATAGGGCACAATAACAGAATGGAAATTTATGTGTGGTGTACCCCTAGCGGGGGTAGATGCAAAGCAAGATCCAGATCGACATCCATCTTGAGATTTTGTTGCATATAGAATAATGGGGCAGCTGCTGATGTCAATTTTGATCTTGGTTAAGTCAATCAACACCCACAAACATCACATGACATGTGCCCAAGTGGTACACTACTACCATTCATGATGTAGAGCGGTGTCCTAGAATTATCCTTGTAGGGCAGGACCAAGGACTCGTAGCATGACTCGAAATGAGGTAAATCTAGCACTTTTTAAGGTGGGAAGAGTGTCCAATGTGTGGTATATTCCCTTAAATCTAGGCTTATGGATGGGGGTGTTATGACCAAGGTTTCTCCTACTGTGACAGTTGGAGTGAAACATAAAGTGTTGTCTTTCTTGGTTGTGGAGTATCTGATTCTGATGTGGGTTCTTTGGACAGTGTCTTCTCCATGCATATCCAATCTTCTCTTGGAATTGCACATGCTTTTGATCCACCAGTGGCTCTTCCATCCTCTCCTCACAAGAAAATAGTGGTGGTTCTTGCATTCATTCTTCTTGTTGGAAACAAACGTCAAGAGCCAGTTGTTTGTCCTCGAGCCCCACACCCATCTACCCTATCAACACCATAGGCATCCATGGTCGACAGGCATTTAATTTTGGTAGGTAAGTTTTTGAAATTTGAACGTTGAGAGGGAAAATGGAATGTGACAAAAGGAATATTATTCATTCATTCAGTAGAGTTTGCAGATCAAGCAGATCAGAGAGAAGTTGCAGAGCTAAGCTAAAAACGAAGAGGAAGGAAGTTTGTGCCTGCAGTTGTATGTGTCTCCTTTGTTCACTCTGTAAGTTTGTCATTGTTAGATTCATCCTGATGAAGTAGTGATTGCTCCAGGCACCTTTGTATGCAGCCATTAGAGTTGCAGGTTTAAATTTTTTTGAAGCATAATCAGTGTAGGGTTATTTTAGGGTTTTCTGGTTGAAGCCGAATGCTCCCAGATTTTGTAATAGTTTAAATCTCAGTTGAATAGAAAGTAAGCAAGCATACTTGAATCTATTGATCTTTCCTTGTATGTTTCATTTGAGAAATTTGTTTGAAAGTTTAAAACTTTGGCTCTCTGGTTTTAATGGTGAAAGCATTCATGTTGAAATCTCTTAAGTTATAATTTCTTAGTTGGAGCCGAGCTCACTCAGCATCTATTGTTGCCAAGCATTTCTTTTGGAGCCAAGCATACTCAGCATCTATTGCTACATACTCAGCATCTATTGCTACCGAGCTCCTCTTTGTGCTAAGTAAATCTAGCACTCGGCACCTTCTTGTGCCGAGCACTTTTTTTCAAGTGCCGAGCAACCTGCCACTCGGCACCATCAAGTGGCAAGTAAAATTGGCACTCGGCACCTTCATGTGCTGAGCAACTTTTAAGTGCCAGGAAAATTTTTTAGGGTTAGGGTTGTGAGTTGAAATTTAAATTTAGATTAATTGAGTTTTCTCACACTTCTTCGATAAATTAAGTGCAATGCACTGAGACAATAATAATAAGCAAAATAAGTTTTAATAAAGCACAGTGGTTGCTGCTTGGGATTCTATCACTTCCTTCAAAGGAGAAAACCATGAATATAGTTTGGCCAGAAACATTAATTGGAAGAGTGTAAGTTTTAGGTTGGAGCTCAATGTTATTACCAACGATAAACACATTACTTTAAAATGCCAACCATATATAAGTAACTATCCATATGAAGATTAGAGGGACCATAGATCGCTAATGATAAGGTGATCTAAATAGAAAGTCCATTATGCTAAGAACTCATAAATGTAAAACAATACCCATATCAACACATGATCACCACACTTACGTCACAAGTCAACAAATGACTATATAATTATATAATCCTTTTCTGGCACTGCTCAAGGATGGTTAAGGATATATTTTGATTTATATCAGGACTAAATTAATTAGATCATGAGTCAAGGCATTCTATTTAGCAATTAAATTCTATTACAATGTAGCAATCAACTTGAATGCATCCAAAGACTTCCAAAAATTCTTGTTCATTGAGAAATTATATGTACAGCTTGGAAAAGTTTTAAAATGGATTGAATGCATGCCATCCTCACTATTCTGAATGCGCATGGAGAATTTATATTAAAGATAAGATGGATGATAAAACCAAAGTAGGGAAGAACAATAGCAAATCTATGAAGGAGTGATATTGCTAATATATTAACTTTGACATCAAAAGGGGACTGGAAATGTGTTGATAACCCTGTTACATGGATGTCTTGATATACGCTATAAAAGCTTCATGTGGATGACATTCTATACATCCTGAAAGTTTCATGTTTACAAATGTTGACGAATCCATGTATCCTATTTTATTCAGCAAAGGATGTTAAACCAATAGTTTATCTGGCTCCTATCTTACAGTTATTTCTTATCTTTCTTATTATCGAGGATAATATGCAAAGTCAAAGTTGGTTTATAGGGAGATGATATTGGGTACAACAATAATTTTGAGTCAAATATATTTTTATACACATGTACAACCCCACAAACTGAAAATTTATATGTGTTCCTTGTTCAAATGAATGGATATGTGAGTGAGCACATTTAAAATATCTAGAAGTCAATGCAAGCAATATTGAAAATGATTGTGGAAAATCAAAAACTCATTTTTGTGACTGTCAGAATCTCTAATTCAGAAATTAGTATGTGCAAAATTAATTTGGAAAAGGTGAAGCAGTATGGGTTCATCAAATTGAGTTTAAAACAGATAGAGCATATTGTGATTCCTGACATTAATGCAAGTTTTAGATTGTAATAAGCTTATAGAATTTAGAAAAGTAAATCAGAATAGAGATAAGTCAAACTAAGTAATGTCTGTTGTGAATTAGAAGCTATCAAAACTTAATCTGAAGTCAGCAATCCACAACCACATAACATAGGGGGACATCTACTAAAAAATTTGATGAAGTATATGTGTGATAAGAGTGGCTTGTAGAGATTGAGTAACATATTCATGGAAAAAGGGTCAAATTGTCACAAATAATTCAATTGTGTTCATGTCTAGAAGAATAATTAATCTTATTGTTATTAATAGTCACTTTTCCAATTGATAACACTTTCAAATGAGTCCATAACTGATGCAGAGTCCTACAACAACCACCTTCTTTTAGCCTACCAATGGTTTTGACAATCCAACCTTGGATTCTAGGACCTATCTCAAGTTCTTTTACCCACACCAAGTATACTCAACCAATGAGCCCAATGAAGTGATCTCCTTCCTCACTTCACCCACTGACTCAACTTATGGAGACAGTCTATGGACACCCCAACCAACCACAATCCACAACTTTCTTGGATCGACCAATTCCACAACACCAAATTCCACTTTTAGGCCTACACTTCTTATAGCCTTTTCAAATTTTCTTTTGGACTTTTCTCCAAAATTCTCTTAACACCTTAGGGGCTTCTCTTCCTATTCAAAAACTCTTTTGTACTCTTCAATGGATCCCAGAAGCCTCTTGGTAGATCTTGCTCTAGCACCCCCCAAACCTCGATTTGGCACCTAGATCCAATTTATTAGGTTAGGTTAGGGCTTCAAAGAAGAATGGAAAAAGATAGGTTCCCAAGACCCGCAACACTTATGGCAATCCTAACACACTCAATACATTCACCATCAACACTACATCAAGCTAGAAGTGCCCTCCATCTCGAGTGTTTCCAACTTGGCTTCCAAACTTGGTCAAGCACATGGTCTTGCTTGACCTAGAGTTGGCATGAAACACTTCCTACCTTACTCACTACACCTCCAACCTCTGCAATCATGTAAGTAGTTCCCCTAACTTGCATATTCCTCAGTTTCAGAGGGTTCCACCAGAAAACATGCAGGTTAGGGCATCATTTGTGCAAGAGCCCCAAAATCAAGCTATTCAAAATTTCCTGATGCAAACCCAAAGATGCCTCCTAAAATATGACTCCAAACTATTTCAAACCAAAATGAATAACCACTGCATGCACACCTTCAGCAAATTCGATCATAGAGCAATCAAAATGAGACTACACAATCCTCTACAACACCAAATTCACCAAAAAGTTAAAGGGTTTTTCATTCAGTTTTCTTCAAGCCTCTATTACATCTCATTCTCCTCTACTTCTCTACTCATATTAAATAAGCTTATAACCTATTGTGACCATTGGAACAACCAAATGGTTGTTCCCAACCAAATAATAGCTTTTTAAGCATACCGAGAAACTTTTCAAAGTTTGCAGCAACTTTTAAAACTTTTCCAATTGGGCTTATCCAATGAACCTAATGAGTTCTAAATGACTCAAAACCTCTTTCTTAGACTAAATCTAAACTGAATCACACTTAGGGAACTGAAACAATCCATTTATGAATCCTTGGTCTCATTAAGCCACTTGGTTTATAACATGACCATAGTGGTAATGGACCTTACAATGAGTCTTTTATTACAAAGTATGGACCAAACCTCTACACCACCATTCCTAACAACTCGAATCATGCCTTGGAGTGGTTGGGTGCCCTACACCATACTCCCTAGGCCAATTAAACTCAAGCCTCTTGAGTTGGTAGGTTGGACACCTCATATCCCAACATCTTAATGGTTGTTTTAGTGAGCCAACTTGCATCTTCTATAGGTTTGTCTCTCCACTTTATGAGATACTTCATGTGTACCTGCCTCTGGGTCCTTTTGCCTTCTCTCTTATCTAAGATGCATTCAATCTCAGGTGCCACTGCCTTAGGAATAGACTTGATGGTTTCATCATACTCCTTATGTACTGTATTGCCAATACTATCTTTCTCAGGTCCTTTATATGCATATAAGTCAAAAATGTTGAAAGTATTAGAGAGCCCAATGTCTAGGGGCAACTCTACCTTATAAGAATTCTGACCACACTTTTGTAAGATCTTAAAAGGACCTATCTTCCTCATCATAAGTTTACTAAATTTTCCTTTAGGAAGTCTTTCATTCTTCAGATGCACCATAGCCAAGTCCCATACTACAAACTGAAGGTCTCTTCTTTTGGTGTCTACAACTTCCTTGTACTTCCCTGTAATTTTCTCCAATCTGTCCTTAACTTCCTTATGGATTTCTTTCATTACCTTTGCAAAATCAATAGCTTGTGCACTGCTCCTTTCCATGGACTTGACTTCTCACAATTCCATCACCCCTCTAGAATGAGCACCATAAACAATTTGAAATGGGCTCAATCTAGTGGTTTTGTTTACTAAGTCATTATAAGAAAATTTTTCTTGTGCTATGACTGATTCCCATGATGAACCACGTTGTTTGGTAAGGTATCTCAATAGGTTTCCTAATGACCTATTGACCACCTCTATTTTACCATCTAATTGTGGATGGTATGATGATGAAAAGGTCAGGTCTGTTCCAAGCTTTTCCACAAGGTCCTCCAAAAATGACCAAAGAACTTGGGATCTCTATCAGAGACTATGGATAATGGCAATCCATGTAGTCTAATGATCTCCTTAAAGTAGATACCCACAATGTGAGAAGCATCGTGACTAGTTTTGCATGGCAAGAAGTGTGCCATCTTAGAAAACCTATCCACCACTACACAAACACTGCCATATCCCTATTTTTTCTTTAACAATCCAAGCACAAAGTCCAAACTCACTGCATCCTAAGGCCTATTGGGTATTGGTAATGGAGTATATAGTCCTGCATTAGAAGTTCTTCCTTTTGCCTTTTGGCACACCATACAAGTTTCTACGAATCTTCTCACATTTGTTGGCCCATTCTTGGCCCCAATAGTAGAATCTTCTAACCAGTTCAAGGGTCTTGTCCAACCCAAAATGGCATGCTAGGCCTCCACAGTGTTTCTCTTTTATGATATTCTCCCTTAGTGATCCCCTAGGGATACACAACTAACTACTCTTGAAAAGTAATCCTTCTTACAATATGTAATCTGCATATGTACTATAATAATATCCGGTCATATCCTTGCAAACTTGATAGACATCCTTGAAGTCTTCATCTTCAACATACATGTCTTTGATGGAGTGAAACCCCACATTCTCCAACCTCACCTCCCAAATGGTTATATTTCTTCTAATGAGGGCATAAACAACCTTATTTGCCACCCCTTTCTTATGCTTGATGGTGAAGATATAAGATTGGAGATACTCCATCCACTTCACATGCTTCTGGTTCAACTTTTCTTGCCTTTTTAAGAAACTCAAAGGATGGTTATTAGTGTAGACAACAAACTCCTTCCACAATAAATAATGTCTCTACTTCCTTAAGGACTGAACCATGGCATACATCTCTAGATCATAGGTTGAATAAATTTTCTTGGCCTCATTCAACTTTTCATTGAAGAAGGCAACTAGCCTACCCTCTTAACTTAGGACTCCTCCTATAGCCCTGTTACTTACATCACACTCAATTGTGAAGACCTTATTAAAATTTGGCAACACTAAGACTGGTTGTTCTGCAACCTTCTTCTTCATGGCTTCAAAAGCTTGGTTAGCCTCTTGGGTCCACTTAAACTGACATTTTATTCCACCCTTAATGGTGTCTATCATGGGAGCACTCACATTACTAAAGCTTCTAATAAACTTCCTGTAGAAGCTTGCTAGGCCATGAAAACCCTTAACCTCACTTGTTCTTGGAGTGGGCCAACTTAATATGGCATCTACCTTACTAGGATACATCTTAATGTTCCCCTTAGAGATAATGAATCCCAAGAAAACCAACTCTTCCTACAAAAAGACACACTTCTCTAGATTGATCCTTAACTTTTCCTCTAACAATATTTTCAACACTTGCTCAATATGATCTAAGTGCTCTCTTTTACTATTGTTGTAGATGAGAATATCATCTAAATATACTACAAAAAAGTTATTAATAAAGGGCTTGAGTACCTCATTCATGAGTCTCATAAAGGTGCTTGGTGCATTTGAGAGATCAAAGGGCATTACCATCCATTCAAAGAGCCCCTCATTAGTCTTGAATGATGTCTTCCATTCATCTCCCTCTCTCACCCTAATTTGGTGATAACCACTTTTCAAATCCGTCTTGGTGTAGTATCTATCCCCTCCTAGGCAATCCATTAAATCTTCCATCCTTGGCATTGGGAACTAGTATCTAATGGTAATCTTGTTAATAGCCCTAGAGTCAGTACAAAATCTCCATGTACCATCTTTCTTTGGAGCTCTCAGGGCTGGCATAGCACAAGGACTAATGTTTCTCCTTATGAACCCCTTTCTTAAGAGTTCCTCAATCTGTCTAGCCAATTCTTCATTTTGGTTGGGTGTGAGTTTGTAAGCAGCCTTGTTTGGGAGTGTGGAGCCTAGTATGAAGTCAATACAATGACTCACTTCTCTAATAGGTGGAAGAGTCTCTATCTTGCCATCAGCAATCACTTCTCTATATTGGCTCAAAAAATCTCAAACCTCCTTGGGCCCCACTTTCCTCCATGGTTCTTTCCTATCCTCTTTGTACACCTTCTTCTCTACTTGTGGCCTAACCACACTGGCATAATAGGTAGTGTCCTTCCCTTTGATAGTCTTCAAAAACTCCTTCTCTCCAACCACTAGCATGCTGCTAGCTTGAAGAGTCTCCTGCCCTTCCTCTGGTAGAGGTCTCATGGTATAAGTTCTTCCATCTTTGGTGATCTCATACACATTGGTTTTTCCTTGATGGCATGATTCCACATCATATTTCTAGGGCCTACCCAATAATAAGTGGAAAGCATCCATATTAGTCACATTGCACAAGATTTTTTCACGGTAGTCCCCAATCCTAAACTCCACATTTACCTGCTCATTCACCCAAGCTTGTTATTCTTTGTTTAACCATGACACTTTATAAGGGTTAGGATGAGGTATCATTTTCAATCCAAGTTTCTCTACCATGGAAATGGAAGCTAAGTTATTAGTAGAACCACAATCCACTATAACCTTACACACTTTACCTTTTATCTTGCAAGTAGTTTTGAACAAGGCCTTCCTTTGCGTCGATTCTTTGGTTGGAGGGTTCTTCAACAAGATCCTATTAAACATTAGGGACTCTCCATGCTTTGGATCTGTAACACCCTTACCTTCATGGTTACTTTGAACATCATCTTCATGTGTTAGATGGACTCTCTAGTCCCCTCCTTGCTGACTGTTCCCCTTTTCAAGGCATCTAGAGGCTTGCTGTCCTACTTGGTTGTAATTGAAACATCTACCAGTGAGCACTCCTAAAGTTCTACCCCCCAGTCTACCTCTTCTATTGCCTCTTCTTCCTCTAAAACCTCCTCTTGAACTTGTCTCACCTTCCTAATTTTTTTTATTACTTGACTCCTCTTGTGGTTTGTAGAATGAACCTCTCTCGCTGAACCTTCCTTTGCCTCTATTAATATTATTTGCTCCCCTTGACTTGTTTTGAGAGTCACCTTTCCTTCTCTATTTTTCCTCAATCTTCAATGCCATTTGAAAACATGAATGCACTGACTTCGGGTTAAACAAAGTGAGTTCATCTTGGATGGAGTACTTGAGGCCATCCAAGTACCTTGGCAACTTCTGCTTCTCTATCTCAATCACCTTGGCCCTCAAAGTGAGTTTATGAAACTCTTCAGTGTAGGTACCCACATCCATGTCCTTTTGTCTTACCTAGGCCTTGTAGTTTTTGGTGCACTAGGACTTCATAGTCCTCAAGGATGAATTGTCTCTTCACCTCCAACTTCATCCTTTTCCATGTTGTGATGGCATCTTTACCCTCATCAAGCCTCTCTATTTGAAGAAAGTTCCACCAACTCAAATCATATCCTTTCATCTTGGCCTTTTCAATCTTCAACCTTTGTGATTCAAGGACATTATTCATTCAACATGATTTTCCAATGCTTGAATCCAATCAATGCATTCCTCAGGATTAAGCTTTCCACAAAACATAGGGATCTCTATCTTGATGTCCCTTCTTCCTACCCTTTCAAGGGCTTCCAGCATGACACTTTGGTCCTCTGATAGGGCTTGTCTAGATCTATCATGTTCTGGTCCATTTCCCTCTTCTTCTACCTCAGAGTCTTCTTGTGACCCTATGTTCACCTTTCCTCTCAACCTCTCTATTTCCCTCTTCATCATCCTATTCTCCTCCCTTCCAGCCCTACTCTCTACCATCTATTCTTTGAACAATTCGGCCAACTCAGCATTAGTTACTCTTAGAGGAATCTCCCTCTTTTCCTCATTTTCTAACATCTTCTCTTCTTCTTGAATTCCCAATCAAGACCTTGGTGGCTCTGATACCACCTAATTTAGAGTCCTGTAGCAACCACCTTCTTTTAGCCTACCAATGGCTTTGACAATCCAACCTTGGATTCTAGGACCTATCTCAAGTTCTTTTACCCACATCGGGTATACTCAACCAATGATCCCAATGAAGCAATCTCCTTCCTCACTTTACCCATTGACTCAACCTATGGAGACAATCTATGGACACCCCAACCAACCACAATCCACAACTTGCTTGGATCGCCCAATTTCACAACACCAAATTCCACTTTTAGGCCTACACTTCTTATAGCCTTTTCAAATCTGCTTTTGCACTTTTCTCCAAAATTCCCTTAACACCTTAGGGGCTTCTCTATCTATTCAAAAAATCTTTTGGACTCTTCCATGGATCCAAGAAGCCTCTTGGTAGATCTTACTCTAGCACCCCCCAAACCTCGATTTGGTACCTAGACCCAATTGATAAGGTTGGGCTAGGGCTTCAAAGAAGAATGGAAAAGGATGGGTTCCCAAGACCCCCAACACTTATGGAAATCCTAACACACTAAATACATTCACCATAAACACTACATCAAGCTAGAAGTGCCCTCCATCTCGACTGTCTCCAACTTGGCTTCCAAAACTAGTCAAGCACATGGTCTTGCTTGACCTAGAGCTAGCTTGAAACACTACCTACCCTACTCACTATGCCTCCAACCCCTGGAATCATCTAAGTAGATCCCCTAACTTGCATATTCCTTAGTTTTAGAGGGTTCTACTGGAGAATATGCAGGTTAGGGCACCATTTGTGCAAGAGCCCTGAAATTAGGTTATTCAAAATTCCTGATACAAACTCAAAGATGCCTCCTAAACTATGACTCCAAACTATTTCAAACCAAAAAAAATAACCACTACATGCACACCTTTAGAAAATTTGATCACAAAGCAATCAAAGTAAGACCGCACAATCCTCTACAACACCAAATTCACCAAAAATTTAAAGGGTTTTTCATTCAGTTTTCTTCAAGCCTCTATTTCATCCTATTCTCCTCTACTTCTCTACTCATATTCAATAGGTTTATAACCTATTGTGACTATTGGAACAACCAAATGGTTGTTCCCAACCAAATGGTTGTTCCCAACCAAATAACAACTTTTTAAGCATACCAAGCAACTTTTCAAAGTTTGCAACAACTTTAAAAACTTTTCCAATTGGGCTTATCCAATGAACCTAATGAGTTCTAAATGAATCAAAACCACTTGCTTAGACTAAATCTAACCTGAATCACCCTTAGGGCACTGAAAAAATCCATTTATGACTTCTTGTTCTCATTAAGCCACTTGGTTTATAACATGACCACAGTGCTAATGGACCTTACAATGAGTCTTTTATTACAAAGTATGGACCAAACCTCTACACTACCATTCCTAACAACTTGAATCATGCCTTGGAGTGGTTGGATGCCCTACACCAAGAACACAAGTGTATCTCTATAACCTAAATATGGAAGCAATCAAACTATGTGATATCCATATGGTCTAAAGCTGCCTAATAAGTCTATACAAAGAAAATATTGGGTTGAATTTATAGTGGGTTTTCACTTAATGAGATTGTCTAAGACTTTAAGATCAGAACTTGAAGATTATTCAACTAGTTTAATAGGAAATTGTCAATTGTAGAATGGTTCATTTTCATGGTGGTAATTCTAAGAGCAAAGAGATACTCTTTCCTACCATGTCTCAACTTGGACAATATTTGTTGTATTTATATGCAAATTCATTTGAGGATCAATTTCTCAACATCATAAAAGGTTTGGGTTTGAGCAAGGAGTTGAAATATTTTATTTGTTACCCTAGAGGTTTGAAACATTATATATGGCATTTGGATAATTATATCCTTTGTTCATCTTGGTCAATCCTCTACATATATTTGAAGGTTCATTAATTTGGAAAACCCATTAAATTTTTGAATAAGAATTTTTCATTGTGGGGGGAATAATAATCAATGTTCTATTCCCATTGTTTGACAAATGCTTATATCAAGACATTTTCTAATTTGTTTCATATGGACCCTCATTGGAGAAACTCATATCAAGGATGTGCAGATTGTTAGAAATAGTAGTCCACCAAGATAACTGAGAGGGGGGGGGGGGAGGGGGGGGATGTGAATCAGTTATCCAACAATTAAAACATTTATCTTCTTTAAACAAACCTAACCATTCAATCAAAGTAAACAACAACCATAATAAGATGCACACAGACAATCACACCAAATATGTTGACTAGGTAAACCCTTGATCAGAGGGAAAACCCTAGTGGAAATGATGCCCACAAGATGATGTACTAATATAAATAATCCTTGTTAGACGATGGACCCTGTTAGGAGTTGTAGTACAATGTATGCAAGATGAGCACACTACCCAAACATGCAATTTCAACTACAAGAAGAGCTCACTTCTCAAACAAGTAATTTATTGTTATGTTCTTATTTCCTTTATTCTATCCAAACCAATCACTATTAGACCTTGTAGACTAGGTCACAAACCTTGGATTACTCAACAAAACCTTGGCAATGAAGTTTCTTTCATTTCCACTCTACTTTTCTCAATTTTGCATTCTGATCTTGTTTTTCTTACAAATATCATCCTCATCCATACAAATCCATCCACACATATATCATGATAAAGGAAAATGTCCTTCCTTTATATCAAGTTTATAAAACAATTCCCTGAGTTAGCTGTTAGACCTTCTCAATTAATCATTATAGGACCACATCAAGAACACGTTACACTTAGCGATAACATTAATCTTCCACATGAAAACTTGTATAAATTTTTGTACATGCAATATTATGATGAGTGATCTTATCCATGTCATCACCAACATGTCTTCTACACACCCTCAACCTTGATTCTCAAAATAAATTTTTTTCTAAGAGCTATAACAAGTTTACCAGAACATGCCTCTATAAACTCTATCTCAAAATAGATATCACCAAAACTTACATAACTTCTTCTAGACTTATCATTTCATCTTTTGATGTTAACTAAATATACTAGATACTCATATGTATCTCTCATAACCTTAGATAGTTAGAATACTCAACTAGTCATCCGTACCAACTTGATCTTTCCATTATTCTTTTGTCAAATACCAACTAAAATTGCTATGTTGACATCAATGAAAAACTCAGTCGTGAATGTAACATATTATCATAGTAGCATATCTACAATACTAATAGGAATATCATTAGCATTCATGCTTCCAACAATCTTGCAACAATCTCCCCTTTGGCATTGATGGCAACATAGATGAAAAACATCTAGTTCCAAGAATACCAACAAAAAGACTTTTAATCTTTCTTATCAAATCCTCTTCATCAATCATTCTCCCCCATTGATATACTTCAATTTTCTTTCTATCAAACTATCATTCCATGCTATGCTTCTTCCAAACTTCTCCAACTATCATGTTGTACATGCTATTTTTTATGTTGAACATCTCCCCCATTGACATCAATGTCACAGGTTTCAACAACCAACTTTACTGCATCAAATTCTACAACAACTAATTTTTACTTAGCTCAAGTGTCAAAAGACACTATTCAAAACAATATCCAACAAGAGTCCTAGATGACTCTGTCTATCAAAGATACTCCCTCATATAGGAAGCATCAACATTTAGTCCAAAAAATAATGGTTCTCTATTACACTAGACTAAATCACTCTTGCATCTTCTACTTTGATGTTGGAAGGGGCGTAACCCCAAGCATACCACGCAAATACTCAAAAGTCTCTTTGGGAAGAGGCTTAGTGAATATATCTAAAAAAAATTCTTTAGTGCTCACATACTTGAATCTAATATCTTTATTTGCAACTTTCTCTCTCAACATGTGATACTTAATAGAAATGTGCTTAGTCTTTGAATGCAATACTAGATTCTTAGACATATTTACCATGCTTGTGTTATCACAATCTATGACAATAGGTTCATTGATTTCTATCCTTATATCCTATAGCATTTGCTTCATCCAAACAACTTGATTGCAATTTTTTTCTACTACAACATATTTTTCTTCCTCTATACTTTGTGATGTACAATCTTTCTTCTTTCTTAACCAAGAAACCAATCTTCCTCCAAGAAAGAAGGCTCCAACACTAGTGCTCTTTCTATCATCCATACTGCCTGCCTAATCAGCATCAGTATAAGCACTTAGAGTAAAATAATTAGATCTATCATACCACAATCTAAACTCAGATGTTCCCTTTAGATATCTAAATATCCTTTTGACTACTGTGTAATGTGCTTCTCTAGGATCAGCTTGGAATCTTGCAACAATCCAACTGCATTTGTTATATCCTGCCTTGTGTGAGTCAAATATTGCAATCCTCCAATCATAGATCTATACTTCTTCTACTCAATAGTAGGTTTCTCATCCTTTGTAGATAAATTGTGTCTAGTTACCATAGGTGTTCCAATAGGTTTACATGTTTCCAAACCAAACCTTTTTAGTAAATCCTTGAAGTACTTAGTCTGAGAAATAAAGATTCCTTCTTTATTTTGTATAATCTGTAATCTTAGAAAATATTTCATTTCTTGTATCATTCTCATCTCAAATTCTTTCTTCATCTCTTCTACAAACTTCCCACTTTCCTCATCATTTTCTCCAAATATGATATCATCAACAAATATTACCAAAATCATCAAACCATCATCAATTTCTTTCCAATACAGATTACTATCTGCCATACCTTTTCTATGTCCAAGCTTTGTCAAATGCTTGTCCAACCTTGCATACTAGGTCCTTGGTGCTTGCTTCTAGCCATACAATGTTTTCTTTAGTTTTTATACTATGTCCTTGGCATCTATCAAAGGAAAACCTTCAGGTTGTTCAATGTATACCTCTTCTTCAAGTTCTCCATTTAGAAATGTCGACTTGAAATCCATCTGATATACCTTGAATTTCTTTTGTGTTGCATAGGCTAAGAATAATCTTACTACTTCTATTCTAGCCACTAGAGCATAGGTCTCATCATAGTCTATTCCTTCTTATTGTGAGTAACCTTTACATACCAATTTTGCCTTGTTCCTTACAACATTTCCTTGTTCATTCTTTTTTTTTTTCTGAACACCCATTTAGTTCCTATCATATTCTTATCTACTAGTCTAGGGACCAATTCCCATGTCTCGTTCTTTACTATCTGATTCAATTCCTCTTTCATAGCTTGTTTCCAATAATCATCTTTACATGCTCCATTTGCATTCTTAGGTTCAACTTGAGATATCAAACATAGTTCTTCATTGACTTCTCTTCATCACACCTTTATGTTGGCTTCCAATGATTTTCTTAGATGGGTGATTCTTTATCATATTCTTTCTTGAAGTAGGAGTTGCTATCTCAATTCTTGGCTCTACTGAAAGTTTTGTACTTTGTTCCTACCTTGGCTCTTCTTCATTCTAAAAATCATTGTTAGTCTTAAGAAATACTTCATCATTCCTTGGCTTAGTAACAACGTCATCATCTGAATTGTAGTAAACTATTCTCTCTTGTACCCTAAATATATCATCAATTCTCACATTTGCACTTTTCATAATAGTCTTAGTTCTCAAATTATAGCATCTATAAGCCTTCATTTTTAGTGAATAACCAAGAAATATATCTTCATCACTTCTAGCAACAAACTTCCCAACATCATCATCTTTTTTGATATAGCATTTAAGATTTAAATTTATGTTATCTTTAAATATATTATATATCTACATTTGGATTGACCATAGTTATAACATTGAAATAGGTATCTGAGAAAACAAATTTCAAAAATTGGAAGCAGGTATGTGAGAGAAAAAAATCTTGAAGAAATTGGTGAGGTTTGACTTCAAACAAACTAAAATATAATTTTTTACCTTTCTTAGGGATTGTTAGGCTAGATGAATATTTTTTTAAATGATTAGTCTAGTGGTCTCTCAATTATTGTCTAGTTCTAATTCTAATGTGAAAAGATTATACAAGTTTTTACATTTGAGAAAACATGTAATTGCCTTTTGATAATCTATTATCTATTTAATGAAAATAAATTAGACTTCTTTAAAAATAAAAATATGATAGTAATTATGTTTATTTGAATTAAAATTTATATTTGCTTAGAATTTCGGAATGTTTTACATATTAGATGAGTTTTTTTATATAGAGAAAAAAATAAAAAATGTTTCACATGTCGGTCAAATATTTTATTTGAATAAAAAGATCGTATTTGGTGAGAATTTAGAAATATTTTACAATATTAGATGAAATGTTTTATATAGAGAAATCAATAAAAAAATATTTCACATTCTATCAAATATTTTATATGTAGTTTTATTTTGTCTTAAGATAGATACTATTTTTTCTCTAGGTTTTTTTTATTTAACTTTTTACTTTGAGTATCAATTTGTTTTATTATTTGATAAATTTTCTATACATATTCTCCAATATTTAAAAACAAATTATATTGAAAAGATGCATTTTTAAAAAATATATCAAAAAGGTTTGTTTTACTTTTTAGTTGTACATTTAAATAATGTGTTATTAAGATATGATATTTTTATTTCTAATATATTTTTCAAATTATTATTTTAATTATACATTTAAATAATATGTTAGTTATGATTCTTGTTGGAAGATCCCTTCTCTAAATTGTATTTCATAAACCAAAAAATAGTTCTTGTAGGTCCCCTCTATTTTTTTATCAAATTAAATCTATCTATTCATATGTAGATTTGCAAACTCCTATTTTTTCCACAATATTTGACATTTTTTCTTCTTCTGAAATTTACTTTTGACTATTCACCAAAGGCGGGTTCTGAAGCTCAAACGAAGCTTTTGTTTTCAATAGTTTTTTCTTACTCATTTTGACTCTTTTAATATTTTCTAATAAATTTAATGTTAGTTTTAATTTTATTTTAAAATTGTAATTGTAATATATTTTATTTAAATTATTGTTAAAATATTTATAATTTATAGAAAACAAGTGTAGTTGTCTAATCTAATTAGTTTAGTTTTTCTACTATACTCTTTGTTTATCTAGATATAGAATTTAGAACAAAGTGTGCACATTCATGCAAGCATTATAGAAAGGAGAATTTTCCTTAAATGTTATAGTTGCCCATATTCAATTAGGAATGCTCTTAAAATTAAAAAGCATGCTTTATGGTACATCAATTACTAGAGAAAATAAGAGCCACAAGGTGAATTGGTATGACTTCTTTAGAATTATAATATACACTTAAATTTAAAGTTTAAAGTTTATATGTGTGTGTGTGTGTGTGTGTGTGTGTGTGTGTGTGTGTGTGTATACATATATATATATATATATATATATATATATATATATATATATATATATATATATATATATATCTATATATACATATACATATATATGTATATATATACATATACATATATATGTATGTATATATATAGATACATATGTATATATATATATGTATCTAGATATATATGTATATATGTATGTATGTATGTATGTGTATATATATGTATATATACACATATATATCTAGATACATATATATACATATATAGATATATATGTACATATATATATATATGTACATATATATATATGTATCTAGATATATGTGTGTGTGTATATATATCTAGATACATATATATATACATATATATATATATATGTATCTAGATATATGTGTGTATATATATATGTACATACATATATGTACATATATATATATATACATATGTATATATATGTATCTAGATATATATACATACATACATATATACATATATATCTAGATACATACATATATATATGTGTGTGTGTGCGCGTGTGTGTGTGTGTACAGATATATATATGTATGTATATATATATATATATATATATATATATATATATATATATATATATATATATATATATATATATATATATATATATATATGTACATACATATACATATATGTATGTACATATGTATATATATATATATATGTATGTATATATGTATGTATATATATAGATACATATATAGATACGCGCGCGCACACACACACACATATAATTATAATTAATTGAAATATTAAGATTAGAAGTAAAATTGTTGTTAGATTTCAAAGTATTTTTGATATTTTTTATATGATTTAAAATATTTTAAAATATATATAATATTAAATAAATATTTTTTATAGTTTTATAAGTTAAAAATTTCACATATATACTTCAGAATACTAATATTTGAAGGCTCTGATCTAATATAATGGAGTGCAATGACACACAAAATGAATTTGTTAAAGAGGCCTTGGAAGCATTTATTATTCATCTTAAATGACTCCAACATTTTTCTTCTTTAAATCTCTAAAATTCATCTTTGATTCATCTCTTGCTTCATATCATCTCCACCTTCATTTAAAATCCATGAAATATTGAGTTGGCAAGGATCAATATTTTCTTTAATCTTTAACAAAGTGACTAACATTCATTCAATTTTTACAATACCTTATCAATAACAAACATAATAATGTTTTCAAATTTGTGGAGCTTTGAAGGAACACAATATTTGTAAGAAATTGTACTCTAAGAACATTTTTTCTCCATGTTCTTTTTACTTTTTGGTCTAGGTGTTTTGTATTTTAAGTTATGTTTTGTAGGGTCTCACATGTCATTCTATCCCTTGCACATAATGTTTAATTATGGACATTGTGAATTAAAAATATTAATTATAATCAAATTTAAAACTACCATCAATGATTTTTTTTTAAACCAAATTCGAATTTAGTAAAACTAATCCATCTTCTTCAATTATCACATTACATAATTAAATATGTTTTATTTCTTCAAGATTATCAGAGTCTATTATCTTTCTAAACACACATAAATTTTCCTAACTGCACTATCTATCCATCTATATTCCAAAGAAGACAAAAGACTATTTAAATTTTTGCATTGGATTAAAAAATGGAGCAAATTGATAGGGGGGAACTTCCCTTTGAGATGGTGCACGAATTTGATGAACTTGTTGCTTAGATAGAGCTCCTTGTTGAGCTCTCCTTGTTGTATATCTTTCTATCTTAATAATTTTTTACCCTACTTTCTCAACAAAAAAGAAGACATAATCATTAGGACACTACATTTTTTAAACACACTTAATTTAGATTAGTACTAAGATAACCTAATGTAACTACTATATTTAAGCCGATAGGCTTTTCAGTGGAGGTTATTCTCCCTACAAACTGTACACTTGATCAATTTTCAAAAATTGAAAACATCATAGATTTTTCTAAAACAAAAAAACAAAAACAAAAAATTGACTTTATTTTTTCTTTAGTGCATTTTGTCTGGAGATTAGTCTATCCCTTTTAGGTGTGCACATCCCTTAGTATCAATTTGTTGATCAATTATCTTATACAATAAAAATATTGTCATTCTGTGCTTGAAATAAATGTTTACCCAGGAAAAAAATCTAGTCTAGTTAATATATATGATGAGTTGCTTTGGATAGTGGGATTCGATGGACAACAAGATGTAGTGCAATGGATGTCTCGCGACATAGAGCTGCTTCTTGGACACTGCCACAAAGCTGCTAATCAAACATCACACACTAAGGAAAGAATTAAGCTTGGGAAAAAAGTCAACTTTGACTATTTAACACTTTTGGTCTAGGAATTAAGCTTAGTGTGTGATCTTTAAGTCATTCCCTAATTAGGCCATGCAGTTATGGGTCACCATAGGTCTACCCCACCTATTATCCCACACCACCAGTTGTCACTCTCAGCTTTGAAATAATCTTGTTCTATGTAGTGCAGTCAATCATTGCAGACCATAAGACCATATATCTTTAGGGGCATTCAATCTCAAATAGACATGAGTTTGTTGTGCCGTTTTTTTACTATCCAATTTTATTTTAGTTGTTTTCTTATGCTCTAATAAAAGTTGAATTTTAAGTTCACAACAATATTTTTCTTTATTTGCATTGCTTTGATCTTCTCTCTCATTGCAAGTACATCTATAACCACTTTCACTATTTAAATTTAAAAAAATAAAACTAATCTTGAATTTGTAATATATATATATATATATATATATATTTTTTTTTAAAACATAATTTTTTTTTAAAAAAGTGCAGCATAGAATTGCTCAACTAACTAAGAAGTGAAGCTTGATTGTATGTAAGCCATGAAATCTTGATTGAGATCATTTTTAATATTTATTGAACGATATCTCAAAATTATTGGACAATACCTCATCTTGCTTCGGGCGCAAAACATCACCTATGAAAATTGTGCTTTCCCACCATGTTTTTTCTCCTTGGCAGCAAAATTGATGGATGAAAGGATGGCCCAAAAGAAAATAAACTGAGATAGTTGGAGTTTTGCAGACTAAATTATTTTCTATTATATTTTCTATATAATATTTTTTATAGTTTTTAGAATTAATTTGTATTTATGTGCAAGTTGATATGTGTTATTCAATCATCAAAATGCCTCAATTTTGACATTGTTGATCTTATGGTTATTTGTGAAATATGCCTCATTTTAATCATTGAAATGGTTATTTTATCTCTGAGTTTATGTGAAGTTCTAACTCTTTATATCTGAAACTCATTCCCAGCTCTGCCCAACACTAGAAATTTTCAAAATCTGGCTTCTGAGCCCCAAGTTATCACAGGTTAATGGAGAGACCCAAATTACGTTTTTTCAAGTTTCTCATTAACCATTAACCTTTCAAACAAGTTAATGATAACTTTCAAATTACGTATTTTGGAGGAGGTTAATTAACCTCTCCAAAAACATGTATTCATTAACCTCTTTGAGATAGTTATTAACCTCTTTCATTTAGCTGATTAAGGGTAAAAACTAGAAGTAAAGAAATCATCATGTTGAACATCAAATGGAGTTGGATGAGAAAGATAGATTAATTGCTGAGAAGATTAAATAGAAGAAGTTGGTGCTTTGATGAAGCTTATGTCAGTCAGGTAAGAGTTCAAGTGGCCATTTTCAATCAAATCCTAACAGTCTACCTAATTGCTAGATGTTAACTAACAATTGATTAAAATTCTAAAGACACCTTTCTTTCACCAAACCTACCAACATATGATTACTCAGATCAAATGCAGATTTCTCCCCACGTAAGCAGGGTAAGATGTTCTGAAAGAAACAATAAACTTGCAAGCAGTCTCGTGCCACTTCATACACCCCATTGCCAACCCATGACTGCACCATATTAAAACTATTCTTGACCTTCAACTTTCCTTCACAATGGGAATGTTTCAATGTTTTGTAAAGTCGTAGCATATATGAAACCAGATAAACTTTTTTTTTTCCTCACGTGACATTGGCATAGTCATACTACTAGTATTATATCACCCAGCCACAACATATATACCTGCTACCAACTTTGTAAGAAATGTGGGCTGTGGTATACATCTAACTTGAGTGCTTTGCCTTCTCCATGTGAGCAATTCACATGCTCATGCCACCACCACTAAGCCTGGGGAAGATGCCAATTCATTGCCAGCCTCACGTCAATTATTGGAATTATTGTTACAGCTAACTAGCAATAGTGGCATACATATATAAATCTGTTAATACACACACACACACACACACACACACACACACACACACACACACACACACACACACACACACGGCTAAACAACAACATAGTTCGTTCACCAAAACCAAATAAAATGGATTGGAGATAGTTTTGCAGTTGTGAAGTCCTCATCTAACCTACAAAGAAATTTCATAGAATGAATGATGGAAGGTGGCGGTCTAGTTCAATAATAATTTTATTTGAATAAGTGGGAGTAAAGCATGACATGATTTTGGCTTTGAGATGATGAGAGCCTTCAATCAAAGAGGATTCTAATAGTTCATTTCTAGATCCATGAACAAGTTATGGAGGATATAAACAATATTTTAGATTGCTCTTGACATGTTTGACATAATGTCTAAATAGAAAGGTGGTGAATGTGAACAAAGCATGTAGAGTGTTAGTGAAATTCTTAACAAAATTAAATGCTCATTCCTAACCTATAGCTTTGAAAGCTTCACTCATTAAGTCATCCAAATTTGGATCAGCATCCTCATTTTCTTTGGCATTCGGCATATTTGAGAAAAAGATTGGTAATTAGACCATGAAGTACAAGTATCAGAGGTTGAATTATGCTCTTGTTTTAAGAAGTACGCTCCTAGACATTGGTGATACTATTTTAGGAAATGTTTTCCTTCAAGTCTTTCGGTCATCTCTTGTGAACAAGGAAAAGACCCCTTTAGTCAGAAAGATATTAGAAAGTGGCTTGGCTCAAGTAGGTGGGCATTCCATTTTAGCACAATGCCTAGACCTAGTATTGGAGTGCATGAAAGCTTATCATCTAAATACTAGAGAAGTTATTTCATCGAACAATAAAGTAATTGTCTGTCTAGATCCTACCTTTATTGCTATTGTTTTCCGATTGCCTACTAGGATGCAATATGCCAACATCAATCTGAGAACTGTAAAGGAGTATTTTACTGTGAATCAAACTCAATGTTTAAACACTGTTGTCAGGTCATGGTTCTTGCAACCAAGAAAAGGGAAATATCAATTAGGAAAATCCATTGATAGATCATTGTTAAAGGAAGATGTGACAAACATGGTAACTCTATTAAGCAGGATAGTTGGTCTTCGGGATTTGCATGAGTTTGAAGGTTGGATGTTCTTCTTTATTAATATGGTCTATAAAGGAAAGCAACATATTGATTGGGCTGAAATTATTAGTGACTCACTGCATAAACAACTCATGGGTCTTCAAGAAAATGACTACTTCTACATGACTTCATACCTTTTCTATGCTATTGCAAGTACCAAAAGTTGGCCAGGACTTAATCGGTAGGCTATTTATGATGATGCAACTCTCATTTATAATCATCTTCCTCATATTCAATATGACAACAACCTGCACCATTTTAGAAGAGTGAATGATGCATTTACAATGCTGACTGTAAGAGAAATTCAAGGGAATATTGGACTCAGAATTTCACCAGAATTAGCCATGAAAATAAAAAAATATGGAAATGTTTTCATATAGCTCCCAAAGTTCACTTATATCAAGTTAGCTACCTATGTTGGGGTGTCCACTAATGCTACCTAGATTCGTTGATGATAAATTGGTCTTGATTGAAATGTACAAGCAAATTAGTCAAATCAATAAACTCTGTAGGAACAAAAGGATAGATGAAATACCTTTTCCTATCAACATCGGATATTATAGTTGTGATACTACATTAGATACCAGGAATATAGAAAGATCTATTGCCACAATAAATTTGCATCCTTATACGATGTGTTTCCCTTATGATAGTAAGGGCTATGTAGTGAATAAGTTAAGGTTAAAACCTAGTCTTGGTCACTTCTTGGCTCTAGAGGACTTTTGGGAGGATTGTGAAAATAATTTTGAAGCTAGGAAGAGAGATTGGATGTGGCTTATAGTGAGGCAGGTAATAGACTTCAAGCTGGATATTGATGTGATAGGTGTAGATGATAATGAGGTTTCCTTGGTTGATCCTCTCTACTATGAGAAAATTGAATTGCTAGATCTCCCTCCTATTGATTGGTGGATTTTGAAGTTAAAAATATTAAGAGAAAGGATTGCCTTTGTTCTTAAAAGGACAAGAGACTGGGTCAGTAAAGTCAAAGCAAAAAGGGCAACTGTTGAATTCCAAAGTAGGGAGAGAAGAGGCGATCAAGGAGAATCATCTCAAATGGCATTAAAGGAAACTTCTGGTGAGAAAATGCATCAATTAGATGTAAGTGTTCTAGATCAAGATGAAGATCTAAATCATCTGACTAAGTTTACAGTCAAAAAGAGGAGGACAAAGATGAAA
Organism: Cupressus sempervirens; assembly: GCA_028749045.1. NCBI lineage: Eukaryota > Viridiplantae > Streptophyta > Pinopsida > Cupressales > Cupressaceae > Cupressus > Cupressus sempervirens. The sequence goes on from CM053793.1 coordinate 309,353,857, forward strand.
AATAAATCTACTAGATCAAATTAGGAAGGAAATGAGCCTAATATGAAGGATCAAGGAGCTCCCCAAGCTATTGAACCACACATTCCTGCTACATCCTCTCATGATGTAGCAATCCCTCATTCGAGTCTCTCTCCTCATGAGATATCATTAATAGACATCACATAGCTGGATAATCAATTATATAATTCAAAATATTTAATGATGATTGTTGAAAATATAACAAGCGATGTGCAAGTTTCAAATACTACGCATTCATGGTTCCAGAACAGCCTTCAGAAGAAGAAGAAAGTTGTTCAAATGATTCTGCCTCCATTTGATATGATCTCTAGTTTCCTTCAGAAGCCTCCTAAGGTGAAAAAGACCAAAGTGATGTCTAGGTTAGCTGTTGATAAAACTTCAGGCAACCTATGCATACAAATAGCCAAGCCCATAATTGAAAAGAGTGTTGATGAAGCATCTAAATCAGACTTCATTCTAGATAAGGTTGATCTAGGTCCATCTACTACAGAAAGAGATTTTCAAAATTTTGAAGTGACTGCTGCCCAGATGTTACAAAGGGCGAAGAAAGAGAAAAGAACCAAGGAGCAACTCAAGGAACAAGTTCAAATGCTAGTATCTTATATCAATTCAATCGGTGATTCCTCTAATGCCAAAGTAGTGGTTACTTCACTGGGTTTAGTAGGCCCAAATGGTATTTTAGATCATATTGTTTTTGAAAGAATAGACAAACACAAGCCACATAGTATGATGATCAAAGCTTGGATAAACAAGATGATAGAAGATGCTTCAAAACTCATAACTGGAGTGAAGGAGATGTATGGAAAAGCCATTGAACAAATACATGAAATTTCTAAAGAGCTAGAAAATAGCAAGGAATAGAAATCCACCTGGCAAAAAGTAGCTGATGAATTAAAAGAAATGGCCAAGTTAGATACAGGCATCCTACTTCTTGAGAAGATTATTGTTGATCCAAGTGAGAATAAAACATGTATCTAGAGTAAAAGTGTTGGTTGGAAAATGATAAACATCAACAAAGGGATCACTAGGTTTGGAAAGCTAATAGCTTCTTGGGAGCAACTGAAAATAAAAGTTATAGATGAATTAGTCTCTACTATCACAGGTGGGGCGGTAGTAAGTGACCTTCAGCATATTAATTGCCAGTTTCTCCTTGATTCCTTCAGTGTCCAGATTCATTCAGAAATAGAGAAGCATGTATCAGATGTTGAAACTATGATGAAACTTAGCCTAGTTGTAGTCACTCTGGGAGATTGTAACATTTCAGCCTATCAACAAGAATCAGAAGAGATTCAGGATAGGTACTTCACAGCTAAACTAAGGATGAAAAATGTGTTCATTTTGAACTATGAATCAATGATGATCATCCTAGATGCTTACAGGACTTTTTGGGATAAGTCAATTGTGTCTAGATAGATAGAGTTAGTAGCTAGAAGATCAATGATTGGATATGTATACATTCTTAGGAATTCTAGCTAAAAGTTTTGCTTTTGAAAGTCTTCCTTTTATAGGTTAATTTTCTTGAGGTTAATTAACCTCCCCAAAATCACATATTTTGGAGGTGGTTATTAACCACAAAGAGGTAGTTATTAACCTCTCTGTTTATATAAGAACTCATGCTGGCTTTGTAAGGGGACTTTTTGGTTTTAAATAAGAGAACACTATGCTGAAATTTTGATCAAGAGGTAAATTTTGGAAAGTATGTATAGTTTTTATCTCTAAAATCGAAAACTCTCTATTATCTTCTTGGTGCAAGGAAATGAAATGAGATGTGCTCTTGATTTCTTGTTCTAAAATCAAAATAGTTGTAGTTGTAGTAGACATTCTCATGGTACTATGCAAGTGTTTATGAATAATGAATGTGCTTGGTAATATTGGTTACTTTCAAGCATAGTTCTTGATCACCTTTGTTATCATTCTTGTTTACCCAAAGAAAGTTGTCAGGTCGTGTGGTGTATTTGTCCTGAATGGCTTTCTCTTGATCTTTGAAGTTTTAGATTCTTTATTTGAAAACCTTTAAAAAATTATATCATACGAGGGAGCTGCCCCTCTAAATGTAGAGGAAGGCCCCATACCAAGGGCCTATCCAACTGTTGGAGACATCGATTTGCCACACACTCCATTGGGCAAAAAAAATTTATTTCTTAATAGTTATAATATTATGGTTGTAAAAATATTCACTAAAATTTTGATCTGATAGTTGTTGAGATATATTGAAGAATTAGGTCAACTAGAAGATTCAATTAAATTTTTATAAAAAAAAAAAAATCATAATAAGTTTATATATTGTATAAATTATTAAGAAGGAAAGTTAATAATACATTTATATTGTAAAATTAATTTGTATTTATATGTATCTTAATATTTTTAATTAATTTTATAAATATAGAACAAATGATTTCAGTTATTAGTTTTCTTTGTTAATAGAGAAAAATAATTTAATAATATGTTTGTATTGTAAAATTAATTTAAATTTATATGTATTTAGATATTATTTTATATAATTTTACAAATATAGAATAAATGATATTAGTTATTAGTTTTATTTGGTAACATAACAAAAAGAATTATTTGGTAAACAAAATAATTTAATAATATGTCTGTATTGTAAAATTAATGTATATTTATATATATTTTTTGATATTTTTAATTTAATTTTACAAATATAGAATAAATGACTTTATTTATTAGTTTTATTTGGTAACATAACAAAATAAGGGGAAATAAAAAGGAAAAAGCCAGATTCTTGATAATAGTTGACCAGAATGGTCATATTTTATTTCCATTTCTAGAGGGCAATATTTTTCGATTCCTCCATATGCTACACAAGTCCTTGTATAGTTCTATTTTGTGTATCTCTTTGTTTGTATCTCTTCATCTTATAGGCCAGGTTTATCTATGGTTGTGTTGAATGTAAAATGCAAGAATTCCAAAAGAATTACTCTAGAGTGAACGTCTGAATAAACTGATGACAAATAAAAGTATTCGTTGGCTCGCATAATACATTATCTCTAGCTATTATTGTAGCTTAAATGGTGAAGGGCATGTATGGATTTTTCATTGTTTTATTGCTCATAGCTTTTGGTAATATTATTTCTTCCTTTAATAGCTCTTCTCCGATGATATGAGGGATTTTATTTTATTATCTTCAAAATGAGATTAATAACAAGTTATACATCATATGTAATATGATTAGCGTGCATGGGTGAGAACATCATGGATTTTTCTGATTTCAGCATTTGATCTTCATAGTTTGTAGTCGATGATTCGGTGGGTGCAGTGAAGGAGAAGAAGGGAGAATGTGGAGAAGCGTTGGCTGCCGGCTGGGCTAGGGTTTTTCCCCTAGCCTGTTCTTGGGCCTGGGATTTCTTCTTCATTGGTGAGAACAGATGGTTCTTCTCCAACTATGCATGCAATGCGATCTGAATCGTTTTATTCAGGGAAGAGCTCCAAGCTGAAAAAAGTTAATGGTTGTTTTTCGCGTAGCCATGATCGCCCTGTTCAGGTTATTCCTCCAATGGCTGTAATGGAGGACATTGATTATTGGACCAAGCATGCTTTGATATGCAAATTTCTTGGAATCTAGATTTCTCTATCCGCTCTTGAGGCATGGATCCACCGCTCATGGCAGGTGGAAGGCGATATGGAGATTATGTTGGCAGGGAATAGTTTTTTTTGTTGTATTCTCTTGCATGTCTAATCGGGATCGTATTTTTGAAGGAGGCCCTTATTTCTACAACCATGTGGGGTTATTTGTCAAACCTTGGCATTCAGGTTTTAATTCTGCTAAGGATCTCCCTTCAATAGTGCCAGTTTGGGTTCACTTGCCTCGTCTTCCCTTGGAATTTTGGCGTGAAGACATCCTTCGACAAATTGCTGCTTTATTGGGGAAGCCGGCTGCGATTTCACATCAATCCCTCAATAAAAAGGTTATTTCTTATGCTAGAATTTGTGTTGAAATTAATTTGAATAACCCATTACCAGATTCTTTGGAAATTTGTATGGGGGATTCTTCTTGGGTGCAGCAGTTAGATTATGAATCCCTCCCTTTCCGTTGTCGGATTTGTCATGAGTATGGTCATTTACTGCATCAGTGCCCCTGTAACTCGAGTTTCAAAGGAGTGGATGGTTCTATAGCTAGCAATGCTAGTGGTTTGGCAGATACTACAGGGAAAGGACAATCTCAAATGGCTAATACTACCAAGGGGATGAATCCACAAGATGCTACAGGTAAGGGTAAGGCTCAAATGCAGGATAAGGATGGATTTACCCCTGTTCGCCCTCGAGCTAAGGGACGTGGTCAAAAGAGGTCTTTGAAAGAAAGATTATCTGATTCAGGTTTTAACCGCTTTGAGGTGTTGGATAGTATGGTTCTAGAGGAGGGTATTCCTCCTCCTATCTCTTCTGATCCAGTTTTCCCAGATGAGAGATCTATTCCTAATGATGCTTGTGGGGCATCCCAAGTTGTAGTATATCAGAACTGTGAGGTCCCTGTAGCTCTTGTGACAAAGGCTCTGGTGACTCCTACAGTATTGGAGGATAATGATGTTGTTTTAGCTGACTTGGTTAAGGATGTGCTACCATCAAGTAAGGGCAAAGGATCTCCTCTCCCCTTGGGGTTGATGTCTCGACCCTTTAAGCGGGCTTCTTCTACTCCCCCTCTAAGGAGTGGGCGCAAAATAGACCAAGAGAAGATTAAACTCACAGGAGATATATTGATTGAGTCTGGTTCAGTGAAACCTTTGGATTATCATTTTCCCAATTCTACCCAATGATGATTATTCTCTCATGGAATGTAAGGGGGTTGAATAGCATCCCTAGACAAAAGGCTATTCATAACTTGGTGGTTGATCATAGTCCTGATGTTTTTTGTATCCAAGAGACTAAGCTCTCTGTGGAGTCTATGGTCCAACATGCCTCTTGTATTTGGTCTCATGGCCAATGCCAGTGTGTTTGGGCAACAGGCAGTGCAGGTGGTTTAGCTATATTTTGGGATCCTCAAAAAATTTCTCCTCTTGGCTGGATGTCTTCTTGCTCAGCTCTCTCTATGGTAGCTTCTGCTCTAGACTCAGGAGAGGTAATCATGGTTACTAATGTGTATGCACCTGTTGATCTTGTGGGAAAGGAGGAACTTTGGGAACATATTCAATATGTTAGAAATTGTCATCCTTTTCATCCTTGGGTGTTAGCAAGGGACTTCAATTCAGTTTTAAGTCTAGAGGAGAAACATGGTGGTTTGGCTAGATTGGGGCCTTCTTCTGCTCTTCTTCAGCAACACATATCTCTTTTGCATCTCTCTGATGTTAAGCCTTCTAATGGTCTCTATACCTAGAATAATCACAAGACTGGTGTTGCTGCTATCTCAGAACGTCTGGATAGATTTCTTGTTTCTTGCTTCTGGGTTAGTGGCACCCTTACTATCTCTTTATAAATCTTTGATTGGAGGGGTTCAGATCATTGGCCAATAAATTTTTTTGCTATAGGGGCTTATGTTCCGAAGCATCCTCCTTTTAAGTTACAGTTGATGTGGCTTCGTGACTCCTCTCTTCATGATTTTGTTTTTTGTTGGTGGAAAGATGGTGCTCCTGCATATGGTATTGCAATGTTCTCCTTTTCTAAAAGGCTTCAATATGTTAAAAGGCAGCTCAAGATATGGAATAGGGAATGCTTTGGGAACCTTCACTTTATGAAGAGGCTTGCTCAAGAAGATCTTGATGTCATCACAAGGGAGATTAGAGATCGAGGTTTCTTAGAGGATCTTGGCAAGGCTGAATCCCTTGCTTCTAGAGCTCTAGAAGAATGGGAACTTCGAGAGGAAATTTTTTGGAAGCAAAAGGTTAGAGTTGATTGGCTCCAGGAAGGTGATCGAAACACTGCCTTTTTCCATAAAATAATGCAATCTCACCGGAATCAAAGCACTATCTCTTCTTTGGTTAATTCTCAAGGTATCCAACTGAATTCCTTGCCAGCTTTATTCCAGGAGGCTATTTGGTACTTCTCTACCCTCTTCTATGAGGACTCTCCTCCTGCTGATAATGAAGAAAATCTTATTTTATCCTGTATTCCTTCCCTTATCACTCAGGAAATGAATAATTATCTCATGCGTCCTATCTCTTTGGAAGAGCTGGAGGAGGTGGTCTTTGGCATGCCTAAGGGGAAGGCTCCTGGTCCTGATGGCTTTCCAGTTGAATTCTTTCAGGAATTTTGGGAAATCATTAATCATGATTTGTTGGAGGTGGTTAAAGAATCCTATGCTAGCAAGAAGATGCTTTGAGCTTTGAACTCTACATTCTTGACTCTTATTCCTAAGAGAGAGGGTGCTAATCAATTGGAGTTTTTTAGACCAATTTCCTTATGTAATGTGGTTTACAAAGTTATTACTAAGTTGATTGCTGAGAGACTGAAAAGGTGGCTTCCCATTATTATCTCAGAAGAACAAGGTGGTTTTGTTGCTGGCAGACAAATTTTGGATGGGGTGGTTATTGCTACTGAGGTATTCACTCTATGGCTACTTCAAGGGAGAGAGCCATGTTTGTTAAGCTGGATATGGCTAAGGCCTACGATAGAGTTAAATGGAGCTTCCTAAGGAGTATTCTTCTTTCTTTTGGATTTAGCTCTGACTGGGTGAGTTGGATTATGAGTTGTGTTACTTCTACCTCTTTTTCTGTTCTTATTAATGGTTAACCTTCTCAACTATTTGGTGCTTCTAGAGTCCTCTGCTAGGGTGACCCTCTCTCCCCATATCTATTCATCATCATGGTTGACGCAGATTCATTAAGCATCAGGTGTCCCAGAATTCTATTCAAGGCTGGCGGTGGGGTAATGGCTTACCTTCTCTTTCCCATCTTCAATTTGTTGATGATTTTGCTCTTGCCGGTCTTGCTAGGATCAAGGAAGCTGAAGCCTTTCGACATGCTTTGGACATTTATTTGGCAGCTTCATGCCAGAAAGTTAATGAGCACAAATCTTCTATTTAATTTTTTAACACTCCTGATTCTATTCAGCATAGGATTGTTGGTATCTTACGGTTTCAGATAGGATCACTTCCTTTGACTTATCTTGGCATTCCTATTACTATTTCTAGGCAGCCACGTCTCTTCTGGCAAAATTTGATTACCAAGCTTTCGGATAAGGTAAATCATTGGACTCATAGATGGCTTTCTACTACTGCCCGGGTTACTCTTCTTCAAGTTGTTATCCAAGCTCTTCCTACTTATAGAAGCATGGTTCACGCTGCACCTATTTACTTTCTCAAGGAGTTTGATGCTCTTTCTTGACAATTCCTTTGGAGTGGTAATTTGCATAGTACTAAATGGAGCTCGGTTAATTGGGCAACTATTTGTAGGCCTAAAAAGGAGGGTGGTCTTGGCCTTTGATTTGCTCTATTGAGTAGTCAAGCTTTGGCTGCTAAACTTTATTGGCGATGGTGCTCTGGACAACATCAACTTTGGGTTCGTATTATCACTCATAAATATTTTCATGGTGCTGATCCTTGCTCTATTTCTGCACTTCCTCTTGAAGGTCGTGGCTCAATGGTTTGGCATACTTTGAAGATAGGTGCGATGTTGGTGAAGAGGGGTCTATTCTGGATATGTAAAGGAGGTTCTCAGGCTTTGTTTTGGTCTGATCCTTGGGATGGATTCCCTTCCATTTTATCCATATACCCTCATCTTCAGCCTCTTTGTGACTCTTTTCTTGCTGTTGGATGGGATAAAGTGGCTCATTACAAGACTCCTTATCAATTGGGACCTATTGTTGGTTACAGATGGAAGCATTCTTCTGATTGGCCTCCTGGAGGTACAGACATGGATCGTCAGGAGCTTTTTCAAATTCTGGCCTATAGAGAGTGTTCTTCTTTGCTTGGTCCAGATGTTTTGGCTTGGGGCGGTACCTTGTCTGGTAAATATCATGTCTCTGCTGGGTATCAGGAGATAACTAGACAATTATTTGGGGATGCTAAGGTTCCTTGGTGGAAGCAAGTTTGGAATAAAGTTTCTTGGTCCAAGTGCAATTTTTTCATGTGGCTAATGGCTCACAACCATTGTCTTACCTGGGATAATCTTTGTAAACGTGGATTTCAGGGCCCCTCTTATTGTGTTTTGTGTGGTAATGGAGAGGAGTCTATCTCCCATCTTTTCTTCCATTGCTCCTATTCTACTCAGATATGGCACTTTTGGTGGAGCGCTTGGGGTTGCTCTTGTCGGCATGCTTCCTCTTTGCCTGAGTTCTGGGCCCGCTTGGGTAGTGCTCCCTCCAAGTCTTCTTCTCTCCATGCTGGTTGGATTGCTAGCCCATCTTTCATGCTTTGGCATATCTGGTTGGAGAGGAATCGTCACATATTCCAAGATGTTCGGCTTGGTGTTTTGCATCTTTGGTGGAAAATATCACATTCTCTTCAGGAAACTATTCTTGTGAAGTGTGAGCTTGATGGGAGTATCGATCTAGTTGATCTTGCTATCTGTAATCGCCTCAATTTTCATATGCAGGATGGGGCTGCAGCTCATAGGTTTCCTTCTATGTCCAGGTAGCTTCACCATTAGAGGAAGGGTCAGGTTAACTAGGATGGGCACTGGACTCCTCCTCCCTGTGGAGTTCTAAAAATTAACACTGATGGTTCTTCCCGTGGGAATCCTGGTCCGACTGGTATTGGCGGAGTGGCTCGTTGTAGTTCTGGGGATGTTAAATTTTTCTTCTCAGTTCATAAGGGTGATTATACTAACAATCTCATGGAAGCTCAGGCTATTTTATATGTTGTGGAACAGTGTTGCTTGCGGGGATGGAGTAAGATTATCTGTGAGTCTAATTCATAGGTGGTGGTGAACATGCTTTCTTCGCAAGAGCCTGAGGATGTTAGTTGGTAGCTGGCCACTGTTGTTAAGCAGATTCTTTTCTTCTCTTCCTCTTTTCAGTTCATTAGGTTCACGTATATTCCTCGTGAATGGAATAGAACTACTGATTGTTTAGCCAAATGGGCTTCTAGTCATGATCCAGGTTGGAATATTAGGGATAGGAGGAAACTGTCCTTTGAGATGGTGCAAGAATTTGATGATCTTGTTGCTCAAGATCGAGCTCCTTGTTGAGCTCTCCTTGTTGTATTCCTTTCTGTCTTAATAAATTTTTACCCCTCTTTTTGTCATAGTTTGTAGTAAAAAACAACAACAAAAATTGGAAAATAATCACTACATTTTCGTGAATCCATAAAAAATAAATTTGACTTTGTTTTGTCTTTAGTACATTTTGAATGGAGATTAGCCTGTCCCATAGAATACACCCAAAAAAATTTGAATTTACATATAAAATTATGAGGTGTTTATATGAAGGGATACCAAATATTTGGTGACCAAAGTTGTTATGAATGTAGTGATACTAATATTTAACATTTACAGTCTTATTACTTTGAACCTTCAATTAATACACATGTATTTTGTGGTCAATAAATGTTGTTTCTATATTCAGGTGCACATATTTGTAAAACTTATAGACTATGATTGTAATTAAAATTATTGTTAAAAATGAAAGTGGTATGCTTATGGAAGGAAAAAATCAATGGAGAAAACTTTCAATTTTTGTTAATAAAAGAGACAATGAAGTTAGGAGGAGGTAAAGGCCTATACTTGGAAACATCTCCCAAGAGGAGCTAAGAAGAAGATGGTCTTATAAAAATGATCTTATAAAAGTGTTCTAAAACATAAACTAGATAAAAACAAATATTTCTAAAGAACAACTAACAAAATAATTGATCTTGTATATAAAATAGAGATTAATCTTATAATTACCTAAAAGTAAATGATAACTAAGATAACTAGCCATGCGTCTTGATTATATTTTGTATCTTTGAATTCTACCATGACATTATGAATCATTTAAAATATGACTCAAAAGTCATCTTAGCATTTTAAGGTTGATTGTTATTCTTGTTAATGAAGCCTAACTTTAGACTGCATTATAACATAGGCTGTAAATTCCAAAGGATAAGTCACACATCTTGACCTTAAATAGTGAGTGATTACTAACACATCCTCATCCCTTGACAAATAGATTGAAGTACGAGTTACAGAATGATATCAACGATTATATTTTAGGTGCTCAATACCCATTGTCAATTCATTCCAATTATATTTATATTTTCTAATAAATTATATAAATTTGTGTTGATTAATATTTTTCTAAGTTTTGTAAGTGAAAATCAAATTGTAAAATTTATTAAGTACTGATTAAATCTAATTTTGTCATTTGAGTAAACCAAACATACATTTGATTTTTTGATGGATTATTTTCATGTTTTAAGATTACTATATACTAATATCTAATTAAAAGTTGTCTCTACATATAATATCTTAGGAGTCTAATTCAAAATCTTGGATATGACTTGTCAAATTCTATTAAGTACATTAGTCTATGCAAGAGAAATAATCGTGCATTCTAATAATGGAGTAAGAAATGAAAACTCATGGAACTAAACAGAAATTGTATTAATATTTTTGAAGGATGATTTTAGGATAATGAGAGATAATGCACACAAAGTGATTGAATTGAGTATAAAGATGGTATTATTTAGTACAAGGTCATACAAGGCCATACCAGCAACAGTGAAGGGGATCATTGGCAATTACAACATAAGCATTTCCCATATGTATCATCAATCTAATTTCTTGAAGGTTGGAGTGTACAATCTTGTTATTCATTTAGAACATTTATTATTGAATTTTTTTAACTTAATAAAATGTAGTTAATTAAAATCCATCTATAAATATAAATATAATGTAGCACTCATGTTTAAAGCTCCTTCTAACATTTAATTAAAAGAATCTCTTACCAATTACCATATAGATGAATGTAGTGTTTACCAAATACCTTGAGATGATTTTTTTTTCTAAACATAGAGGTTTGCAATTTATTTTCTCACCTTTCTAGGAGATAGCATTTCAACATACATTTTGCTTTCATAAACTCTCTACTACTCCATCCTTTTAGAAGCTTTGAAATCTATGAGCAATTGTGCTCGTTGTGATGTGAATATCAGGATTTAACTGTGTGATTTTGAGTCAAACTCGATGACCCATGTTTCATGAGTAGTGATTCAACATGAATCCATCTCTCATGAGAATAAATGGAACATTTAGCACTCATTGGATCTAGGTGATGCTCACAAGGGTGAAGCACCAGGACTTCCCGGGAGGTTACCCATCCCAGTACTACTCCAGCCTGAGCACGCTTAACTACAAAGTTTCCTCCAGACTTTTTTAATGTAATTGTGATTATCTTTGAGGTATCCCAATTTTTAACGTATGGCTCATCTGATAATTGCATTTGTCTCCCTTATTTAGTCATTAGGGTTAGTAAATATCTTAGGTACTATATTTAAAAGTCTATTATGAATTGTAAGGCTATTTATATAAAGATGTATATAAAGTTTGATCTTTAGTTAGGTTGGTATGTTTTAAATTGTTTTTTTTTTAAAAAAAATTTGAATTAAGATTGGGGGTTTTCATTATTGGTTCTTTTTTTCATGAGTTCTTAAATTAGATATTTAATGCAAATAATGTTAACATTTATCTTTAGATTAAATTTGACAATTGGTAGATGTCAAAATCTTAATATTTGTTATAAATAGAATATATTATAAAAAATAATTTTATAAATACTATATATTTTATGAGTAAGAGGTCCAAGCCAAGATTAATTATTATAAAGTGGCTCACAATTTACCATTGTGTTGTAGCTCTCGATTTTAATCATTTTATAATATTAACATTTTTTTAAATAGATTAATTTAAAATATCTATACTAGTTATATTAATAAAATATATTAGTTACTTGTCACTTTCTTTAAAATAAACAAATACAAAATAATTGCATTCATCAATTATAACCAATCCATGTTTATATCTATTTAGATGGGCACAACTAAAATTAAATCATAAAGAAAAACAATAATTATCTTATAGTAATTTTATTTTGTCACATATAATAGATACCAATGGGAACTGCGTTATGTACTATAGAAACACTTAGACTTCTACACCGGCCAATACCCATTGACACTGATCATATTACATAAGAAAAACTAGTTAGACTCTTTAAAAAAAATTATAAAGAAATCATTGAAGTCAGCAGAGAAAAGCTAGAGGAAGAAAAAATATTACCAGAAGCTGTGAGCAATAAAAACATGAAAAATACATACACGCCCTTCGCCATAAAAGAAGCAATAAAACATAGAGATGATCTCGTGTGTGAGGAAATTATTAACATTTATACACAACATTTGTGCACTTTTATTTTTCATTAAAATTAATTTTAGACTTGTGCTGCATAATTTGGACGCTCAATCCAGAGTAAATCATTTGGAGTGCTTGTATAACCAGAATCAATACAGCGAATAATAGGGGATATAATAAAACCAATTTAGGCATTCATTGTATGCATTGCATATGTGATATTATTATAATTTATCTATTAAATAGTGGTTTTCATGCAATTTGTTGCGACATGTTCCAAGTTCCTTTTAGCTAACTTGGCTTATGTGAGATCCAATTCATCCATTTCAGCCGATTGGATTACAATATCTTGTCTTCTTCTCAACATCGTGTGATGTACTTTGGGCAATGGTCACTGCTCTTGCACTTGAGCACCTCGCCCTACCTTATATATACATTGGATCCTTGACTCGCTGGTGGACAAAAGTGTCACAAATGTCTAGGAAATGCTAGTCTTAAGAATAGATCTAATATTTATTTGTATAGTTAATTCATATTTTATGAGAAGTGGTTCATAAGAACTTGTCTCTCAAGGAACGATATTATCAAGTCTTCAAGTCATTCATCTTAGCACATTGGATCCTTGACTCCCTGGTGGACAAAAGTATCGCAAATCTCTAGGAAATGCTATAGCCTTAAGAATAGATCTACTATTTGCCCATTGAACATATAAAAAATTCATTTGTATTTCATATTTTATGAGTAGTGGTTCATAAGAACTCGTCTTTCATGGAACAATATTATCAAGTCTTCAAGTCACTCATCTTAGCACATTGGATCCTTAGCTCGCTCGTGGACAAAAGTATCACAAATCCCTAGGAAATGCTATAGTCTTAAGAATAAATCTACATTTTGCCCATTGAACATATAAAAAAATAATTTGTATAGTTCTTGATTTAAAGTTATTAATTCATATTTTATGAGTAGTGGTTTATAAGAACTCGTTTTTCATGGAGGAGTATTATCAAGTCTTCAAGCCACTCATCTTAGTGCTATTCTAATTCATTTGTGCTTAATCATGTAGTTTCTCAGGTCCATTGAGCTTGTTACTTATGTGCAAAACATTCACTATATGTTGTGTCTATTAAAGCTTTGATGAAGAGATTGGGCTCTTTTGTTGTCTAACTTGAAACCATCAATATGGATCATTGTTTTATTTTGGTCACACCATATAGTAAATAAATCGTTTTATACTTATAGGTGTGTTCATTAATATGTATACACATACATATTATACTAATGTGATACAATGTAATTAATTATAGTTGTATTCATTGATTAGTTTTATAATCCTATTGCATTTCATACATGCTCTTTGGAGCCTTTGCTGCCACATTTTATGGAATTGGCTTACTGATAAGAGTGGCATAACATGATGGACACACTGTCAAAGATATGATAAACTTAGACATACCTATTTCTTTTTTGTGTTTATGCTTGTATGTTTCACATGCATGCATGTGTCTACATATGCATACACATAAACATACAAATTCATCTAAGCACGTGCACATGAGAACACACACGCTCATGCACACACACGCACACATGTATGTATATATGCTAGCATATATAGATGCCTTTTCTCTTTCAGCTATTTGATAAAATGTCATCAATATATAGTTTTTATATATTTGACACAAGAAAATGATGTTTCTAGTACAAAGTTTCTTTTTAATTATCTATAACAAGAGATTTTAGCAACATATAAGAAAATGAGAATGTGGTTGGTTATGACATAGAACGAGCCTCAGGTAAAGTTTTTGTGTTTTGGAATGACTTCCTCATTCAAAGTGAGGTCGTCTTCTCTGAAAAAAAATATTACTTGTATTAAGTTTACTCACATTAGAGATAAATATTCCTAGGTCCTTTCAAATATATATGCTCCCAATACTAAAAATCAAAGGCTTGGAGATCTTAGGAAGTCCTTCCTTTATGAGCCTTGGCTTGTTACATGGGGGACCTCAATTCTCCCATTAATTTTAGTGATGAGATGGGAGATATTACTACTCAGGCCCACCTTGATGGTAGAATAAACCTTATGAATTTCATCAACCAATAGGCTCTGTTGAATGTTTACCTTCAAGGGGGGTCCTTTACCTGGTCTAATCATAGAAGGGGTAAAAACCTTATCCAAGTTGGATCAGATAGAGAGTTGGTTTCTAGAGATTGGCTTAGCAATTTTAATTTCTCTCTTTCAACTATAACCAAAATTGACTCTGATCATTTTTTGATCTCCTTGTTGGTGGAATAGTAGGTGGTTAAGAGAAAATTTCCTTTCAAGTTTGAGTGGATGTGGATGGAACATCTAAATATTGAAAAAATCATTGAAGAGTGGTTGTTGTTGAGGGTGGAAGATTCGAAAATGTTTGAAAAATTGCAAAGAAACTTTGCTTTGTTAACGATGGTGAAAATATGGAATAAGGAGACCTTTGGTGACATTTTCATTCAAAAAAAGGATATAAAACTTGGGCTAGATAAAGTGTAAAAGGCTATTCAAAAGGATGGGTGCTCGCAGGGTTTAAGAGATTAAGAGAAATTATCTCTTGTCAAGTATGATGACATTTTCACTAAGGATGAAATTTTATGGATGCGGAGGTCGAGGGTCCTCTAGTTAAAGGTTAGAGATAGGAATTATATATTCTATCATATGATAGCTTCTAAACCTCTAGTTGAAGGTTGAAGATAGGAATTATAGATTCTATCATATGATAGCTCGTAAACATAGAGTTGCTACCAAAAATTTGATTATTTCCTCTAAGAATGGTGTTTTATAGTTTGATGGGAATATTTAATATTCTTTTTTGGATTTCTTTTCTTCTCTATTGTCTAAAGATCATTTTCTATGCTGGGATGTCCAAGATCTTCTTCTTAATTCTATCCCGCCTATTCTAAATGATAATATTGATGAGGGCACAACTCAATAACAAACTAAACGCAATAGGAAATGAGACATTTATTATTAGAAATGATAAGCTATTACATTCATTACCAGAAAAAAAGACTCAACTACATGCCCTATGGGCTTACAACATTATCATCTTCTGGAGAAAAGACCTACTCATAGTACCTTCTCCCAAACTCTACAAATACTTCCTTTACAATATAAGAATTGACCTTAAGTAGCCTAAATTAGGTTTAGGATTATGAATAGATTTTACATTGTGCCATTTGGTGGCAACCACAAAAACAAAAGGTTCTAGAAGTCACATTAGAAGTTGGTGCAAAATTAGAAGGTTACAAAAATGGTATTCCAACTTTTAGGGGGCATAACTTTTGATCTAGAACTTAGACTAACAAATCATTTATATTTCTAGAAATCTCTCTGAGTGGTCTATATGCCAATGGGAAATATTTTTCTACTCACCATTTTTCAAGGCTGTAAGAAGCCATTTTGTGCCTCAAAATGGACTATGGATCATTCTTAGGAGGTCTCCAAGCAACTTAAAACTAGTACCATAACTTTTAAATTGTGAAACCATTTGACCTAATACATTTTTTGGGGTTCTTGAAATTATAATTACTAAGTTCACTTTAACTTATGACCTATAAGTATTCATAATATTGTACCTATAGAAAAAGAACCCAAATTCAACATTTATACACATCACAAGGTGCACAAAAATACTAGCCTATAAAAGTAATAGTAGAACTATGAGAATTTAAATATCTATTTGGCCTAAGTGGGTATCCAAAAATATACACACATTAAATGAAAACCAATAAAAAGTATATCTTTGGGTGATATAGGATTTCCCTTACACCATTGGATTCTCCTACATCAAATATGAATAAAATTCTTGTGAGTATTCCATCGAATGGAGAAGCTGAGAAGAGGTGTTTTTATTTGAAGGGGAGAAACTATGTGTCCCTAATGGCTTCCCCATGTTCTTATTCTAGTAATGCTAGGGTCTAATGAGTTCTAATATTTTTGTAGCTGTCAAAGAGTTCTTTGGATCCAGGTAGTTGTTGAAAGAGTTGAACTTGACATTTATTGTTTTGATTCCCAAAAGGAGGGTGCCAAAATAGTGGATTCTATTAGAAACAAGCTTATGCAACTCCATTTACAAGGTTTTTTTCCAAAGACTTCACCTCAAGAATCCTCTTTATCCTTCCTAGGATTCTCTCTCCCTAGCAAAAAAAATTGTGCTTGGGAGAAATTTTTTGGATTTAATTATCAAAGTTCATAAAGTGATTCATTCTACCAATAGTTCTAAGAATCCAGGTTTTTTCTTAAACTAGCCTCATTGAAGGCCTAAAATTGTGGGCCTAAAGTTGTCTTTGGATAACTTGTTTTTCTTGCATGAGAATTCTTTTGATGACATGGTGATGGGGAGAGAGTCCTCCATTAAAGAAACCAAATATTTGAAAGATTTCCTCCAAGTTTGTAACAAAGCCTCGAGCTATCTCATCAATCAGGATAAGAGCTCTGGGTATGTGCAGGATCATGGTGTACCAAACTATTGCCTTAAGTGGCAGTGAAAAATTAGCAAATTAGGGTTATGTCAACTTGACACATAATTTTAAAGTGGTTATGGACTTTATATCAAAAAGTTGTAAGAAAATAATCTGTAGAAAATTGAATGGTCAAAAGTTTGGATTTTAATGCAGTACTACAAAAATTTCAAGGCAAAAATAAACAATAGGTGTATGTCTGACCACCTTAATCAAAATCAAATGATAATAATTTTTTAATATAATTATAGATATAAAAAGTAGGCTCATGTCCAGATGTGATGCATATTTTTAGGTATTTTTATTCCAAATAAATAATTAAATATGAATTTTCTACCAAAACTTTTTTCAAAAAAAAAAAACTCCCATGTCTGACCACCTTAACTAATAGAAAATTTTACCAAATTTTTTTAAAATTTTTTTTTCTTATACTAGGTGAAGCATAGAATGTGATGCAACTTTTAGATTTAAAAAATGTTATACCATTTGAAAGTTATAGCTATTTCTCAATCAGTATGTCAGTTAGCACTTTACAACAATCTTCATTGAAAATTAAGTAATAAATACTTATCGAACTTAGAATTTGATAGCAATTATATCGATGGAATCTTGAGAGTGATATTAAAAAACCCTTTTCGTTTCATTCAATTTCAATTAAAATAACATTGTTAGATGGCTACCTGAAGTCTAAGTGTCACTGAAACCCTTCTCAAACACATTTTTTGGGTTGACCAAATAGGCTTGGTAAATACCAGCCCTAATCGGATATCTGATTAGGCCCAGCAACTTTGCACCCTTATTTGGAGAGAAATTTCAAAAGGGAGATTTTTTTGAATTTTAAATTTGGAGGGAGACAAATTTAAAAGGAAATAAACTTAAGAAGGTAACTTTAGACAGTTTTAGAGTAAATTTATTTTGTGAAAGTGTGGACATTAATACTATTATTATTATAATTATTATTACATTATAGTAATATGTATGATTATTATTATTAAATATAATATAGTGATATATATGATATATATTATTATTATTAAATATATATAGTAGTATTATATGACAAAATTATTCTATATAATAATATATATCATTATTATTATTATTAAATCTATAATCTAATAACATATATGATTATTATTGTTATATAATCTAATAATATATTAGTATTATATTAAAATATACAATATAATATAATTATTAAATATAATATTGTTCCTTCGACCCATATGAAGGATTCTAATATGTCCCTAGGGGTCCTAGGACCCCTAGGGACATATGTCATCATGTAATGGGTTGAAGGGGGTCATAAGTCACCCTATGACCCCCTTCGACCCATATGAAGGATTCTAATATGTCCCTTGGGGTTCTAGGACCCCTAGGGACATATGTCATCATGTAATTTGTCGAAGGGGGCCATAGGTCACCCTATGACCCCCTTCGACCCATATGAAGGATTCTAATATGTCCCTAGGGGACCTAGGACCTCTTGGGACATATGGGATTATGTAATGTGTCAAAGGGGGTCATAGGTCACCCTATGAATCCCTTCGACCCATATGAACAATTGTGATATGTCCCTAGGGGTCCTAGGACCCCTAGGGACATATGTCATCATATAATGGGTCGAAGGGGTCATAGGTCACCCTATGACCCCCTTCGACCCATATGAACAATTGTGGTATGTCCCTAGGGGTAGGTTAATATGTACTTAATAGAACCAGAAGATTTTCGAGCTTCGAAAGCATGGATAAACGGCCCATAGGCGACTTGAAGACAAGGGAACTAGAGCCACCATTCACTCAATCTTGGTTCTTCGAAAAGAAAAGGTGAGAGACTATATGTTGCTAGGGTTCCTAGGACCCCTAGGCACATATGTGATCATGTAATGGGTCAAAGGGGGTCATAGTTCACCCTATGACCCCCTTCGAGCCATATGAAGGATTGTGATATGTCAATAAGGGTCCTAGGACTCTTAGGGACATATATCATCATGTAATGGCTCGAAGGGGGTCATAGGTCACCCTATGACCCCCTTCGACCCATATGAAGAATTGTGATATGTCACTATGGGTCCTAGGACCCCTAGGGACATATGTCATCATGTAATGGGTCAAAAGGGGTCATAGATCACCCTATGACCCCCTTCGACTCATATGAATGACTGTGATATGTCCCTAGGGGTCCTAGGACCCCTAGGGATATATGTCATCATGTAATGGGTCAAAGGGGGTCATAGGTCACCCTATGACCCCCTTCGACCCATATGAATGACTGTGATATGTCCCTAGGGGTCCTAGGACCCCTAGTGATATATGTTGTCATGTAATGGGTCGAAGGGTGTCATAGGTCACCCTATGACCCCATTCGACCCACATGAACGACTGTGATATGTCCCTAGTGGTCCTAGGACCCCTAGGGACATATGTTTTCATGTACCCATATGAACAACTATGATATGTCCCTAGGGGTCCTAAGACCCCTAGGGACATATGTCATCATGTAATGGGTTGAAGGAGGTCACAGGTCACCCTATGACCCCCTTCGACCCATATGAACCCCTAGGGACATATGTCATCATGTAATGGGTCGAAGAGGGTCATAGGTCACCCTATGACCCCCTTCGACCCATATGAACGACTGTGATATGTCCCTAGGGGTCTTAGGACCCTTAGAGACATATGTCATCATGTAATGGGTCGAAGGGGGTCATAGGTCACCCTATGACCCCCTTCGACCCATATGAAGGACTGTGATATGTCCCTTGGGGTCCTAGGACCCCTAGGGATATGAAGGACTATGATATGTCCCTAGGGGTCCTAGGACCCCTAGAGACATATGTCATCATGTAATGGGTCGAGGGGGGTCATAGATCACCCTATGACCCCCTTCGACCCATATGAAGGATTGTGATATGTCCTTAGGGGTCCTAGGACCCCTAGGGACATATGTCGTCATGTAGCTATGACCCCCTTCAACCCATATGAAGGATTGTGATATGCCCCTAGGGGTCCTAAGACCCTTAGGAACATATGTTTTCATGTAATGGGTCGATCACCCTATGACCCCCTTCAACCCATATGAATGATTGTAATATGTTGATCACCCTATGACCCCCTTCGACACATATGAATGATTATAATATGTCCCTAGGGGTCCTAGGACCCCTAGGGACATATATATTAATATATATATATATATATATTATTTATAGATTATAATACTAATAACATAATATATTATTATATATTAATAACATAGATCATAATAATAATAATATATTATAGATTATAATTATATATATATAATATTACATTATTATATTTAATAAAAATATAGTAAAAATAATAATAATATAATATAATAATTTATATTATATTTATAGATTATAATAAGAATAACATAATATATTATTATATATTAATAGATTATATGTTATATCTTTACATTATGTTATTATATATATAATATATTATAATATATCTTTACATAGTAATATAACTCAAATAATTGATAACTCACAAACTATAACCCATATTCATTTTTCCCTCCAAAATCTTCTTGGGGAAAATCAAATATCCGATTTGATATCGGATATCCGATATAACTAGCATCATTTTTCAACATATTCCCTATCCCTACATACCCGACAACATCACTTTTTGAGATTTTTTATCATGAATTTTACAAAAAGTCACATTTTGGGGCTCAACCAATCGAAAAAAAGTTTGAAAATATAACCCTAGGTGTTTGATATTCTCATTTGAATGGGAAGCAATAGTTGTCAAAAGGCTACACACAAAAGGAAGGTATCCAATGAAGACATTGCGACATATAGGGAAAGGGACAAAATGGAACACCGAAGAAAAAGACAAGGTATGTTAAATATTAGTCAAGTTGACAATAAATTAGTTGAAGGTGAAATCATAGAGTCAGATAATGAATATGTATAGTTGGGGAATGAAAATGTAGCTATTGAAAACAATAATGCCAAAATTGAAAATTTAGAGAATAAAAATTTCGAGGATAAAATGCTATCAGGTCATAATGCAAATTACATAATTGACCATGTCGAACATGACAATGCACAGGAACCTAATGCATAAGAACCTTACATATCTCCTAATTATAATTGAAATGAAGGTTCTAGAAAACCAAAACAGATAATTGAAATTGATGAAATGATTATTATCAGTTTAAAAGGGAATAAATCAAAAGAACCATTCGATTATGGGCTTCAAGACTATATAAGATGTTTTTCAGCAACAAGACAGTGGTGGAGCAATGTCATCTTTTCATGCAGTTATTAAAGATGCAAAAGATGAGACCTATGCTTTCCAAATTGAAGATTCGTGTCGATAAAAAGTTGGAAAGAAATTTCATTATTGTGAAGAATATTTTCAATGCTCTTAATAGCATTGGAAAATATAGCAAGGAGAAGGATAACAGATCTGCTCGAAGGGTTATTACAACCTCTTTGGTAAGTCATCATTTGAGAAATGGTAGATATATGAGACAAACTTGTATTGATTTGAATCTAAATCATTCTACTTTGAGAAGAGCACTTAGTTGATTGTAAAAAATTGATGATCCTCTTCAAAATGAAACATGGGCATTTGGTTAGAGACTTTCACATTTTGATAAGAAACTATCCGATGATGTGAAGGAAAAAATTACACAATTTCAACACTCTAGCTCACAAATATCACCGAATGCTAAAGACGTGTTAAAGTTGAGAATTGGCATCAGAGACCACACACCACATCCTAAACACTATTTGGAGGTAAGTCAAACTATGTTGTTCAAACAATTTAGAGAGGCTCATCCAAGTCTTCATATATCACAAAGGGCTTTTGAATCTTTGAAGCCATTTTATTGTTTGCCACTCAAAATTTGAAATACATGTTGTTGCAAATATCATGTTGAGTTTTCTATGCACCATGAACTATTACACTCCATCCATTCTACTTTGCATAGTAAAGAAATGTTGGAGGATTGTGGTGCTGGTGGGCTTCCAAAATCATCAAGAGACTTGCTAGATCAACTTTTATGTTGCAGAGTTGATGGTTGTTTCTTTTATAGAAATGCTTGCTTAAATGAGAAGTGTTCAAAATGTGGTGGCTTATCCAAGTTTGACACATGTTTCCATGAGGGGTGCGAAAAAGATCTTGGAAAGTAAGAAAAATCTAATAAAAAGAATTTTCAAGAGTGCATGACATGTTTCCAAATGCATATCCATAAAAATGCACATAAATGAAATTCTACAATATTAAAGGATGCTAGTCCCTTTGCTTACACCCTTTAGCATCTCTAGAAGAGCAAGTGATTTTTGTGTGGATTCAATATCACCCAAACATGTTGAGCCCTTAGGCACACCCATTTGAATCAGTAGGAAAATGGATTGGTTATCCAAAAATTATCATGCTAAGAAAACTTGTTAATTGATCACATACCAACCACATCTCATCAAAAAATAATAATCAAGTAACACATACATGAGGTATGCACAATCACTAACCATTCTATGCACTTTTTTATCACATCAATACATGGAACACTACTGCAAAGCACCTAATATTTTTTCTTTTTTTAATGTAATAAGGTCTAGGGATAGATCTAATGATCTCCCTATGACCATCCACATTTGTTATGGACACAAGACCCCATGGTGCAACTATAAGCCTTGGCCATCAATTGGTCCAATAAAGTGGATTTTTGGTAAATTCCATATTTTTTAGGTAAGCCTACATGTTTATAAAATTATTAGGGTCCCTAGGAGTTTGTAGAGTCTATTTGCAAACAAATTTTCAATAAAACTTGTCTTAGCGCAAAAATTGCAAAAATTGCAAAAAGTTGCTTAGCAACTTTTGCAATTTTCTTAACAACTTTTCAAAATCTAACTCCTAAAAGCTAGAACTATTCAAATTGTCAGTTCCATTAGCTCCAGATGGGTGGGTGAACCCTAGTGACACCCTTGTTCTACCCATGAAGACCATCCATCGTTTGCGGCCACCCCGTACCGTCTCCAAGGTGCTCTAAATGCATTTCGAGGTCGATCTTCTGAGGATCATAACTCAAAACTTGTGAGGGATATCGATGAACTATTGAATGCTACAAGATGGTGATGTTGAGACCTAAAACAACCTATCTCATTTTTGAGAGATCACATTCCATTTGGATTCGGCACAGTGATCTCGCTTGATGCCAAAACTCACAGTGTGCCTCAGTTCATAGGTACACCACAATGTAACTTTGAAACTGCTGATCCTGGCATTGAATCATCAGTTTCATTAGCTCCAAGTGGGCGAGTGAACCTTAGTGACACCCTTGTTCTAGCCATGGATACCATCCATTGTTTGTGGCCACCATGTACCGAGGAGTCTCCAAGGTGCTCTAAGTGTGTTTCGAGGTCGATCTTTCGAGGGTCATAACTTGGAGCTCATGAGGGCTATCAATGAACTGTCAAATTCTACAAGATGATGATGTTGAGGCCTAAAATAACCTATCTCATTTTTGAGAGATCACATTCCATTTGGATTTGGCATAGCGATCTCGCTCGATGCCAAAACTTGCAGTGTGCTTCAGTTCATAGGTGCACCATAGCGTAACTCTAAAACCATTGATCTCTGCATCGAATCATCAATGCCATTAGCTCTAGGTGGGTGGGTGAACCCTAGTCACACCAAATTTTTGATCACAGAGACCATCCATCGTCCGCGGCCACCCCATACCAAGGAGTCTCCAAGGTGCTTCAAGTGCATTTCTAGGTTGATCTTCCAAGGATCATAACTCGAAGCTCATGAAGGTTATCGATGAACTATCAAATGCTATGGGATGGTGATACTGAGATCTAAAATAACCTATCTCATTTTTGAGAAATCACATTCCATTTGGATTTGGTACAGTGATCTCGCTCGATGTCAAAACTCGCAGTGTGCCTCAGTTCATAGGTGCACCACAGCGTAAATTTGAAACTGTTGATCTTGGCATCGAATTGTCAGTGCCATTAGCTCCAAGTGGGCGGGTGAACCTTAGTGACACTCTTGTTCTAGCCACAAAGACCATCCATCATCCACGGCCACCCTGTACCGAGGAGTCTTTAAGGTGCTCTAAGTGCATTTCGAGGTCGATCTTCCAAGGGTCATAACTCGAAGCTCATGAGGGTTATCGATAAACTATCAAATGCTACAAGACAGTGATGCTGAGACCTAAAATAACCTATCTCATTTTTGAGAGATCACATTTTTTTTGGATTCGACACAGTGATCTCGCTCTATGCCAAAACTCGCAGTGTGCCTTAGTTCATAGGTGCACCATAACGTAACTTTGAAACTGCTGATCTTGACATTGAATCATCAACACGATTAGCTCTGAGTGGGCAAGTGAACCTTAGTGACACCCTTTTTCTAGCCATGGAAACCATCCATCGTTTGCAGCCACCCTATACCAAAGAGTGTCCAAGGTGCTCTAAGTGCATTTTGAGGTCAATCTTTCAAGAGTCATAACTTAGAGCTTGTGAGGGCTATTGATGAACCGTTGAATGCTGCAGGATGGTGATGCTAAGGCCTAAAATAACTCAAAGCTTGTGAGGGCTATCGATGAACCATCCAATCAAGTCTCTTAAGTTGAGATAGTTTGAGGTTATGTTGAAATTGAAAAGTTGTAGTATGAGGATAGTAACAAAGTGAAGTGCTAGTTATCAAAGATTATGAATCTATGAATGACTTGGTGGTTGAGAATAGAATCCATGGTTGAGGAGTGGATTCCTTAACTATGTTGAGATTAGATTTGAAGCCAAGAGTTAGTTTCAAGGTTGAAGGTGGAGTTTAAAATCAGATTTGGGGTTATTTGAACCTTGTGTAGGAGGTTAACAAGTGTGTTTATGTCATGATAGCACTTCAAATTATACATTGCATCCAAATTTGATAATAAAGGTTGTTAAAATGTTATTCAAAAATTATTGCATTTGAATTGAATATAACAAACATAATCAAAATTAATGATATTCCATAAACATGAACAATACACATGATCCACGATAAATTGAACAATATTAGATACTAAATTAATATGTATATCATTGTGCACATAAATGAAAGAAATATATATTAAAATACATGTATTCATAGACAAAATTTTACACAAATATATATCAAAGATCATGTATCCATGGACAAAGTACTCAAATATATATCAAAATACATAGATCCATATACAAAATGTGGTTGATCGTGCCATCAGAATGTGTATAATATCAATGTTTTTGTATACAATGTGGCATTTTCCATCTCAAAATGTCTCATGATGCATCTTATGACAACTATACTATCCTAGGGTGCTGGTGGATGATCAAAATGAAGCCTCTTCACTGCACTAGGTGGATTGAATGCCTCCTACATAAACAACAAAGGAAAACCCAAAGTTAGACTACTAAATTTATATGATTCTTTGTATTTAACATTGAATTACTCAAATGCATAATGATCTTTTTTGTAATGAAGATTTACACTATCAAAATTTCATAATAAATACCTCTCTCATTGACCTTCTGCACCGGTCAAGAGTCCTCTTGTATGCCCTCGGCAATGCTTGTACCTCATTGATTGTGGGTTGTATATGTTCAAATAAGTTTGTTAGATGAATCTACAATTTAAACTATAACATTATAATTCATAGCATGCTAAATTTATAACATATTTAATCATGAATTCAAACTACAACTTACTATTGTAGGCTCCTGCTCAAGAGAGAGTGGTTGCATCATCAAATCTACATAACTCTCCCATTGGACCTCATGTGCACTAGGAGTCTCCTATGAGATACAAAATAGTAGTTGTTAATATCACGAAAATCAATTTTGAATTTATTTATGAAGATAAGGAAAATAAAAAATAAATGATACTTATACATACAATGGGGCTCTTAGTGCGAAAGGAAATCCCTGATGGTCTACGACACGAAATCTGTATAGGCTCATTGCCAGTAGCCATACCCTATATACAATAAATAATTTAATTAAATGGGATTACCACAAACATTTTACAAGAATGCATCAATATTTAATCAAATAGAAAGCACCTAATTACTTTTCGTTTGTCAATGCATGTTGGCTCACCCCTGCACTTTGTCCCCCCAAGACAAGTGGTACCTGCAAGATAAAAGATAGATTAACAACAATATATGCTACAATATCAAATAGAAAAAAAAATGCGATCAACCATTCCTATTGAATTGCAAAATGTAATATATATTTTTAAAAAACCTTAATTTTAACAAAAAAAATTTCAAAAAAACTCTAGATTCAACTAAAACAAACAAAATCATGCTAAAATCTATTGAATTTAGGTTCAAAATAAGTTAAAAAAATAAAACAAAAATGCCTTGATATTCAATATCTAATCGTATATCTAATATCTGATCATAGTGCAAATACTGGCCCCCAAATATGGAAAATAAGGGCCTGCGGGTCTATGATTTTTTTTAATGTAATGTCACAAGTATCAGATATCCAACATAATATCAGATATTTGATATTCGCTACATATATTATATAATATACTACTTTTTTATTATATATTATATTATAATATATTGCATTTTTATTATTATATTATATATATATATATATATATATATTATATTACATTATATTATATATTATATTATATTTTATATTTTTATATATATTATATTTTATATATTATATTACATTACTATATATTATAATATAAAATATTATATTATTATTATAGTATAATATTATACGATAATAATATAATAATATTATTATTATATTATAGTATTATTATTATTATTATATTATATTATATTATATTACATAATATATTATACTATTATAATATAATATTTTTATATTACTATAATATAATAATATTATTATTATATTACAGTATAATAATTATAATTATTATATTATGATAATATTATTAAGTTAATTATCAGATATCCAATAAGGCTCGGCCTTACTTTCCAGGTTTGGTACCTGGATAGGTGAAAAAAGTCAAAGCGGATTTTGAAATGCTTTTAGACATTTTCAAACTCTATTTTTTTCACATTGCCACTTTTTGGCACACCATGATCCTACACATACCCCTCTATATACTTCATCAATACCTTAGTCCATAGACAAGTAAGGATTGCAAATATTTTTATTAAAAAATTAATAATATGTTGACTTCTAAGATTTTTTCTTAGGCCTTAAGCCTCTAGACTATTTATGGTCAGCTCTGGTGAAAAAAATTAATATTAAACTAGCTTGCTGGAAAGGGCCTTCACTCAGCTAGGCTAGTAAACTTTAGCTTATCAAGTCAAAACTTTAAAATATCTAAGTTTATGCCACAAGTTTTTTTAGGATGCCTTGTAAGTATGTAGAAGCCATTAAAATAATTCAAAGGAATTTCCTTTAAACTAGAGTGGAGGATAAAAAAATACTAGCCTTAGTTGCCCAAGATAAAGTTTCTCCTGTCAAACCCAATAGAGGGATAGGCATTTCATCCATTACATTGATCAATTCTTCTCTCCTAGCTAAGTAAATATGACATTTTTATAGCATTATAAAGACTATAATAAGATTACACACACACACACATATATGTACATGTGTGTGTGTGTGTGTGTGTGTGTGTGTGTGTGTATACACACATATATATATATACACATATATATACATATATACATACATATATATATACATACACACACACACACACACACACACACACACACACACACACACGTGTGTGTGTGTGTGTATGTGTGTGTGAATCAAAATTTAGGCGACTTTCTAGATTCAAATGTTTTTTGTAAGGGGTCAAGTTTTTCAAATGACATCTAGTAGGAAAAGGCTACCATCAAATTAAAAGAGCGATGGAAAGTTGGAATGGTTGGAGTATAGACTTCTAGGAGGATAAGTGTATCTTTGAGTATCTCATCTCTACTTATGTTGATTATGCCCCATTTAAGGAGAGAATCATACATGCCTTTGGGTCTTTAGTGTTTGGTAATTGGCAGAATGAGAATTGAGTTAGTCGCTCATAAGTTGATTTGATGTTGTCCCATGTGATGATTGTGCTCAAATCAATGGTTATTAAAAGTACTAAATATGACCAACTCATTTGGAATGGCAATGCCAGTGACAAGTTTTTTGTGGCTTCAGAAGTGGTGGCTCTTAAAGGCCCAATTTTATTCTCCTCTATTTGGGCCTCTGCATGGAATAAGTTTCTTATCCCAAAAAACAACATCTTTCATTGGCTAGCTCTTTATAATAAAATCTTGACATTGGATAATGTGGCAAAAAGAAGTATGTGTTTAACTAATAGGTGTTTCCTTTGTCAAATGGATTTGGAATCACTCTAACACATTTTCCTAAAATGTCCTTGTTGATCCTCTAAGTATCTATGACACAAAGGTTGAAAGAAGAATGAAGTGTTTTCATTGATTGCCAAAAGCATTTGAAAACTAGTAAAAAGAAGGAGGAGAATAAGGAAGTAGACAATTATTGATTACAAGATACACTAGCATAAATCTAGCAGACCCATGTTGGCACAAGTAGTCAGAAATGTATAATAATTTATCTATTTCATCAACATAATGAGTCATAAATGATGTGATACAAGGTAAGAGTGAAATAGAGGAAGAAGGAAAGGATGAGAAGGAACCATTTTTTCACAAAAGGACTAACAGAGCTACAAGTCTAGACCCTAGGCATATGGATCATAGGTCTTTAGTTAACAAGCAGACATGGAATCCAAAATTTGAACTCAAATATGAGTTGGATAATCTAGTCATGGGTAAACTGTTCCTTGATAGTGAAGAAAGAATATATAAAACTAAATCTATCATAGTTGTAGGTTTGTTGAAGGTTTTTGGTGTTGCAAGAAGAAAAAAATGAGAACAAAGTAACTCATAAAGAAGAGAACCATCAAGTGTAGTAGTTGTAGAGGTACAAGGAACATTGAGAAGTTGTTTCAAATAACCAAGGGAGAAATGAGAACATAAAACTCACCAAGAAAGTAGGAATATTAGTGCATCTTCAAGGATATGAAGAAGAGATCTACATTGCATTTAATGTCACACTTGAGGCTAAAACACTTAGTGTGCTTCCTTACCATTACATATATTTGTAAGCTGCAAATAGGGAAATATTCATGAAGAAGCTTACTATGAGATCCTCCAACTAGGTGTATTTTAAAAATATATTTGTAAATCCTCTAATAAGGTATCTTTCATAGGATTTTGTAACCTTGATAGTTTATAGACATTCCTAACAATGTAGCTCTTAATAGGACACCCCTTTACATGCATCTAAGGGCTAGTGGGTATACTATCCACACTATGAGTATCTCTTCTCCTCAAAATTGTGTGATGTACTTTGGGTAATGTTCACTACTCTTGCACTTGATAACTCAACCCTACCTTATATATACATTGGATCCTATACTCGTTGATGGACAAAAGTGTCACAAATGTCTTGGAAATGCTATAGTCGTAAGAATAGATCTAATATTTGTCGATTGAACATATAAAAAATTCATTTGTATAATTCTTGATTTAAAGTTATGAATTCATATTTTATCAGTAGTGGTTCATAAGAACTCATCATTCATGGAAGAATATTATCAAGTCTTCAAGTTACTCATCTTAGCACATTGGATCCTTGACTCACTAGTGGACAAAAGTATCACAAATCCCTAGGAAATTCTATAGTCTTAAGAATCAATCTACTATTTGCCCATTGAACATTTAAAAAATAATTTGTATAGTTCTTGATTTAAAGTTTTTAATTCATATTTTATGAGTAGTGGTTTATAAGGACATGTATTTAATTGAAGAATGTTATAAAGTCTTCAAATCACTCATCTTAGTGCTATTCTAGTTCATTTATGCTTTATCATATAATTTCTCAGGTCCATTCAACTTGTTATTTATGTGCAAAACCTTCACCATGTGTTGTGCTTATCAAAGCTCTTATGAGGAGATTGGACCTTTTTTTTAAACTTAAAAGTTTCAATACAAACCATTATATTAGTTAGGTCACACCATATAGTTAATAAATCATTTTATACTTAGAGTTATGTTCATTAACACACACACACACACACACACACACACACACACACACATTATAATAATGCTACACAATATGATTAATTATAGTTTTAATCACATAATGAATATATATAATGGTTAACCAATGCTAATATGTTATCATATGTTTGGATGTAAGAGAAAAAACATCAAATATTGGTTTGTACCCAATATAAATTTGATTAGTTTTTATCATCCTATTGCATTCCATACATACTCTTTAGAGCCTTTGACAACAGATTTTATGGAATTTTCTTACTATTAAGAGTGACATAATATGATGGACACAGTGTCAAACATATGATAAGCATAGAAGTACCTACAAACAAAAGATTCTTATATTTCTTTTTTGTGTTTATGATTGTATGTTTCACATACATGTATGTGTCTACATACACATATACATAAACATACAATTCATGTACACACATGAAAATGTATATGTACACACACACACACACACACACACACACACAAAGAGAGAGAGAGAGAGAGAGAGAGAGAGAGAGAGAGAGAGAGAGAGAGAGAGAGAGAGAGAGATGTATGAAGCAGCTCTAAGACTTCTTCAGAATGATAATTCTTTCTTTTGAAATTTGTCCTTCCCATCTTTCCAGTTTGAAAATTTTTGCATAGGCTCACATCAGATTTCCTCAAACTAGGAATACTTCTCACTCTTTTATTCTTGGTTATTTTGATTAGGTTATCAAAATTCACATGAACTATTAAATATTAACTAGCTTTCTTCTACTTGAGCTTTGAAATGTGAACTTTCACTTAGATCTAGGTAGAATAGATTACCTTTTTTCTGATTGCTAGTTTGAACCAAATTTTCTTTTCCATCCAGTAGATTGGCCTTCCCATTCATAAATTCTACCTTAAATTCAATGTTATTTAGCTATGTCACACTTAGTATATTATGTTTAGTCCTTCAACCCAATAGGCATTATCAATCTGAATTCATTGGTTAGTGTAATGCAACCTTTTCCTTTTATACAACAAGGTACATTATTTCCAAATCTGACACTCCCACCATCATAATGTTCCATGTGTTCAAACTTTTTTTATCACTACTCATATGGTGAGAACAACCACTGTCAATAATCCATGTATCATTCTTACTAACATGAGAAATAAGTGTCATCTGATTCATCTGATTCATCTTTTATATAAATTTAAACCATTTCATCATCACTACTATCTGAATCCTTAGCCATGTAACAAGATTTCTTACCTTTTTCCTTGTTGTCTTTGTAGTTTTTGAAACCATTCTTGACTTTGAACTTTTTGTTTTTCTTTTCTTATTTTTCTTCTTTATTTGGACAACTTGTAGCAATGTGACCAACTTCTTCACAAGAAAAACAAATTAAAGGAATTTTGCTCTTGTACTTTCCTTTGCCTTTGGGGCATCTTCTTGCAAGTAGGGCTTTAATGGATTCAAGATCACTATTAGAAATTTCCTCACTTTTAGATTGTTTTCCTTTATATTTTCCACCTTTTTTATTGAGTGAAAACTTAGCTTGAAATGTGGACTCGGTGCCACTTGAGCTAGGAACATGGTTATCATAGTTATCTAACTCAAAAGCTATCAACCTTCCCACTAGTGCATCCAAAGTTATGTCATTCTTGGGATCACATCTCATTTCTTCAATATATGAAACTCTAATTGCATAGATAGAAGGAAGAGTTATGAGTACCTTTTTGAACACTATGACATCATTAATCTTTTCTCCAAATGCTCTAATTGCACTAACACATGCTTTGATTCTTTCACTTTATTTTTTAATGTTTTCATCCTCTGTCATCTTCATCTGATCAAACTAGCCTCTTAGACTTTCTATCTTGTCTGTCTTCACATTGTCATATCCTTCATAGATATATTTCACCTTGATCCAAATTTCATAACTAGTAGCACAATCTTTAACTTCATCAAACTCAACATTATTGAGAGAAGAGGCAATGTCAATCATAATTATGTTGTGATTCTTCTTCTGAGTAGTTTCTTCCATAGTCAAGGTTTGAGTAGGTAGTGCATACTTATTTTCCAAATATTTTAGGCCTAAGTCACTGATGGGTTCTAAATGCAGCTCCATGAGTTCCTTGCATGCCATGAAGTTATCTTTGTTTAGATTAGGAATCTCTTTTCTGTAAGACATCTTGATCTTTAGCTTGGGTCCTTGAAACCTTCTCTACAAGCATCAAAAGCTCTAATACCAATTGTTGGAAATATAAAAGGAGTAACTAAGGGGGGAGGGGTGAATTAGTTACCACTTAATAAATCCTAGATCCCTTAGATGTCAATACAAATCAAAACAAATATACCATTAAAATTGAAATACTATCATTACTCAGTTAG
This sequence comes from Cupressus sempervirens, assembly GCA_028749045.1. Classification (NCBI taxonomy): domain Eukaryota; kingdom Viridiplantae; phylum Streptophyta; class Pinopsida; order Cupressales; family Cupressaceae; genus Cupressus; species Cupressus sempervirens. The sequence continues at coordinate 309,386,041 of CM053793.1, forward strand.
AACAAAGCACTCAGTTAACACTAACAATTTATTGTCACTCAACAAGTACTAAAAGATCAACTATTACTCATTTAACACTGAACATGCAATATATAGGTTTAACTAGAAAACACCAATTGGATAAGTAAAAAAAATGAGTGGAAGCGATAGAGTGACTAGGGTTTCTAGTGTTGAGGAGGCCAATGATGACAATGACAAGGAGTCTAAGATGACGATCTTGATGGTTGGAAGGTCCTCTCCATGCTTGTGCCTCCTTGGAGTGGTGTTTACTACAATGAAAGGTTATTCTTGGTTATTTCTTGGGGTTTTTTTGACCAGGGGATGTTCTCTATTTTGAGGAATTTTGTTCTATCTATTGGGTGGGGGCTGCTTGTGGTAGCTTTATGGGTTGTCTACATAGTTTTGATGTTATTGTGGACACTTTTCTAGGCTTGATCTAGGGTGGAAGGGTGTACAGTTTTTTACTAGTAGTATTTTTTTCTAGCACCCATGTTCCCCATATTGGGCTTTGGATGTGTTGGGTTTTTTGGCCTAGATGTGGTGATGTGCTCTACCTCTAGTGGGCTCTCTTGTATTTGGAGTTTTTTGGAGATGAAGAAGCAAATGGGTTTGGTCTGAATCGCTATGTTTTTTTGATCCAATGGAAGTGCTTTTCTTTGGGGTGTTATTTTATGCCTCATGGGGCTCTTGCAATTCCTAGGGTCATTAGGAGCTTGGACATCATTGGTTTGGTCCAGAGGGAAAATATTATCCCTATCCCTGCTACTAGTTCTATTGATGGGTCTTCACTTTCATGGGTTTTCCTATTAGTAGACCCCCTTGGCTAGGAATTTTTGCGGAGTGTACTTTTTTTCATCATTTGGGGATTCACTTGCCTCCTAATGCTTGCATCTTTGGGGTTTCCTTTGGTTCCTTATGCTCTAAGGTTATGGATTCCTCTATTTAGTGGTGGAATCCAGTTGAGGCTATCATTTTGAGAATTCTGATGTCTATATGGTGGAGGTATCCTTTGTTATTTTCCTTCATTTTCTTGCTTTCTATTGAGGTGGAAGACCCTATTGAGGTTGGGGAAAAGCTTATGAAAGTAGTTGACTATTGGGGGAAAGTGGTGGTGAATGGATTCAATAGGTACTCTCCTTCTATCATTTGTGAGTATCTCTCTCTTATAGTTGGAGATCTAGTTGGTCAAGACATGTTTAGATAGTGTACTTCATGTAGTGATGGGATGATTCCATAGCAAAATGCTTTGATGTGAAGAGGTGTGTTATTTCCCTCAAAGATGGATTGGGTCTTCCTATTTTCCTCTATGTTCACAACTCGTATGAAAGTGGAGAAATCTCCTATTGAGGCGAAGATCATGTTTGGGTGTTGGGAAGTAGAGGAGATTCCTATCAAGATTTTGTGTACTTGTGCTACTTTTAGTAGTCTTATTGGCAAAAGAATGCGGAGAAATTGTTATCATCATAGTATGGTCTTCCTCCTCACCTTCCCTTTCATAGGTATTATGGTGTTATGGGAGTTTATAGGGGGTTGAGATACTTTTGACTACATTTTTCAACTCTAGAGGTTGAGCCTTGCATGTACCCATGGTTGGAAGATATGTATTATGTTTTTCAAGGTTGGAGGTATAGTCTTGTTTGGTCCTATATTTTTTCTTATAGTTCTAACATGTGAAGACAACTTGAGTTTTCTCCCTTCTTGTTATGGTGATTTCCTCTTTTAGTTTTTCTTTTAATCGTGATCAGGTGATTGCTAGTAGTGTTAAAGGGCACACTCTAGTCCTTTATTGTTGTTTTTAGTATAAGTTCTAGCTTGTACACTTAATCCTCCTTGATCAGATTATTCTTTGCAGCTTGGTAGACAAGGATACTTTGTCATCCTTCCAATTTACTTCCTCTATTAATCTTCTTCTCCACACATTTATACATTCAATCCATAACTTGATCTTATACTTATATCATTTATATTTCCAAGTCGACTTAAATACAACTTAAAAAAATTAATATTCATCTCTTTAGTAAGCTAGAACTAAAAAATTAATTCATCAAAATGAAACAATAAAATCATTTTTTAGCTGACCCAGCTTAGTAGGCACTAACTCAGAAATGATTTTCTTGTGTTAACCAAGTGAGCTCAGTTAACACTGCATTTGAACTAATTTCCTTTGGTAACTAAATGAGATCGGTTAACATTGGTTCCATGCTAAATTTTCTTTGTTAACCGAGTTTGGTTAACACAAAAACTTTGCTAACTTTCCTTTGATGCCTTGTGAGCTTGGTAGACACTCACTTTGCTTGTCATACACTATAGATTATCTTCATCACCCGAATGAGCTTGGCTGACACTAATTTTCTAGTAGATACATGTCATTTTTTGTAACATCAAAGATAATACACAATTGAATAATTGTTTTCAACATGATTAACTTTTTTAGACAATGACAGTAAATAAAAAATTTGCATAAAACAAAAATTGTAATTGAATTCATGTCATTAAGCTTATGCCAAATTGCTACAGTGATGGGATTGCACTAGCTATTAGGGTTGATCCTTGATAATAAATTTTAAATAAAATAAATAGGTGAGTTTAAGAATTAAAATAAAAGAGAGAGCACTAAGGTGGAGCTATATGTTATCATTTTTTAAAGAATTCACAAACCCATAATATGAACAACTTCCAGTGATAAAAAATAAAATCCAATTTTGATAGAGTATGTTTGTTGGTACTACCCATAGACAAGGTTAAAATTTTCTAAGATTTAATAGAAAAACAAAATTTGTATAATTTATCCAAATATAAATAGGCATTTCGTACATTATGAAAACAAAGAATCTAACAACTTAGTTTCTAACTCATTTGCCATGATCCAGTTCATCAACACAACATTTTACTCAAAACTATTTTCAATTCAAGGGATGTCACATGTTTTGTTTAATGAAATTGATCTATCCAATTGAAATAACTTACCAAATTCATATCTAATCTTAAAGGAAACTGAAGCAAACTTTGATGGAAACATGTAAAAAGACTTTTAATTTTTTGAGTCCCTCACTGAATCAATGCATGAGAAAGGATTTATAGAACTCTAAAAAAATTTCTTACGTTTATGATTGATGTTCATTAAGGCATTCAATTGCTTCTTCAATGCATTCATTTTCTACAAAATAAGGAAATATAAGGCATGGATCTTTTGATGCATAGGGTTTCATCAATAGAACTCCCACAACCACAACCAAAACCAAACAAAAAATCATGTGAAAATTAGTTTTATGTTCGGTGATATGTATTTTAACATCTCTGTAATATGTATAAAAGTAAATGAATTCTCAAAATAATACAATATGCAATCGAGGAAGAAGATAAATTATGAATGACACAACTATTACACATGCAAACTTCTATGATGCACAACATGCTACTCCAAATGACTTCGCATCCCTCTTTTTCTGTAGAAGCACATCCACACAAAATAATTCTATGTCTTAAATCTTTTTATGGAAAAAAAAATATTTCTAGGAAAAATAGCACCACTGAATACTTTAATATATTTTTTTACTTTTATGACATCACACTAATTATAATTTTTTTTCTAACAATATATTTTTTAACATGATTATCACAAAATGCAGAGTTTTCAAGAAGAGATAATGTTCTAGAATACTGAAAACTTTAGTCTCCTCCTCAATGGTAGGGACTAATAAAAATATCAATGTAACCAAAGTAGAGGAAAAGAAAGACATTGAGTATCCTATAGCTCTGTTGGAAAACAACAAGACATTAAGAAGAAAATATGCCATCCTCAAGAGTGTACACAATTTTAATGTTAATCATGAACACAGAGAAAAATAAATATTAGAAGGAATTCAAGAAGAAGAGAAAGTTGCATAATCACCAAAATAAGAATACACTGATGTGATAATTCCTATTACATCAATGTATGTATTATTTATTTTTTGTCTATTTCACTAATAGGTGTAAAATTGGTTTGCACCTTTACAATTGATGAGTCATCTTCACAATGGATGATCTTTGAATCAGTAGTGAGAGTGATTTCTAACCCTCTATTCAGCCTGTTATAATTTTTGTTAGCATTTTTAATGGTTCCACTTGAAAGTGTATAAATTGCACCTACATGAAATTTTTTGTAGTGTACATTGCTTCCATCATTGAAAAAAGTTACTCTTGTTTTCATTCCTTTGACATCTAGGTGAATGCACCAAGTTGCAGTGCCAAAAAGATGACACTTTTTTTCTTCTTCAAAATTTCCAATAGTGTGCATACACTATAGCATGTACGTGCTATAGTGCACATGCGCTATGGCTTGGGCATGGACTTGTTGAGCCCAGGCTTTAGCATGTGTGTGCTATGGTAAAATAGATTTCTCAATAGCGCATGCATGCAATAGTGCATACACGCTATGGAGAAATGGATTTCTCAATAGTGCATGTAGGCTATAGCGTGTACGTGCTATTTGAAATCACATAAAATAATGGAAACCCCTACTCTCTCTCCCTCCACCTTCTCTCAATTTATTCCTCCATCTCTCCCTACCCCATCCTCTCTTTGCATCCTATCCCGTACTATTTCCCTCTCTCTCTCTCCCTCTCTCCCTCCCTCTATCATCCACTACTCTATATATGTATATATATACACACACACATATACATCCTATCCCACATACTCTTTGAACCCCCATACGTCTCTCTCTCTCTCTCTCTCTCTCTCTCTCTCTCTCTCTCTCTCTCTCTCTCTCCCTCCCTCCCTCCCTCCCTCCCTCCCTCTCTCTCTCTCTCCCTCCCTCCCTCCCTCCCTCCCACCCTCTCCCTCTCCCTAGCTCCCTCCCTCCCTCCCTCTCCATTCCCCTCTCTCCATTTCTCCATCCCTCTCTCTCTTCATTTCTCCCTCCCTCTCTCTCTCTCAAACACACTCCCATCCCCTGCCTCTCTCTCTCTCTCTCTCTCTCTCTCTCTCTCTCTCCCTTCCTCTCTCTCTCTCTCCCTTCCTCTCTCTCTCTCTCCCTCCCTCTCTCTCTCTCCCTCTCACACTCCCTCTCCCACCGCCTACTCTCTCTCTCTCACTCTCTCTCTCGTTCTCCCACAACATATTCTCTCTCACTCTCTCTCTCCCATCCCCTACTCTCTCTCTCCTCTCCCATCCCCCCATCTCTCTCTCTCACCCCGCTCCCTCTCCCTCTCCCTCTCTTCCTCTCCCACTTCCTCTCCCACCACCTACTCTCCCTCTCACACTCTCTCTCCCATCCCCTACTCTCTCTCTCTCTCTCCTTCTCTTCCATCACCTACTCTCTCTCTCTTAGGTTACTCTCTCTATCCTCTCCCATCCCCTCTCTCTCTCAGGCTACTCTCTCCTCTCCCATCCCCTACTCTCTCTTTCACACACACACACACACACACACTCCCATCCTCCTCTCTCTCTCTCACTCTCTCTCTTTCCCTTCTCCCATCCCCTATTCTCTGTCCCTCTCTCTCACACACACTCCCATCTCCTCTCTCTCTCCCCACTACCTACTCTCTCTCACACTCTCTCCCCACTACCTACTCTCTCTCTCACTCTCTCCCCTATCTCATACTCTCTCTCATTCTCCCACCTGCTACTCTCTCTCACTCTCTCTCCCATCCCCTACTCTCTCTCTTACATGCACTCCTATCCCCCTCTCTCCCCCCACTCCCTCTCCCAGTCTCTCTCTCCCACCACCTACTCTCTCTCTCTCTCCCATCCCCTACTCTTTCTCTCTTGGGCTACTCTCTCAATCACTCACACTCTCTCTATCTCCCATTCCTTACTCTCTCTCACTCTCTCTCTCTCCTATCCCATCCCCTACTCTTTCTATCATACACACTCCCATCCTCTCTCTCTCTCTCTCTCTCCCTCCCTCCCTCCTCTCCCACCACCTACTCTCCCTCTCACTCTTTCCCCCATCCCCTACTCTCTCACTATCATTCTCCCACCCCTACTCTCTCTCCCATACCCTCTCTCTCGCTCTCCTGCTCCCACTTCCTCTCACACTACCTACTCTCTCTTTTGCATCCGCTACTCTCTCTCCCATCCCCTATACTCTCTCTCTATCTCTCTCTCCCAGCCCCTACTCTCTCTTGTACACTCTCTCTCTCCCTCTCTTCTCTCTCTCTCCCATCCCCTACTCTCTCTCATACACACACACACTCCCATCTCTCTCTCACCCCCCTATTCTCTCTCTCTCTCTCCCTCTCTTCCTATTATCTCTCTCACTCCCTCCCTCTCTCTCTCTCTCATACAGCCATCCCCTTCTCTCTCTCTCTCTCTCACACACACCCACACACTCCCATCCCCTAGTCTCTCTTTCTCTCTCTCCATCCCTTTCTCCATATCCCACCTTCTTCAGTCTCCTACTCTCTCTCTCTATTTTTCCCTCCCTCTCTCCTTATCCCATCTCCTACTCTCTCCCCATCTTCTAATCTCTCACATTCTCCTACCCCCTACTCTCTCTCTCACTCTCTCTCCCATCCATTATTCTCTCTCTCTCTCTCTCTCACACACACACACACACATACACACTCCCATCCCTCCACTCTCTCTCCCTCTCTATTACTCTCCCTCTCCCACTCCCTCTCCTACCACCTACTTTCTCTACCATCCCCTACTCTCTCTTGAGATTATCTCTCTCCCCTCTCCCATCCGCTACTCTCTCTCTTTCTCTCTCACTCTCCCACTCCCTCTCCCATTGCCTACTTTCTTACTCTCTCTCCCCCATCTCCTACTCTCTCTCTCATTATCCCACCCCCTATTCTCTATCCCATCCCCTACTCTCTCTTCCACCCCCTACTCTCTCTCTCTCTCTCTCATCCCCTCTCTCTCTCTTGCTCTCCCACTCCCACTTCCTCTCCCACTACCTACTCTCTCTCTCACATCCCCTATACTCTCTCTCTCTCTATCCCATCCCCTACTCTCTCTCTCTCTCTCCCATCCCCTACTCTATCTCTCTCTCTATCACCCCCTACTCTCTCTCTCTCTCTCTCTCTCTCTCTCTCTCTCTCTCTCTCTCTCTCTCTTCCATCCCCTAATCTCTCTCTCACACACACACTCTCATCTCTCTCTCTCTCTCTCTCTCTCTCTCTCTCTCCCTCTCTCCCTACTCTCTCTCACTCCCTCTCTATCTTCTCTCCCATCCCCTACTCTCTCTCTCTCTCTCTCTCTCTCTCTCTCTCTCACACACACACACACACACACACACACACACACACACACACACACACACAACCATCTCCTTCTCTCTTTCTTTCTTCCCCATCCCCTACTATCACACACACACACACACACACACAACCATCTCCTTCTCTCTTTCTTTCTTCCCCATCCCCTACTATCACACACACACACACACACACACACACACACACACACACTCCCATCCCCTACTATCTCTTTCTCTCTCTCTTCATCCCTCTCTTCCTATCCCACCTTCCTCATTCCCCTACTCTCTCTCTCTCTCTCTCTCCCTATCCCACCTCCTAATCTCTCTCATCTCATTCTCTACCCTCTCTGCCTCTCTCCTTCCCTCTCTATTGAAATTGAGGCTTCAATAGTATGTGCACACTAAAGCGTGTATGCACTATTAAGGCCTAAATTTTAAAAAGCTTTAAATAGTGCTTACATGTTATAGTGTGCACATACTATTTAAAGATTTGGATTCTACCAAGCCTAAGGCTTGGTTTTTCCTTGGGGATCCAACCCAAAGGTTTGGAGTCTCTAAACTAGTCTGAGGCATGTTTTGCTACAAACATACAAAAAATGATTGATTTTTCTTGTGTGCTCTCCCTTAAGTTTCCTCATGATTGAGCATCAATAAAATTAGGTTACATTACATTGTAGGTCTTTGTGTTGGCTATATAACCATATAATTTATTTTTTATTTGAACTATTTCAAGCCTTTCAACTATAATTTCTTTTGAATGTATGTTCATTTTCTATCAAAAACCAACGTGTACTAATTGGGATATAGATTTTAGCTCGTTCATCAAATTTTGCAACAACTTAATTTTTTAGAAACTAGACTCCATTCTACACACTTTGCAAAAATGAAGTTTTGATTTTAGATTAGTTTTCAATCATTTCTAGGGGGAGCACATAGATATTTCAAATTTTTGGGATGTGTCTAATTAAAAAATTCATTAAAAATAAAATACACATTATAAAATTACATGAAAAATATGGGATAAACTACATAGTGTTAGGTAACTTTTGACTAGAGTGATTAAAGAATTTCAAAAAAAAATTAAAAATTTTAGGGGGCCACACTTTGTGCTATGTTATATTTTTTTCTAAATAAATAGTACCACTTTTTGTGGCCCCATTTTTTGAGGACCTAAAACTAAACCATTTTGAAAAAAAATAGTAGTTTAGAAACTAGATTCAAAGGACAACTACTTTTGTTTTTGTCATATCTTAAAATTTTGAGCTTGACTATCTTCAAATTCTTGTCGAAGTTCAGAAATTGCTAATTTCATAAAAAAGGTGTCCACTTATACCCCCCTTTTGGCACCACAACTTGGTGCACTTACCCATCTATAAGGTCAAAGCTAAAAATTTGGCCTACTCCTAGACAATTTTTGTAGTGTAGTATTTCACTCTTTGTTGTGACACAACCTTTTATGGTCCACCTAGATTGATAAGGATTTAGATTCCTTATAGGTGTAATTATAGTTAGTGACTCAAGATTGTTTAATGAGGATTGTACATACCAAATAGTATCTTTGGGCATGGCACTAGTAGTGGTGGTATACAACTACTGAACTAATATAATGTGGCCAAACCATCCACTATTTCTTTTTATTTTTTGTCACATATATCTGGATTAATAGGAATAGGTATGCCAAATATCTCCTTCTATGTAGTTACGATTTGAAGATCACCAATGACTATCCACATATAGATGTGTTACAATTATCATTGTTAATTGAGGATTAAATCCAATAATAAATAACCTATTGAATAATGATATCATAGTAAGGTAATAAATAATTGGTGTACTTACCTATTTGTACTTATTTGTGGTCTACTATACTTTATTGATTGAATCATTTTTCCAACCATCATATCTCTATTGAATATAAAATGATTGTATCTAGTTGGTATTGATGCTCTTCGACTATGTAAACCATCAAATATATATAACGTGTATCATCTATTGCTCTCATCTATGCCACCAAATTTGGAGATAGCAACAATTTGAACAATTGGTTCACTCATGATCTATCCACTATGTATCTTGGTTATGGCATGTGGGCTCAATTGTAGAGCCATGGTGTCCAATATTGGTGCATCATCTTGATTGTTGATTATTTCGTCATGACTTTGTTCTATTAACATTGTGTTGTTGTCTCTATAAAACAAGTAGAAGAATTAAATTTTTAATTATGGATCAACTACAAAATTTATTTTGGGTGAAAATATTAATAAACTCTCTTTTATTCTAGTCTGTGTTCTACAATAGCTTTAATTATGAATAATTGAATCATATATGTGTTGTCATTTTTCAACAAAAAATCATGTATATAGTAGAATATATGTTTAGCATGTTTTGAGAAGAGGACTTGTTTTTGCATGAACCTAAATGAACATTTTTTCATGAATAACTGAGATAACTCAACATTGATACAATAGATAATGATGTTTATAAAATCTATTAAACTCGATTGGGATATGCGAACATTGACTAAAGAGATAGGAATGTTTACAAAACCCATTAGATTATAATTAGGTGCTATTTTTTTTTTCAAATATTTATTAAAATTGAAATTCTTGTTGACATTTATACAATAGATAGAGATATTGATAAAATCCATTTGACTCATTTGACATAGGTAAACACTAATAGAGTAGATAAAGATGTTTACGAAACCCATAAACTATCCTAAGGTACTATTTTTTGGTAATTATTATTGAATTTCAAATTCTTTTTGACATAGTTTGAATTATATAGATGATCTCAAATTTATGATAAGACATAAAATTGTGTGCTTAAACAGTAACATTGAAATTTTTGGTAATTATTATTGAATTTCAAATTCTTCTTGACACAATTTGAATTATAGAGATGATCTCGATTTTTTATAAGACATAAAATCATGTACTTAAACAATAACATTGAAACATATTATATATATATATATATATATATATATATATATGATAAACACTAATAGAGTAGATAAAGATGTTTACAAAACCCATAGACTATAGTAAGGTACTATTTTTTGGTAATTAGTATTGAATTAGTTTGAATTATAGAGATTATCTCAAATTTATTATAAGACATAAAATCATGTGCTTAAACAATAACATTGAAATTTTTTGTGATCATCATTGAATTTCAAATTCTTCTTGACGCATAGTTCAAATTATAGAGGTGATCTCAAATTTTTAATAAGATACAAAATCATGTACTGAAACAATAATATTGAAACATATTTTAAATATATATGATAGAGATACTTGTGGAATGTAAACAGGTCTGAATTGTTGAGATATTGACCAACTTATTGTAAGAGAGGACATCGAAATCTATGATAACTAAGACAAATTATGGATTCTTACATGGTTTCAATCATCAAGATATTTTCAATCTTATTGTAAGACAGAACGAGTTCACTATGCTCAAACTATGTACATATGTTGTTGTCATCTACAACTAATTAAACCTAGAAAAACCTTTGGAAGGTATGTTTAATCATTGCAACATTTCCTTAATTGTAAAATGAGTCATAGTACAACTCCTTTAACAATGTTTGTTTAAGTCAAAGGAAACTAAGCACCATCATTTAATTGTGGAAGTAACTATACAACCAACATTTGACATCCTATATTTCAGACATCAATTCGATAAGTTCATATTTCTATTATCATCAAAACAAAATCACTAAGCTCAGTCTTTTCCCACACCATTCTAATAGAAACTTTGATTTCACAAGAAGAATTGGTTTCACCTAAGAAAATGATTTCATAGAGGACTCTCCATAATTACTTGGTACAACACTCCTAACTTAATAATAAATAAATTAAAACAAATCCACAACATAAGGTAACATTTAAGAATACCAAAAACAACTCTAAACTTGTGGAAAAATCATAGTAAAGTGAAGTAAGGATGTTAGCTAATGGTTTAGATTTCTATTATCATCAAAACAAAATTACTAAGTTCAGCCTTTTCCCACACCATTCTCATAGCAACTTTGATCTCACAAGAAGCATCAATTTCAGATAAGGAGACATTTTCACAGAGAACTCTCCATAATTAATTGGTATGACATTCCCAAATTAATAAAATAAAAACCAAAATAAATCCACAACAAAAGGTAACATTTAAGAATACCAAAAACAACTCTGAACTTGTGGAAAAATCATGGCAAAGTGAGTAAGTATGACAGCTAATAGTTAATGACAAAAGTAAAATGTAAAACTAGACTTCTATGGCGACTTTTAAAATCTTGAAACATGATCTTCCTAGCAATACTAAGCCTTAGAGAAGTTTCCCATTAAGAAATGATGAAAAACTATTGTTTATTACTTTCCAAGAGCCTGATTTTCATCTTTTCTTATAAACTTTTCCAGCCCCATGTAAAATGATTCAACAGCAATGTTGAAAACTAAACAAAATACATGGCTTACTCATAAGACAATTTTGATGGCTTTAAAATCAAAACTTGATTTGGTAGATGGTGTTGCAGAGTACTCCCATGTACAAATTCCCTCTATGAAAATGGCTTGAAATCTAAGAAGTTGGTGCAATCATGCAAGGGTCTCTTCATGTTGACTCCCCTCCTCCTTCCTCTAATGTTGTTGCCCTTCCTTTTTCCTACAATATTCTTAACTTGTTCAAATTATTTAAGAAAAAAAAATGTCACCTCTCTCTCATTGAGTTCTCTTTGTCAGAAATTTGCATAGATAAGGAAAAAAATGATTTAAAAAAATTGATAATTTTTTTATGAAATCAGTATTTGAAAATTAGAAATACCTTAGTGTATGTTGTTGAATGTTGTGAGGAAGGAGGAAACATTTGGAGTATTTAAATTGAAATCATTGGGAAGAAGTTGTTAATAAAATGCTTAATATAGATACCTAAATGAATTTTATTGAGGCAAAAGCTTAAATTAGAAGGTTTTCAAGAATTATTTTCTACATGCAGCCTAGTCGGTCTCTACATATTTGCATTCAAGGAGGAGGTGGATCGTAGTTGGTAAAATATCGTGCTCCACCATTATTATGCTTTTTCTCACTTCATGCCTTATTATGTGATGAAATAAATAATTATTAATCTTTTTGATTCATGACCATGGAGAATGAGAACACATTTTGAGAGGTTGAACATAATGTTAAATTAGAGTACAAGTTAGTATGCTTTCTTTACCTCAATATTTTGATTCTAGGAAAGGGAGCCTTTTTATTGTTATTTGCTTTCCCATTAATGCAAATTAAAGATTAAATTAGGATGCTTCATTTAATGATCTATTGTTTTATTTCTGATTAGTATATTTATAGCTAACATTTGACAGTTTTAAGATGTTAAACAATGTTTAGGCCATTGTGTGTGACAAAAAAAAAAGGCCTATTAGATTAATTATTAAAAGGGAAAGTTAATAATATGTTTATATTGTAAAATTAATTTGTATTTATATGTTAAAACTTATAGGCTATTATTGTAATTAAAATTATTGTTAAAAATGAAAGTGATGAGCTTAGGGAAGAAAAAAATCAATGAAGAAAACTTTCAATTCTTGTTAATAAAAGAGATAATGAAGTTAGAAGGAGTTAAAGGCCTAGACTCATCTACTAAAGGGAGCTAAAAAGAAGATGGTCTAATAAAAATGATCTTACAAATAGAGCTCTAAAATATAAATTGATGAAAACAAATATTTCTTAGGAAAAACTAACAAAATAATTGATCTTATATATAAAATAGAGATTAATCTTATAATTTCCTAAAAGTAAATGATAACTAAAATTACTAGCCATGCCTCTTGATTATATTTTGTATCTTTAAATTCTACCATGACATTATGACTCATTTCAAAGATGACTCAAAACTAATCTTAGTATTCTTAAGGTTGATTCTTATTCTTGTTAATGTCATGAAGCCTAACTTTAGGCTGCATTAAAACATAAGCTGTAAATTCCAAAGGATAAGTCACAAATCTAGACCTTAAATTATGAATGGTTACTAACATGTCCTCATCCTTTACAAATAGATTGAAGTACAAGTTATAGAATGACATCAAAGATTATATTTTAGGTTCTTAATACCCATTGTCAATTCATCCTAAATTAAGAAAATAAAAATTAAATATCGACCTGAAGGCTCTCCAATGCGAAATTTCATTCCAAATATGCAGGAAATTTGTTAAAAAGAACAATCTTGCATAAAATATTTTTTTTTTGAAGAATCATAAACTAAGTACTAATGCAAGGATACAACTATCCTCTATCCAAACTATACAGTTGACCAATTTTTAAAAAATTGAAAACATCATAGATTTTTCTAAAAATTTCAATGTTTGATCTTCATAATATACATAGTTTGTAGTCAAAAACAATAAAAAAAATTGGAAAAAAGTACTACATTTCCTTAAACATGGAAAAAAAAGTTTGATATTGCTTTATCTTTAATGCATTTTGGGTGGAGATTAGCCTCTCCCCTAATGCAATGGTGTTTGGAATGACATTTTGGCTAATATGATTTGGTTTTCTAGGAAACTTAGGGTAAGTGGAGAATAAGTTTACCCTTGATAAAATCTGTCAGATTTGTTTTTTGAATAAATGTATCATAATTAAATAAAATATTAAAAGAAAACTAATCATTTTGTACTAATATTTTTTGTTTTGTTTGGTGAAACATTATATTTATATTAATAATAACTGGTTCACAAATGCTCCTAGAGAAAAGAACCAGAAAAGAAAAACTCTGGTCATTGCCTGATACAAAAAGGGATGCAGAAGAAGAAATATTACATCAAGAGAGAGTATTTATTAACACTAATGAATCTTTTCCTAGAGATTCCCAAATCGAGAACATAGTAATTACAAAGAGCCCAAAACTCATATGAATACAATTCATTGATTGGAGCCAAAGACAAGACCTAGAGCCCAGCCAAAAACTATCATAGAGATTACCAACACTAATCTACATCCAAAACTTCAATTAAGACTATGATATGAGAAAGCCATATAATCCAAGTGTAATCCAAGACCCTAACCTGAATACAATATCTCAAAAGAACTTGTGAGATCCATAAAAGAAAAAAACATGTGAAATTATGGAGAAGTCATGATTTACTATCAAATAAAATATGAGAAGGACTCAACCTTATTCTAAACATATTCTTTTGTCATATTATTAACCAAGTTGGGGATATTAAGGAGGTTAAGTGGGGAAAGTAAAGAGTTAATATAAACCCCATTAGTACCCAAATTAGCCAAACAATCAGCTAAAAGATTGCCTTCTCTATAAGTATGCATGATATAACATTTAGAAATTGAATCAAGAAGAGACCATACTTGATGTAATATATACTGTATGGACCAATTATATACATGATGTTTAATACACACATTAATAATAATGGATAAATCCCCTTCAACATGTAACTTAGATATATAAAGTGATTTTGGAAGTTCCAAACCAAAAAGAAAGACCAAGGCCTTAGCTTTGTTATTAGTACACTAAGGGAGAGAAGATGGTTTTTCTGCAATCAAATGACCTTTAAAGTCTCTAATGACTATGCCATAGCTAGAGTTTCCTAGATTTCCTCTAGAGGCCCTATCATAATTGAGTTTGAAATAACCCTCACTTGGAGGAATCCACTTGGAATGTGTTTGGATAAGAGGAATCTTGGATGGACACATTGGGGAAGATGAGGAAAAAGTAAACCCTTCCATCGCTAAATAACATAGCCATCCTAAGGAGAAGAAAACATGTTTACCCTTATATTTGCTCACTAAAGCATTAACAAGCTCAATGATTGATCTCTCTAATCCTTCCAAAAATTGAGGTATTGGAGATGATATTTGGTTAAAAAATCTCTTGTTTCATTCCCACCAAATTGCCCATACTTGAGATGCAGGGATGCACTTCCAAAGACATGAAAACATTGATTGAGTATAAGATTGGCCATGCTTGGAATAAATCCCATAGAGAATTAGGTAATGGCATATGGAAATTAAGCTTATCAAGGAAAAAATACCAACAATCTTGGGCAAAAGGGTAGTTTAAGAGGAGGCGATCTATTGTTTCTATAACTTGCAAATAGTTAGAAATGTTCAATCTATAAAGACGATCACTAGTTAAAATTTGGTTCTTTAGTGCAAGCCATGTAAAGCATTCTGCTTTTGGAAAAACTAAGCTATTCTATCAAAATTTAAAAGCATGATATGTGGTATGATTATGCTACTTGTGTTAGAGAGCCAAGTATCCTAGTTAAATAGAGTATTTACCATCTTTAGTTGGAACCCAAAAGAGGCAATCTAGATGATTAGACATAAAGATATTCCTTTTAGGTAGAAATTGTTTGAAATATGTAGCCTAATTGTGGGATATAGGAAGAGATGAGGGGTCTTGCCAATGACTAGCCTTATGAACCTGTGAATAGCTGAGACATAAGTAGAAAAGGGTGTCCCCCAAGCTTGAATCACTATGTTTAAAAAATCCTTTAGAAAATCAATAATGGAAAGGGAAGGGAACCCATTCCATGAATCAAACCAAAAATTGACACTATCCCCATTGTTCACCTACCATGATATGAAAGAAGTAATAACTTCTCAAGAAGCCATCATTGAAATCCCAAATAACAAACACCTTTATTGGGTCTAGCATAGTAAGAATTCTAGAAGGTTCGAAGTTATCTAAATATTTCTCTTGCAAAAGGTGACACCATTTGGCAAAGGATTTTTCATACATTTGCCAAACGAGTTTAGCACCAAAAGCCTATTCCTATTGGTAATGTTGGGAAGTCTGACACCTCCTATTCTATAAGGGGTTGACATGGCATGAATAGAAATTAGTGGTATTTTCTTCTAACCATTCACATTATCTTACCAAAGAAAGGTGTGGATTAAAGTTTCAATTTGAGAGATGATACCTTTGGGGGCTTGTAGAATCAAGTAATAGTTAGGAATGGTAGAAAGAATAGTTTTGATAAGAAAAATTCTACCTGAGAGGGATAACTAGTGAACCTTCCAAGCACTAATTCTACTATTGATATGATCAATCACAGATTTCTAATAAGAGGGTTTGTTTAATCGCATAAAAAAGGGAACACCAAGATAAGAAGAAGGTAAATGATCATGGGGAAAACCAAGAAGATGAATTGTTCTTTGAGAAACCAATTAGGATGTATTAAAAACATAAATTTTAGATTTAGTTGCATTGATACATTGACCTAAGACTTGTGTATATAGGTCAATTGCTTTCTTCATACTCTATGCTTCTTGATATGTAGATGGTCCAAAAATTAATGTATCATCAGCAAAAAGAGAATGGGTTATGGACAAAGATGTACCTATAGTATTGATGCCTTTCCACAACCCTTTTTGGTTAAAAGAGTTAATAAGTCTATTGAGGGCCTACCATAATGATAAACAAGAATGGAGAAAGAGGGTCACCTTGACAAACTCTTTGGGAAGAGGCAAAGAAACTTACTAGTGCACCATTAATGAGAATAGAAACTGTGCATGAGAAATGCAAGCTTTAATCCATTTACACCATGTAGAAGAAAAACCAAACTAATGAAGGACTAGAAGAAGAAAAGACCAATTTAGTTTAGCGTAAGCCTTCATCATATCTAATTTGACAACAAAGGCTAAAATATTATGTTCTTTGATGGAATGAAGGGTATTATGGGCTATTATAGCTCCCTCAGTTGTTTCTTGACTAGGAACAAAACCCCCTTGTTTTGTTGATATAACTTTTGGAATAATGGGCTTAATTCGCAAATAAATAGCCTTTGTGATAATCTTATAGATAGTGTTACATAAAGAAATAGGACAAAAATCAGCAAAAGAATAGGAATCATTAACCTTTGGAATGAGAGCAATATTGGTGGTATTAAAGTTCTTCAAAATGGAAACATTTTTCTAAGATTCTTTAATAGCCTCAAGCAATTCAAAACAAATTACATCCCAACATTTTTGAAAAAATAATGCACTGAACCCATTAGGGCCTAGTGCATTATCAGTAGGCATAGAAAATAGTATACCATGAATCTCAGAAAGAGTAAAAGGGGCCATAAGAATAAAATTGGCTTGATGTATAATCAAAGAAGGAATGGAATCCAAGATCTCATCCACAAGGTGGGAAGATGGGGGATCTTATGGTGGAGGGGAAAGAAAATTAGAGAAGAACCTTACACTCTTAGTTTGAATGCCCTTAGTATCAGAAATCAAATTTCCTAGATGGTCATGAATTGTAAAGATTGTGCTATTAGCCTTCTTTTGTTTGGTAGATTCCTTAAAAAACTTATTATTTTGGTCCCCTTGATGAAGCCAAAATTCTCTAGACTTTTGTCTTCAATACTCTTGTTCTTGCTTACATAATTCAAACCACTCTTGCGAATTCTTCTGTCTTGATTGCATATTAGTATTTAAACCATGGAGTAAAATATGTTCATTAATCTCAACTAATTTTTCTTCTACCACCTTTTTCTCCTCAAAAATATTTTTAAAATCATGTTTATTCTAAATCTTGATAAGCCTTTTGACATACCGCATTTTCTTGTGAAACAGAAACATTTTGGTTCCTGGCTCTAGTGGAGCATCCTTCCACCATTGTTTTAAGAGGCCATCAAAGTGGGGATGATGATACCATACACTTTCAAACTTAAAAGATGGTCTAGAAAAACTAGTAAGAGGAGAATCTGATGGATAAATGGACAACTAAATAGGAAAATGGTCAAATTATGAATATGGTAGTATATCCTATTAGATAGTATATTTTCCCAATTTCCAACATTTTCAACACATAAATCTATCCAATCTAATTGTAATCTGGTGGAACCCAACTCTTCTATTAGTTCAAGTGAAAAATCTAGCTTGTGGGGGAACATCAAATAGAGCATTATTGTTAACAAAGTCATTAAAGTCTTGGGTAGCTCTAGGTGGGGGAATAATGCCTCCATAGTTATCCCTAGGATGAAGAATGGCATTAAAGTCACTAGCAATAATAACTTTGGAACCTACTAATTTCTAGATAAAACCTATAAGAGTAAGCCATAAACTTTGTTTATCTAACGTATGGGTAGGGCCACAAACATCAATCAAATGGAATGAAAGTTCATAGTGTTGAATGGATAACATTTGCCAATTAGTTCCTTGATGAAGATGTTGAGCCTTGATAGTCTTTAGATTCCATAATACAGCAAGGCCCCCAAAAGCACCTAAGCTAGGAACATGTGAGGAATTCCATGTCAACCAACATCCAATAGATTTTTGAAAGTTATTTGTTGATAGCTTAGTCTCCTGAAGCAAGACTAGATCACATTGGATAGAATCAAGACACTGCTTGATCCTATTACATTTGTCAGGGCATTAATTGCCCCTTACATTCTATGAGAGGATCTTCATAACTAACAAGGAACACTCTTGGTGCTCCTTGTCGATCATTTAGACGTAGGAAAATTACCGTCCAAAGTTGACTAGATCCTTGCATCAACTTCTATTTTAGCTTTTGATGCTTTCGATGGTCTACCCCTAGGCTTAGAATGTTTCTTAGTTATAGGATATGGTGAGAGGGGGGAATTATAGCTCAAATAATTTTAGGGAGAAATCAAAACAAACATTAGTAAGAAGTGGATCAGCAAAGAGGGGCCTAGTTTGACCAAAACTAGCTATTTGAGTAGCAAACTTTTTGACTCCCAAGCCAAGATCTAAAATATTCATAGAGTCCTCCATCCTAGGTGAAGGGGGATCCAATTTAAAATGAACATTATCCTCATGAGGCTCATAGAGCATGTTATCTTCATCAAAGAATTAGAGGGGAATTGGTATACTGCACTCTACTACTAAAATTTGGGTATATTCAAAAGACAATGAATGTACTTGGGAAACTGATGCAACTTCTAATATAGACAAGAAAGAAAGAGGTTGATCATAAAACATGAGCTCATTAACAACAACATCCATCTGAGAGGGATAAATAACATCTTCTTCATTGGTAGCTAGATATGTAATTACATGTTTAGAAGATGTTGATGACGTGAAAAGGGACTCATCTAGACTTATATACTTATCTTGATGATTGTTCCATTTAGAGAAAAGATGGGTCAAAAACAACATAAAGCTTTTAGCAAAATCGGAGGAGAAGGACCATAAATTGGAAGAAGCCAAAAAAGGAAAAGAATTCCTTGAAAATTAGCACTAGGAGTTATTACGACCCAAAAAGTCTCTCTGTGATTGATCTCTTTATGTATAAAAATGAGCCTTTGGTGAATGGTAAACAACTAGATTTACAAATGAGAAATGATATGGGCCACTTGATAGTTTATCTTGAGAGACACACTCATCATTAGAGGTAGAAGGAATGGATTGTGTCCTAAAAGTGCACTTTAGTGGGTCAAAGTTATGGTTACTAGAAACTATTTGATTAGAGCAACTTGGATCTTGACATTGATTAGTAAAATGACCCAACCCACTTGCCATCTTAGCCACAATATGTGTGTCTTGAATAATAATTTTTTGGTTTTGATGTCCATATTTAGATGGCATAATTAAGGAAGAAGGTAATGGTTTATTCATATTTAGTAAGGCATGAAACCTTATTGAAAGGGATGGTTCATCAAAAGACACTAGATCATGTCGGATGAATACCCCAATTTTATTTGCTATTAGTTCAATAATTTTTAGATCTCTATACTCCATTGGTAAAGTAGGAAGCTCAATCCAAAATGGCTTAAAATCGCACATTGAATACTAGGTTTAAAGTTTGGAGACCAAGCAGTGTTATATATTCCCAACTCTTTACAAAACCAAATCTTAATTCGAAAAACATTATCCCAAGCAAGCTTAGAATCAAATGTAGCAATTAAAAAAAGAAGACTCATGATCAATGTAGAATAAATTAGTAACACCATATTATTAACACTTCACCCAAGAAAGAAGATCTGTAGTCGAGAGGAAGGACCAAATCTTACTAATGATTGGTGTGTCAAGCATGTAAGTGCTCTTTGATTCGAGAAATCCATCATCAATCACAAGAAGATGGGCATCATTATCTTTGAGTGTGGGATTTGAACTATCTAGATTATTATTGGGACCAATTGATCTTATTGAAGATGTAGACCCCAATTTTTACTTCCAAACTTTGGCAGGCTGATTTAGCACAGATTTTTTTACATCCAAGTGAAATATTATTGGTATAAGAAAAAAAATTTGGATCAGTAATGGAGATGCTATTTGTCCCTGACACATAAGAAGGGAGTTGGTAGTTGAAATTTCCAATTTCCTCACCAATTTTAGAAAAAATAGGTGTGGGCCACTGAAGTGGCCCAAGACAAATGTCAAAAATCAGCTAGATCTGGGATTTGCTAGTCTTGAGACCATGTTTTATCTTCTTTGCTCCATGTCCACTACAGCCAGAGCCATATGATATGAAATCCCTTACATCTATTTTTCCACCATGATCATGAAGAAGGGGAAGATGAGCTTGGTTCAAAAGCCTCCCATGCACATCAAGAGCTCTAGTCCTTCCACCTCATTCATGGTCAACGAAAAAATTAACCAATTCTCCTTCTGCTAGAGAGCTAATTCCATAATAGTGAACTGATGTCTTGTAAACAAAAATATATTTCCTACCATCTTCAGGGATAATAAATCCATAACCCTTCTACAAATCAAACCACTTGACCTTTCTAGTCCTTTTCCTTGATGCAACTTTTTAGAAGTTGATATCTAATGCAAGAAATTGTCTGATCTGATTGTAATTTTCCTATGCCTAATGTGTAGATGCAATGCATAAAGGTACATGAATGTCTGTGAGCTATAGATCAAGTTGGACGATGTGTTGTAGATCAGATGAGATGCTTGTGAGAGAGATGGTGAGCTTAGAATATGATGAGCAACAACAAGAATTTAGACATCTAATATATCCTTCCATGTAGGAACAAATTAATCTTAATCTACATCTAGTCGATCCTGCCCAATAGGAACAAATTGTTGGGTAGGATAGGAATTGAGTGCTATATGTCGAACCGATCTACAGTCGCTGATGCCCCCTCTAGTTGATAACAAAGAACCCACCAACTATGGTGGCTTCAAATGCAAGATTTGTAGCAATGGCAAGGGTTTTCCTGTAAGTATAATAACTATTATGTCCAAAGCCTATGTTGCGGAGCAAATATTGTAATTAAAATCCTCAATTGTGAGTTTAGAGGCTCCTCTACTCCCACACTACATAACTATTCAACGGACATATCCTTTATTTTTTGAAGATAAAAATTAATAAACTAGCTTATATATATATATATATATATATAAAATAAGCCAAGAGATATTCTTCTCGAGGTGTCTATTTTCATAATCCTATAATTTTCATCATCACACATTTATGTGAGTCTAGGAGGCATGAGAAAATGATTCGAGAATCTTGATCTACCTCATTTTTACAACCATTTTCTTTGTGTAATTTTCACAATTTTAACTATAATTATATTTAGTCTATTTCTATTTTTTCTGACATGTAAATGAATGTCAATTTTTTTTCAAAATGGAAAATGTTTACATCGAAGATTGTTGCCACTATAGAAAACCTCTCAGCTTAATAAAAATAATTGGATTTATGATTCTAAATTTTAATGTTGTAGATGATGCTTTTCTTTATCTTTTTGTTAGTCTAGGTTTATTACTTTTCAATTTTAATGACATATAGTTTGATATAAATTGAATATTATATAAAATATGATTAAGCTATTTATTTTGTGAAGAAAAAATATTTTTGATTCTATTATATTTAAAATATTTAATTTTTCTAATAAACTATATAAATTTGTGTTGTGAAAATCAAATTGTAAAATTTATTAAATACTGATCAAATCTAATTTTGTCATTTGAGTAAAATCGAACATATATTTGATTCTTTATTGGATTATTTTCATGTTTTAAGATAATTATATACTAGCATCTAATTAAAAGTTGTCTCCACATATAATATCCTAGGAGTCTAATTTAAAATCTTCAATATGACTTGTCAAATTCTATGGTACATTAGTCTATGCAAGGGAAAAACAATGGAGTAAGAAATGAAAGCTCATGGAACTAAATAGAAATTGTATTGATAGTTTTGAAGGATGATTTTAGGATAATGAGAGATAATGCACACAACTTGATTGAATTGAGTATAAAGATGGTATTATTTAGCACAAGGTCATACCAGTAATAGTGAAGGGGATCATTGGCAATTAGAACATAAGCATGTCACATATGTATCATCAATCTAATTTCTTAAAAGTTGGAGTGTACAATCTTGATATTCATTTAGAACATTATAATTGAATTTTTTTAACTTAATAAAATGTAGCTAATTAAAATCCACCTATAAATATAATGTAGCACTCATGTTTAAAGCTCATTCAATGTTTAATTAAAAGAATCTCTTGACAATTAGTATATAGATGAATGTAGATGCCTCCTTTTCTAGGTAGCAATGGAATAAATAAATGAAGTGTTTACCAAATACCTTGAGATGATTTTTTTAACATAAAGGTCTACAATTTATTTTCTCACATAATTCTTTTCCAATTTTGATCTTTCTAGGAGATAGTATTTCAACATGCATTTTGTGTTCATAAACCCTCTACTACTCCATGCTTTTAAAAGCTTTGAAATCTATAAGCAATTGTGCTCATGTTTGGGATTGTGCTCTTTGTTATTGTTCTTTCTTGCAATTTTCCATATGGTTATGTGAATGCCAATCAAGTTCAAGTTTGGAGATTCGAACCTATTCACAATTGGTCGAGAAAAAATTGGATTTTTTTAATTTAATTGTGTTCATCTTTGAGGTATCCCAATTTTCAATGCATGGTTCATGAGAATTGCATTTGTCTCCCTTATTTAGTCATTAGGGTTAGTAAATATCTTAGGTACTATATTTAAAATAGTGTTATGAATTTTAAGGCTATTTATATAAAGATATAAATAATGTTTGATCTTTAGTTAGGTTGGTATGTTTTGAATTGTCGTCGTCTTTTTTTTTTTTAATTAGGATTGGAGGTTTTCTTTATGTGTTCTTTTTTCATCAGTCTTAAATTAGATATTTAATGCAGATAATGTTAACATTTATCTTTACATTAAATTTGACAATTATTAAATGTCAAAATCTTAATATTTGTTATAAATAGAATATATTATAATAAAAAAATTATAAACACTACATATTTTATGGGTAAGAGGTTTAATAAGTGGCTTAGAATTTACCATTGTATTGTAGACCATTGTTTAAGAAAATATAAATATTATTTAGATGTAGTAAATTAATTTTAATCATTTAATAATATTGAATTTTTTTAGATAGATTTATTTAAAATATCTATACTAGTTATATTAATGAAATATAAATTAGTTGCTTGCCACTTTCTTTAAAATAAAGAAATACAAAATAATTGTATTCATCAATTATAACCAATCCATGTTTATATCTATTTAGATCAACACAACTAAAATTAAATCATAAAGAAAAACAATAATTATCTTATAGTAATTTTATTTTGTCACATATAATAGATACCCATGGGAACAACATTATGTACTATAGAAACATCATATTAGTCCAAATCCTTGAATTGTAGGTACATGCCTATTAGCAAGCTTATAGATCTTATAATTAATGTAAGAACACAAGATATTAACTAGAGTATGAAATTTTCACCCCAACGCTTTGTAATAACAAGTGCCATGTAGTGGCATGTACTTGCCATAAATGTATTGTAATAGAAATAGTTATTCAATATTAGCAGTATAATTAATCAATATAGTAGATGAAAGATTTAGAAATAAATAAATCATTCTTTTTAATTATGTAGTATAGGATTATAAAATGTATTCTAAAATAGAATAATACAAGTTAATGTTAGTTGATTTCATTTTTAAAATGAGAGGACTATTTTGTTAATGAATATATCTTAATATTTTTTACTAATATATAACATGTTATTTAATCAACAAAAAAATAAAGAAAAATTTAATAAAAAATAAATTTGAAATAGTAATGTTATATATGATTTTGAAATGAAAGAAAGTATCAACTAATAAAAAGGTAGATAAAATTAATTATCAAAAACATATATATAATTTCATGAGAATAATAAATTAGGTGAAAATATAACAAGAAAAAAATATAAAGTGGAAAATAAAGCAATATGGTGGAGACCTCCACAAAAAGGGTTCTTATATGACAAAATCAAATGAACCAATCATGATTGAGAGAAACAATTTCAATAATAAAGTATATTAATAAATTGTTATTAAACTTTATAAAAATAATTCATGAGTGCATAGTTCTTAAACTAATTGAGTAAAAGCGCAAATTGAATATAGCCTAGATGGCAATACAATAATATCATAATTTCACATCTTATATGTTTAAAAATAATATATAGTAGATACATGTTCTAGTAATATTTTATATTTTCTTTATTTAATTTTACAAAATATACATAATGGATAAAAGCTCAAACCTAAACTATAAGATAAAAAATTAGTACAATACAACTTTATAAACTATTTTATTGTTTCTATAAAAGATAGATCTATGAATAATTTATTGAACTTTGACTATTTAACAATTTTAATCTGAGAATCAAACTTAATATGTGATGTTTAAGCCAAATGAATCATGATAATAGCAACAAGAGACCATGCTTGGACCCCAGTCACAAGCTCATGTACACGGATTACCCATTGACACTGATCATATTACATAAGAAAAAGTAGTTAGACAATTTAAAATAAATTTATAAAGAAATTATTGAAGTCAAGAGAGAAAAGCAAAATAGAGTAAAAATATTACCAAAAGCTGTGAGCAATAAAAACATGAAAAATACACACTCGTCACCATATAAGAAACAATAAAACTTAGAGATGACCTTGTGTGTGAGGAAATCATTAACATTTGTACACTTTTTTTTTATTAAAATTAATTTTAGACTTGTGCAGCATAATTTGGATGTTCAATCTAGAGTAAATCATTTGGAGTGCTTGTATAACAAGAATCAGTACAGCGAATATATGGAGATATAATAAAACCAAATTAACCATTCATTGTATGCATGGATATGTGATATTATTATAGTTTATCTATTAAATAGTGGTTTTTATTCAATTTGTTGCATATGTTCCAAGTTCCTTTGAGCTAACTTAGCTCATGCAAGATCTAATTCGTCCATTTCAGTTGACTGGATTACAATATCTTGTCTTCTCCTCAACATCATCTGATGTACTTTGCATAATGGTCACTACTCTTGCACTTGATCACTCGATCTTATCTTATATGTACATTGGATCCTTGACTCACTGGTGGACAAAAGTGTCACAAATTTCTAGGAAATGCTATAGTCTTAAGAATATATCTAATATTTGTTGATTGAACATATAAAAAATTCATTTGTATAGTTCTTGATTTAAAGTTATTAATTCATATTTTATGAATAGTGGTTCATAAGAACTCGTCTTTCATAGAAGAATATTATCAAGTTCTTAAGTCACTCATCTTAGCACATTGGATCCTTGACTTGCTCATGGACAAAAGTATCACAAATCTGTAGGAAATGCTCTAGTCTTAAGAATAGATCTACTACTTCCCCATTACACAAATAAAAAATTCATTTGTATAGTTCTTGACCTAAAATTATTAATTCATATTTTATGAGTAGTAGTTCATAAGGACTCATCTTTTATGGAAGAATATTATTAAGTCTTCAAGTCACTCATCTTAATGTTATTATGATTCATTTGTGCTTAATCGTATAGTTTCTCAAGTCCATTCAACTTGTTACTTATCTACAACACCTACACTATATGTTGTGCCTATTAAAGATCTTATGAAGAGATTGGGATTTTTTTATTGTTTAACTTGAAAGCGTCAATATGGATCATTATTCTAGTTAGGTGACACCATATAGTTAATAAATCATTTTATACTTATAGTTATGTTCATTAATATGTATATGCATACACATTATACTAATGCTACACAATGTAATTAATTATAGTTGTGTTCATTGATTAGTTTTATCATCCTATTGCATTTCATACATGCTCTTTGGAGCCTTTGTCACCAAATTTTAAGGAATTGGCTTAATTTTAAGAGTTACATAACATGATGGATACAATGTGAAAGATATGATACTCTTAGACGTACCTATGAACACAAGATTCTTATACTTCTTTTTTGTGTTTATGCTTGTATGTTTCATGTGTCTACATATGTATTAGGATTAAACCACAGACATAAATAACAATTACATGCAAATATAACCAATAACAGAAAATAATAGATCACACAAAAAAGAACACAAGACACCAAGATTTAACATGGTTCACCTAGCCCTTGGGCTATGTCCACCAAACAACAAGTATGATATTATTACAATCTAGTGATTATAGCCTAATTACAATCTGTAATCCCTTACAGCTCAATACCACCACAAGAACTAATTTTTCATCACAACTATGAAATAATCCCTAACCCTAATCTCTTTTATACAAGTATTTTTACCACTTTAGGGTTATAATTAATAATTACATGTTAGCCCAAAATCTCGATAAAATAGGGCCCAAAATTTTTTTACAAGCCCCAAAGAATTTATGAAGTATGTACAGTACTTTCCTGATTATTCACCACAATCTAACAATCTCCCACTTGGAGACTGATCCTATAGCTATGTTGCTACTCCATGAGGCTCCCATTGGATCAAACCACCCTGGACTCTACTATTCTTTTATTCATGTTCAATCGAGAAGACCAACCGAAGCTCAAGAGGAGTTCAACTTCTCCCTTGTTACTACCTTTGTCAACATATCTGCTAGATTGTCATTTGTATGGATCTTCTCCAACTTTAACTATCCATCCTCCAAAACTAACTGAATGAAATGGTACCGCAACTATATTTGTTTGGTCTTTGAATGAAGAGCTGAATTCTTTGCAAGATGAATGACACTTTGACTATTTGTAAACAAACAATTATCCTTCTGAGGCTTTCCTAATTCTTCCAAGAAGAACTGAAGCCATATCATCTCCTTGGCTACCTCTATAGTAGCTACATACTCTGCCTATGTAGTGGATAAAGCATTAACCTTTTGTAACCCAGAGACCCAGCTCACGGCTGCCCCACCAACAATAAAGACATTTATAACCTATAGTACTCTTCTTGGTATCAATATCCCCTACCAAATCTAAGTCAACATATCCCTGTAAATTAGTAGTAGAGCCCCCAAAGTGTAAACACTTATTGGATGTTCCTTTCAAATATCTGAGAATCCATTTGACTGCATTCTAATGCTCAATTCTTGGATGACTCATATACCTGCTAACAACTCCCATTGCATGTGCAATATTTGGCCTAGTATATACCATAGCATACATCAAGCTTTCTATAGCTGAAGCATAGGGTACCTTGGGCATCTTATCCTCTTCTTCTTGTGTCTTCGAACACATCTCCTTAGTCAACTTCAAATGACTAGGTAAAGGTGTGCTGACAACTTTAGCATACTCCATAGAGAAACATTGCAACACCTTCTCTACATAATTCTTCTGATAAAGATAGTCTTCCATTTGCATCTTCCATAATTGAAATTTCTACCCATTAAACATGTCAACCCTCAACTTACCCTCATCTTCCATTGCTCCCACTCAACTGTGAGACTTTCCTGCAGAGGATAACTAAAAAACAACTAGGATCTACCACTTGTTAGGATTAAACCATGGATATAAATAATAATTACATGTAAATATAACCAATAACAGAAACTAATAGATCACACAAAAAAGAACACAAGACACCAAGATTTAACATGGCTTACCTAGTCCCTAGCCTACGTCCACTAAACAACAAGTCCGATATTATTATAATCCAATGATTACAATCTGATTATAATTT
Source organism: Cupressus sempervirens (assembly GCA_028749045.1). Taxonomy (NCBI): domain Eukaryota; kingdom Viridiplantae; phylum Streptophyta; class Pinopsida; order Cupressales; family Cupressaceae; genus Cupressus; species Cupressus sempervirens. The sequence goes on from CM053793.1 coordinate 309,414,165, forward strand.
GTAATCCCTTACAACTCAATACTGCCACAAGAACCAATTTCGAATCACAAATATGAAACAATCCCTAACCCTAAGCTCTTTTATTCAAGTATTTTAACCACTTTAGGGTTATAATTACTAATTACATGTTGGCCCAAAATCTTGATAAAATAAGGCCCAATTTTTTTTTTTGGGGCAATGCCTTGAGCCCCAAAGAATTTATGAAGTATGTGCAATACTTTCCTAATCAGTCACCGCAATCTAACAATATACATACACATAAAAATAAAAATTCATGTACACACATGCACATGCACATGAACACACAGATACATAAAAATATATATGTATGTATGCTAGTATATATAGATGCATTTTCTCTTTCACCTATTTGATAAAATGTCATCAATATATAGCGTTTAGATATTTGACACAAGAAAATGATCTTTCTAGTACAAAGTTTCTTTGTTATTATTTCTAACAAGATATTTTAGCAACATATAAGAAAATGGGAATGTGACTAGTTATGACTTAGAATGAGCCTCAAGTAAAGTTATTGTGTTTTAGAATAACTTCTTCATTCAATGTGATGTCATCTTCTCTAAAATGAATAATACCTTTATTAAGCTCAATTGCATTAGAGATAAATATTCCTAGGTCCTTTCAAATATATATGCTCCCAATAATAAAAATGAAAAGCTTGGAGATATTAGGAAGTTCTTCCTTTATGAGCCTTGGCTTGTTATGGGGGACTTCAATTCTCCCCTTAATGTTAGTGATGAGATGGGAGATATTACCACTCAGGCCCACCTTGATGGTAGAATGAACCTTATGAATTTCATCAACCAATAGGCTTCGTTGAATGTTTACCTTCAAGGGGGGTCCTTTACTTGGTCTAATCATAGAAAGGGTAAGAATCCTATCCTATTTATATTGGATTAAGTGTTGGTTTTTAGAGTTTGTTTCAATAGTTTTAATTTCTCTCTTTCAACTATAACCAAAGTTGGTTCTAATCATTTTTTGATCTCCTTGTTGGTGGAATAGCTAGTGGTTAAGAGAAATTTTCCTTTCAAGTTTGAGTGGATGTGGATGGAACATCCAACTTTTGAAAAACTCTTTGAAGATTGATTGCAATTAAGGGTGGAAGATTCAACAATTTTCAACATTGAAAAGAAACTTTACTTTGCTAAGGACTTAGTGAAAATATTGAATAAAGAGATCATTGCTGATATTTTCATTCAAAAAAGGGCTATAAAACTTGGGCTAGATAAAGTGTAATAGGTTATTAAAAAGGATGGGTGCTCTCAAGGTTTATGAGATTAAGAGAAATTATCTCTTGTCAAGTATGATGATATTTTCACCAAAGAGGAAATTTTATGGATGTAGAGATCAAGGGCTCTCTAGTTGATGGTTGGAGATAGGAATTCTAGATTCTTTCATATGATGGTTTCTAAACATAGAGTTGCTAGCAAAATTTTGAGTAATTCCTTTGAGAATGTTGTTTTATAGTTTGATCAAAATATTTCAGATGCTTTTGTGGATTTCTTCTCTTCTCTATTGTCTAAAGACCATTCTCTATGCTAGGATGGAAAAGATCTTCTTCTTGATTCTATCCTGCCTATTCTAGATGATAATATTGATGAGGGCACAAATCAATAACAAAATAAATGCAATAGGAAATGAGAATTTTACTATTAGAAATGGTAAGCTATTATGTTCATTACCAAAAAAATAGACTCAACTACATGCCCTATGGTCTTACAACATTATCAGTTTCTAGAGAAAAACCCTTCTCACAGTACCTTCTCCTAAACTCTACAAAAACTTCCTTTATATTGTAAGAATTAACATTAAGTAGCTTGCACTAGGTTTAGGGTTAGGAATAGATTTTACATTGTGCCACTTGGTGGCCACCACCAAAACAAAAGGTTCTAGAAGTCGCATTAGAAGTTGGTGCACAATTAGAAGGTTACAGAAATGGTATTCCAACTTTCATGAGGCATAACTTTTGACTCAGAACTCATATTAAAAAATCATTTATATTTCTAGAAACTATTTAAGCGCACTATATGCCATTGGACCAAATTTTTCTTCCCACCATTTTTCAAGGCTATAGGAAGCCATTTACCTTTAAGTGGACTCCAAAGCATTCTTAGGAGGTCTCCAAGCAAATTAAAACTACCATAACTTTTAAAATGTGAAACCTTTTGACCTAATACTTTTTTTGGAGTTCTTGAAATTATAATTACCACATTCACTTTAACTTATATCCTCTAAATATGCAAAAAAAAATTATCTATAGAAAAAGAACCCAATTCAACATTTGTACACATCCCAAGGTGTACAAAAATACTAACTTATAAAAGTAATAGTAGAACTATGAGAGTTGGAATCTCTATTTGGCTTAAATGGGTATCCAAAAATATTAAAATATTAAAAGAAAACCAATATTAAGCATATTTTTGGGTGATTTAGGATTGTCCTTACACCATTGGATTCTCCTATATCAAATGTGAGTAAAATTCTTTTGAGTATTTAATCAAATGAAGAACTAAAAAGAGATGTTTTCATTTGAAGGGGAGAAATTGAGTAGCTCTGATGGCTTCCTCATGTTCTTCTTCTAGTAATTATGGGGTCTAGTGGGTTCTAATATTTTTGTGGTGGTCAAAGAGTTCTTTGGACCCAGGTAGCTACTGAAAGAGTTCAACTTGACATTCATTGTTTTGATTCCCAAAAAGGAGGGTGCCAAAATAGCATTGAGGACTTTATTTGATGAGACTATGATAAGCATGGTATTGAGGACTTTACTTCATGTCAATGAAATTAGAGTATCTACAATTGAAGAAGTGAGATGTACACCTGGTAAAGATTTGACCTTGGATAGTCTAACTGGTAGACTCACTACATTTGAATTGTCAAATTTTGATAACTATACACCTTCTAGTGTTTAATGTGCTTTCAAGTCTCAACTAACCCTTGCTGGATCTAAAAGAAAGAAAAAGAATATACATGTGCATAGTGCTAGTGAATAAGAGGATGATCTTGAAGCATTATTAGCAAGAAGGCTACCAAGAGGAAAAGACAAATACAAAGGTAAACTTCCTATTATTTGTTTCACATGTAACAAAGTGGGTCATATTGTTATGAGATGTCCTAAAAAAGATGAGAAGGAAGAAAGGAAAGATAAAAAATATTGAAGAAGGAGGGACAATAGAGACAACCAAGGGAACAAATACTACAAAGGAAAAGTTAAGAATTCTTGTTACATTTCTAAAGAAGATGGTTCTGCTAGTGATACTAATGAAAATGATTAATAACATGCTTGTGTTACATTGTGTTACAATGAAACATGAACTTGATGAGGATGAGAAAACTATTAATTTCACATGTGAATAAGAATGATAGATGGATAATTGATAGTGATTGTTCACATCATATGGCTACTAATACAAGTAAGTTTGAAAAGCTAGAATGTTATAATGGGATTAGTGTTAAGTTTTGAAATGATGCATCATGTTATGTGAAAGGTAAAGGATCAATATTATTGAATGATAATATCATATGTAACAATACATATTGGATTGATGGTTTAAAATATAACTTTTTGAGTGTGGCACAATTGAGAAAATTGGGCTACCAAGTTAAATTCCAAAATATGAAGGAAAAGATTTATGATGCTATTGATGAACTAATTGGGAGTGGAGATAAAATAAGAGGTAACTTGATCTATCTAGACACATTTGAAGATACTTGTATATTTGCACAATTTGAGGATGTTTACTCATAGTATAAGAGGCCATGTCAAGTGAGTTTTGATCATTTGGTAAGCAATAGAAAGATGGAAAGAGTAAGAGGATTACCAAAATTAAGTAAACATAATAAGCTGATGTGCAAAAAATGTCAAGTGGTAAAAATGATAGAGTCTAGTTTCAAGAGAAAGACCTATTATTCTGATGATATTTTGGAGTTGGTTCGTATTGATTTATGTGGTCCTATTGGAGTGCAAAGATATTATGGTGATAAGTACTTTATTCTATTTGTTGATGATTTCTCTAGAATGATGACCATGATGTTTCTTAAATAAAAATATGATGCATTTCAAATGTTTAAGTGGTATTTGGATAGAGTTCAAAAGGAAATAGGGTCTAAATTTGATGTAGTGCAAGGTAACAGAATCCCTAAAGGAGATGTCTTAGCCCCCAATAATAACCACACAGTGGAAACACAACACAAGGTAATAAAAATCCAAGATCTAATACCAAATCACAACTCTTTATTTATAAAAAAAACTACTTACATACAATGTGCCCAGTTGTAAGGCCTTCTAGGTTAGGGCCAAATACAACAGCAAATATAATAATAGTTTTGCAAGATCCCACAAGATCCAACTCACAACACTAATTCAAGCTAGTCTAGATCTACACTCTAGTAGAAACCTCCAAGGAAGATCTCAACTTGTGCTTACAATCCCATCAAGCAATTTCCTTGTTTTCCTAGCCACAGCTACTAGCTCTTCAAAGTTTTCTCCTCCACTTCATCTCCTTCTCCAAGCTGGATGATCATATCTAAAGACTCCACAAGACTCCTTACTTATACCCAACTAAGCCACAAATTGGCCTAGAAATTACAAATTAAATAAAACCCCTTGCATTAAATACATATTTAATCCATCAGTCAACTCACAAAAAACATTAAATACAAAATGTTAACCCTTGCATTAACTCAAAGTTAACACATGATAACCACACAAATTTATACTTAGGACACACCCCAAGTTTACAACGCATATTAAATGCACATAGAAGAGATAACCAAGTCCACTCATAGCTCCACACAAACTCTCAAATTGATCCACATCACGACCACACACCTAATGCACTAAAACCTCTAATTGGAATTAGCACACTACTAGGTGTCAGCAAACATGCTAAGAAACCAACACATGCCAAGTAGCCAATACATGTCAAGCAACCAATACATGCCAAGAACAATAGTGAGTACTGAGCAACATTATCTTATGAGCTCCTTAGTGATTGAGCCCCTTCAATGACTGAGTACCTTGGCTAACACTACTTTAACAATGACCAAGCACCACTCCTTTGGTTATCGAGTCCACAACTTCAAATTCAAATACCCTCAAGATGTAGGATCACAAGATAGAATAGGATGCTTCTACATCAAACACCCTAGGTTTGAAAAGATATTCTATTATCTAGAAGAACATCTTCTAGGATTTAGCACATTAATCCCAAATTGGTTCTTCACATACATGTCCTCCAAGTATTCAACTTGCACACTCTTTCGCTTGTTTTTCTTCTTCTTCTTCACATCCATCATAAGTGTTCCATAGGTCTACTTTCCATGCTAATCTCCAACATTTTCAAAATCTACCAACTCAATGCAACTGTCAATACTTAGGTTCCTCCTACCAAGCTCTTCATTCTGCAAAGGAATTGGGGAAAACTTCCTGCCACCTTTCTCAACAGTAAACACATTCTTGACACAATCATGCAAAAACCTAAAATCATACTACCAAGGTCTACCAAGTAACAAATGGCAACTATTCATATCCACAATATCACACAACACTTGATCCTTAAATTGCCCAATCTGAAAATCAACAAGACATTGCTCCCTCACTTCCAAAGCATGCTCACCTTGCAACCAACCAATCCTATAAGGATAAGGATGTCTCACTCTCTTCAAACCAAGTTTTTGAACCATATCCTAAGCAACAAGGTAATTAGTACTACCACCATCCACAATCACCTTGCAAACTTTGCTGCCAAACTTACAAAAAGTCCTAAAAAACCCAATTCTCTAACAAGAATCTAATGTTCTTTGACCCACCAGTACTCACTGAACTAGCAAATTCTTTCCTTTCTCAGGATGACTATCTTGGAATTCAAAATGCTTAGCAAAAGTAGCTGTCCTACCAATCAAACATTCAAAAAATATATGCCCTTCTTTGCCACATTTGAAATAATTACCTCTGAACACACCTCCACCTATCCTCCTTTTCTGATCAATAGGTTTTGGTTCACCTTCTGCACACAATTTAACTTGTATTGAGCTATCTTGCTTCTCCTTTCCTCAAGGATTACCTTCATATTTCCTCTTTAGCTTCTCTTTTACTCTCAAAGAATAATGATAAGCATCCTCCACCAAGAAAATATTCAACATACCAATCTCATTCCTAAGAGTGAATCTTAAACCATTAATGTATCGAGCTACCTTCTCCTTTGACAATTCTGTGCCTTGACTAAATAGTCAACATATAAAACTCCTCAGTATAATCCTTCATAGTCATATCCTTCTATTTCAGATCATTGAACCTCTTAAGCAACTCAAGTTCATAATCAATAGGAATGAACTTAGCCTTAAGTTTAGTCACCATCAATCTGAATATAGTGATGTTCATTTCATGTTCCTCCTCTCCATCACTTTTTAGTTCCTTCCACCAAAGAGCAGCATGTCCCTTCAACTTAGTTTTTTTGAACCTCACTCCAAGTGAATCATCAATATCATCAAGCTCAAGGTAGTCTTTCAATTCACCAATCCAATAAATTAGATCTTTAGGATTCAAAGTACTTGAGAAAGTAGAAACTTCCATCTTATGCTTCAGCTTCAACTAAGATCCAGGTCGAGCAAAATGACCAGCCCTAATTCCAATAGGTCTCTCAACATGATCAGTTCTATCTTCACCACTCAATCTAGCAACTTCAAATTCTTCAAAAAATTCCTCATAACTACTTTCAATACCCACATGCCTAGGTATGCCACCTAAAGTACTCACAATTTCAACAATCATGTCACTCTTCATCAATGCACAATCTTAGATCTAAACTCTACTCTCATCTTCATTGAGATGTATTCTTCCACAACATCATTAAGATCATCAATCTCCCTAGGCTCCAATATTATTGGAGGCATCTTCCAATATTTTTGTAAACCCTAAGCAATATATCTACAAATCTAGAAGATCAATCGGCTCCACCAAATCAACCTTCTCCAACCCATGATCCTAGTGCAAATTGCCTCAGCTTAGGCAATCTATCTACACGCTCAGGAGTAACCTTCACTCTAATACCACTTGATCTAGTGCAAGGTAGAAGAATCCCCAAAGGAGATAATTTAGCCCCTAGCAAGAACCACATAGTAAAAACACAACACAAGATAATAATAATGCAAGATTTGATACCAAACCACAACTCTTTATTTATAAAATAACTATTTACATGCAATATTCCTAGATGTAAGGCCTTTCAAGTTAGGGCCAAATACAACAGCAAATATAATAACAATTTTGCAAGATCCATCTCACAACACTAATCCCATCTAGTCCAGATCTCCACTCTAGTAGAAACCTCCAAGGAAGATCTCAAATTGTGCTCACAAGCCCACCAAGCAATCTCCTTGTTTTCCCAGCCACATCTACTAGCTCTTCAAAGTTTTCTCCTCCACTTCATCTCCTTCTCCAAGATGAATGATCATATCTAAAGACTCCATAAGACTCCTTACTTATACCTAACTAAGCCAAAAGTTGGCCTAGGAATTAGAAATTAAATAAAACCCCTTGCATTAAATGAATATTTAAGCCACAAGTTGGCCCACAATAAACATTAAATACAAAATGTTGACCCTCACATTAACTTGAAGTTAACATGTGATAACCACACAAAAATACTTAGGACAAGCCCCAATTTTATAACACATATTAAATGCACATAGAAGTGATAACCAAGACCACTAATAGGTCCACACAAACTCTCAAATCAATCCACATCAAGATCACACACCAAATGCACTAAGAACTCCAATCAGAACCAACACACTATTGAGTGTCAACAAACTCCCATGCATAACCAATGTATGCCAAAAAACAAACATGCGTTGAGAAGCCAACACATTTTGAGCAACTAATACATGTCGAACATAATAGTGAGTGTTGAGCAATAGTATCTGCCAAGCTCTTTAGAGACTGGGCTCCTTTAATGACTAAGTATCTTGGCTAACACTACTTTAAAAATGACCAAGCACCACTCCTTTAGTTACCGAGTCCACAACTCCAAAGCTAAATGCCCCCAACATGTAGGATCACAAGAAAGGTTAGGATGCTCCAGCATCAAAAGTGCTTGAGATTAGATAGAGGAGGTAAATTCATATTAGATGAGTTCAATATATTATGTAATGAGAAAGGAATCAAGATACAAATGAATGCACCAAGGACTCCACCACAGAATGGGATAACTAAAAGAAGTAATAGATCAATCATGGACTATATAAGGTCATTGATAATGGAGAAGAATGTTTTGTAAAAGTATTGGAGAGAAGTAGTAAGTATTGTTATTTATACAATGAACTAAGTTCAAGTTAAGAAAGGTACAAATGAAAGGTCCCTTTTTAAATTTGGTATGGCTATGCACCTAATTTCAATTAATTTTTCTTTGGAAGCAACTTTTATATATTGAAATATGAAAGGAAAGGAAAATTTGGTGAAAATAGTGATGAAGGTATATTCCTATGATATTCCACTAAAAGAAAAGCATATAAGTGTTTGATTCTAACACTATGAAAAAATTGTGGTAAGTTCAAATGTTAGAGTTGATGAATTTTTAGAAAAGAGGAAAGAAAGAAAGAACCTAAAGATCACACAATTTTTTTCTACATCTATGAAGGAGAACCTAAGACATTCCCTAAACCAGAGAAATAGGTTGTCGGGCATTAGTAGCCAAGCATTCCTAAGGCTTAGCAAAAGATATATGTCCAACATCGAGCTATAGGATATGACCCACATAGAGAAGAAGCCAAACATTAGAGACAGGTGACTAGACACTAGATAGACAATGTAGAGTTGGAGGCAGAGATAGCTAAAGAAGAAGAGCAAGAAGGACCAATTGATATACCATAAGAAGAAATAAGATCTAAACCTTCCTTAGAAAAATATGTGAGAAGACATCATACACTAGATCAAATCATTGGAGATCAATATTTGAGAGTCATGACAATAAACAAATTGAAAATGGATACATGTTTAATATGTGAGATTGAACAGAGATTAGTTAATGATGCTTCAAAGAATGACAATTTGATTAAAGAAATGAATGAGGAAATTTATCAAATAGAGAAGAATATGACATGGACATAAGTACCAAGACCAAATGATAAGAATGTGATTGGACCAAAGTGGGTATTCAGAAACAAACTGAATGAAAAAGTTGAAGTCACAAAGATCAAAGCAGGACTACTTTGTAAGGGATATGTACAAGAGGAAGGAGTTGACTTTGTAGAGACAATTTCTGAAGTTGCAAGGTTGGAAAGAGTAATAACTTTCCTTACATATAATTCTTAGAAAGGATTCAAAGTATATCAAATATATGCCAAATTTGAATTTTTGAATGGAGTCATGGAAGAAGAATTCTATATTGATTAACTTGAAGGATTTGACCCTGACAAGAGGAACATGGTATGCAAACTGTACAAAGAATTAATGGTTTGAAACAAGCTCCTAGAGCATGGTATGAAAGGTTACACACTTATTTGGTGAAAATTGGTTTTGCAAGAACTAATGATGATAGAAATATGTACTTGGAAAGTGAATTTGAGAACAAGATATTACTAGCTGAAATATTTGTTGATGATATCATATTTGGAGGAGATGATATGTTATGCAAATCATTTGCTAATGAGATGAAGAAAGAATTTTAAATGTCAATATTTGGAGAGATCAAATGCTTAGTTGGTTTGCAAATTTATTAGATGAAGAGATTTATTTACATTACACAATCAAAGTAAATCGGGAGATATTGAATACTTTTGGAATGGAAAATTTGAGATCAGCTGGAACACCTATAGTTATTGGTCATAAACTTTTACAGAATGATGATTCTACCAAAGAAAATTAGACATTGTACAAGTCAATAATTAGATAATTGCAATATGTTGTTCGTAAAAGACTTAACATTACATTAGTAGTTGGTATTTTTGAAAGATTTTTTACTAATCCTAAGGAGAATGAAATTATGGCTATGAAACAAAGTGAGATATCTAAAAGGAACAAAAGACTATGGATTATGGTACAAGAATAATGACAAGTTTGAGCTAAAAGTTTACATAGATGTTGATTGAGTTGGAAACATTGATGGCAGAAAGAGCACAAGTGGAGGAGCTTTCTTTCTAGGAAAGATATTGGCAGAGATAACTTTAAGAAACCCCCTCCCCCAAAAATATATAAATTCATGGTAAATCCAACATTACTTTGGGAAGAAAAAATTATTTTTTGTTGGCAATTTTTTTTCAATGTCACAAAAAGTTTAATGTTAGATGCAAATTTTCTTTGACCATTACAAAATTTCATAAAACCAAGGTGGTTTTATCCCTTTTGATATAAAGGGTATATATTGTAGATGGTGATTTTTCCCATTCAACATGTGTGTGTGCATGTGTGTGTGTGTGTGTGTGTGTGTGTGTGTGTGTGTGTGTGTGTGTGTGTGTGTGTGTGTATGTTGCATTAGGAAATTTTTCCTATTTGTTGGAAAATATATATTGCATTAGATGATTTTTCTCATTTATTAGAAAATACATATATTTGATTAGGTAATTTTTCATTTCTATTGAAAAAACATAAATAATGCATTGCCAAATGTAGCTAGATGACATGTATGTGAAATGTTCTATTGCCTTTATGGCATGGTGGAATCTATTTGAAAAAACATTCTTTAAATTGCAGACATCCTTCTTAGTGGTTACCATTATTAGAAAAGTAGTTGGTTTCCAAAAATGGGACTGCCTGTGGAAGAGGGATCATCGAATGAAAATCCAAGCCCTATTATCAACCTAGATTTGTCTATTGAGGAGGACAAGGAACAAAGTGATCTTTCTACTAGGCTTATTTCAAATTCACAAGTTTTCTTTGCTAATCCCGTGAATGCCATCAAATAGCTCAAAAAGGAGATGGAAAAGGAAGACTTTCAAGTGATGTTTGTTGAAATGGGTCTCAACCCTACTAATTTTGAAGATCAAATTGTACATATGATGGAACAAAAAATTTGAAGCTTCAATGCTTTTGGGATGTTTTGAAGGATAAAAGAAGTGTTACATAAAGAATCATCAAATTTTTTTTTTAAAGTATTATTAAAAGTGTATGATTTTGAAATGTAACAGTTTGAATCTTTGTCATTTCCCCCCTTTTTGAGGGAAACCACAACTATTATTGTTATGTTATACTCTCTCTCTCTCTCTCTCTCTCTCTCTCTCTCTCTCTCTCTCTCTCTCTCTCTCTATATATATATATATATATATATGAAGATGAAATGTAAAGTAGATGCAAAGTAAAACCCTTTTTGTTGAAATTTGATATTTTAGTGGGCATGGTGTTTTTTTTTGGGCTCTAGTTATTTTACAGTAATTGTAAATTTACTTTCTAAGTTTGTGTGAATCATAATTTCACTTTCTAGTAAGTACTTATTGGTTAGTAGTAGTACACAGTTCATTATACACATGCTGCATGTGACTAGGAATTGATGTATGTAGTAATAGATTTTTGGGAAATGTTTCTAATATCATTTTATATCTCTAACATACATGTGTAACAAGTAACACCCATTTATAGACTATCATCTATTGGATGATAATATATCAATGGTTGAAGGTTTATTTTGGGCCAAATGTCTGGAATGAAGCCCTTACCTTGTTCAAGTCTCCAAAATGTTGACACATTTCCTTCTAGCATATACCACTTGCACTGGATACTACATAAATGTCTTTGTCACTATTAGTGGCATTGCCTCTTCCATTGGCTTCACACGCATAACTTTTGTTGGCATGAACTTGCATTTATGTTGAAAATTTGCAAAGATTTAATAATTTAAACCAAATGAATTGGAAGCAAGATGGACAAATATATAGGGAGTTAGGACCATCTCTCAACCACTCAGTTTATTTATAGGCAATTGACTGCTTCTTTTGTCATTGCTCATCTCATTTTTGGTAGTTAATAGTCTGCTAATAGGTATAGACTTTTAGTGTTTGTTCAATTCTAGTCTAGTAGAGTGGTAGACTTTGCTCTATAGTCAAGATGGCTACTCCAATTTGCCTAACATGCAAATTAGAAGACAAACAAAAGGCCTTTTTAGGTAAAGTCCCTGATGAAAACCTCTTGTCAATCTACAATGAGGTTGTTCCTGCAATAGCTACTACTATGAACTTAATTATTCATGCTATGAAAATGGTTCTACAGCATCAATTTTTGGAGAATGAGAATAGGTACCATGTCAATGCTAACATTACATCCAATTTTCTAGCCTCTCTGCTTGACCTTAGAGAAGCAAGTGTCGACATTTTCATGCTCCTGAGGAAGACTTTTAAAGTAGAATACTTGGGCGATGACATTGATATTTTTTCTCATGCAGAATTAGGGACGAGGATCCCTTAGGTTGGTGAAATCCATAAGCTTTTGGAACTTGGCTAGAATATGGCCCTGCAACCATTTTTGTTGGGCTTGACTACTGGGCAGTTGAAGCATCATAAGAAATGGGTAGGAATTGGCTTGGATTTTCTCTAAAAATGGTATATCATGGATGAAGTGGCATAGGACAACCTATGGCTAGAAGAATTCACAACCTTAGTCCAGTCTTGTGCTTTCTACAATTACTAGTATAGTAGTACTAGGGTTTTCCCCTAAGTCTAGGTTAACTTTCCATTTTTTTTATCAAATTAAAATCATTGTACATGCCTCTAGAGTCTCTAGACTATACTTTGTATTATAATTTTCAAGTGACAATGAATATCAATGAAATTTCTAGAGTTCCATATAAAATTGTATTTCATTGTTATGCTTACTTATGCGGTATTTTGTCATTTAAAAAATTTTCTATTAAATTGTTAAGAAAAGTTGTAAAATATAACATTTAAAATTGAATTAAAATTAACTTATTGAGGTTTCACATTTAACAATCAATTTAATCAATAGTTACTTTTACAATTAGATTTAATAATCAAATTTAAGTATCATTGAAAAACTATTTCATTTTTAATATTAGAAATATTCTAATATATTGAAGACCTATGTTACTAATATTATAAAGTTAAAAGGTCATGTCACGATGACCATTAGATGAATAAAGATCAATGACTTCAGATGATTTTTGGGTAATTAGGCAACAGTCGACTACCTTTTCTAGAAGCCCTGGAAAGAAGACACATGGAAAACATGATCAAGTGTGAAATCACTATGCGCATAGTAGCACCATTCATAGATTCACATCTACTTTCTATTATATATGTTTGTTCATTCAATTTCATTTCTATTTTAAACATGTAAACAACATTGTAAATTAATAATATCAAATTTCCACAATCCATTACTAATGATGATTTTGCTTCTAGATTTGATTGTGTATGATGATAAAAAAACATACACAATCAAATCCTGAAGCAAAATCATCATTAACATTGTAAATTACTATTAATTACTTCAATTTGATATTCATGTAATGTAGAATAGCACCATAAATTATTAACAAAATATATTTTTTCTTACAATTGACAATAGTGCGCTAATATAATTTTTTTTGAATTTCAATTAATTCAATTAAAATTTTTTTTATTATCATGTTTATATTTGATAGAAAATTAATATAAATATAAAATTATTCACATATCTGTAAAGAAAAATAATTTCAAAACTATGTAACAAATGCTTTTTATTTTTTATTTTTGTTAATTAGATGGTGTTTTTAATATCTATTCCAAGTAAAATTATGTATAAATCTTAGTATTAATAGTGTTATTATTTGTGACAATTAAAATTCTCCTATTTTTCTAGGTTAAATCCTAAATTTTATGTATGAACATTAATAATTATAATTTTAGCTTTATAGAAATAGATCAATTCTATCAACCATACCCATAAAAATTTTTTTCTATCTTATGAAACTCTTTAAAAATAAATAAATATGAAATTTTATTTTACTATCTACAATTAAAAAATAATATGTATTCACAAAAAATATATTCTAATTTTGAAATTTGAAATTATTTTCTTTGCCTTCTTCTTTTACAAGAGCTTCATTTATGTATGGATTGTCATTATCATTAGTTAAACTATGTATATATACTTAAGCTATGAGTATGTGGCAATTTAATTTTTATTTATTAGGGTTGATAGGTAATTTATATTATATTTCCAATGTAGGATTTGATCATATATTTCTTATTAATAGAATTTGTAGACTATTATATAATTTTTTCAAGATTTAACAATTAAAATATTTAAAAATATTAATTATTGCTATATAAAATCTAAAAGGTCTTAGTAGAAATCTTCTTCTTTCACATTCATATGAACAAATAACTCTTATCGGCTAATTATTGAGAGTACATAAACACACAACTGCTAGTTATAATTTAATATGATGATGCAAGTGTTAATATAATAAAGGGGATGCCAGTGACACCACCTGTACCATTGGATGAGCAAGGATCAATGGCTTGAGATGTATTTTGGGCCGATTTGGAAAACACTCAACTCATTTTCCTAAATCACTCTAGAGAGAAGACACATGGCATATAAGTAATATGAATGACTATTCGATAATCATTTTGACATGGACAATGGATATCATTCTGACATGCGAGATAGGGAATCAAGCCAACCACTATTCAATCAACTTAGACTAATGACTCCAAATGAATTTCGGGTCAATTTTGGTAACAACTAACTTCTATTCACATATTCCCTAGGAAGAGGATATGTGGCATACTTGACATAACATCTATTATAGCATCTACATCCTTTACAACGATACACATCATTTGATCAACAAAGATCAAATGACCCTAGTCATATTTCAAGTTCATTTCGGCTAGAGTAGTCTTGATTTCTCAAATATCATGGAAAGAAGACATGTGCCATATAAGAATTTAGGTCAGAAATAAGACAATGTGGCATTGACATAGGTCATTGTATGGTAATGGGACATGTAAAGATTGATGGCTAACACTGTTGGAGCATCAAAGATCGATGACTAGAGATTTATTTTGGGTTGAATTTGGCTTCCTTTAATTTTGTTTCAAAATTTCCCCCTAAAAGAAGTCTTTAGAAAGAAGTCTTCATAAATTATTGATAACTATTAGAGTTAAGCCTGAATTATATAGCAATGGTCATACATTTATGGTTTTATGAATAATTATGATAGCAGTTAGCCAGTGTACAATGTACATTAAAATTAATATCAAACACATGCTTGAGTAATTTTCTTTTGTACATACTATAAGGTTTAGTTTTCATTATTGAAACTTGGATTTCTACTACGTGCACAAATTGCCAATCTAAGGACCAAGATTCAGTAAAAGCATTAGAGCCTTGAGCATCAGAAACCTAGTCTTCTTTTACAACTCACAATGTCACAAAAAGTAGTTATCAATTACAGTTTCAACTTTCTAGGTAAGAACTAAGATCCTGATTCCTAAACACATTTTTACTGATATTTTAGTAACTAATATTAGCTATAAAATTCAAGGTTTAATTTCCAATTTATCATGCATTGTAAGCCTAAATTGTCTATGTTTTAGTGGCTAAATAACCTAAAAAGTAAAAAATTACAAAATATAATTTAGGGTTTAAATGTTATTCATGTCTATAAATTTTAATTTGTGTTTGTGTATAGTTCTATAAATTTTTCAATGATGACAAAAATATACAAAAGGAGTGGCACCGACAGTGGAATTGCAACCCAAAAGAAAATATAGGGGACCGAGAAACTAGTTGTTGACATGCACAAACTTGTTAAAACACCAGGTTTTACTAATGAATTCCATGATATTTTGGATCTTGTTATCTATGGAAGGAGTATTAAGACAATTAGATATGCAATTGAAGATAAGTGGAATGATGCACAAAAGAATCAAAATATATTAAATCAAACACCATGATAGGGACCATTGTAAACAAAGTTGCAACATGGACTAGTGGAATTGCCTGCTTGGGGTTTCCTCAAGTATTCCCTTGTCCAGAATTTGTAATAGTTTGTGCTGAAAACTATGATGAAAATAGAAAGGTAATTGTGAATCAAAATACACAGAAGGTAATTTTGTTTATCACATAGAGTGAATTTGGTAGACTATTGGACCTAGGGTTTGAAGAACAAAACCCAACCCTCATTGACCTAGAAAAACTAGCAGAAACATATGACAAGTTAGGTTTAGATAAAAAACATTATTATATAAAAGGTTTAGTAGTCACATTAAATCTACCTCATGATCATAAACCTCCTTACGAATTGGATTTTTTTGTAGTGGGTTCAGGATAATGTATCTCAACTATTAATGTGTTTAGGTTTAGAAAGTAACAAGAAAGTGGGTGCCAACATTTTGGAAATGATTTTCAATATTCATTGTCTAAAACAACCCATAAGATATAATTATATTGGGCACATTGTACATCACATGAATGAACAATTGTTAATGATTGAAAGAGGGGCAAACCCACTATCACAGAAGACATTTAGATACACGACCTACTTATACTATCTTCTATTATCAAAGCATTGTCAAATTTTTGAAACAAACAAGCTTTAGCTTAATTTTGGTAAACCAATATTTGAATAGAAAACTATGATTAGGATGGGTGATCCCCAAGGGATCTACAACCACTTTTTAGACTTCTTTTTGGCACCAATTTATCATAAAATTACAAGCACTTCAATGCCTAGATTGCCTATGTCTTGTAAATGATCAAGTCAACTGGGACGTCAAATTCAATTAGCCAACTGGTACTTTATGGAAGAGTGTATTGTATTAAAATTTTACAGTTCAGTTATAGAACCCTAAAAACTTCCTATACATGTGACAGAGAGAGTATTTGCATTAGAATATGTATGATAGATGGAAAGCACAAATGTATTATTTCATGGTTAACAAAAGAAAACCATTTTCCATCCTTTCTTGTCATATTTAGAGGGTTTACATTTGAGAGGAGAGCATTCAATGTAGTACAATAATTATTTGCAATTTTTAAATTTGATGTTGCCAGGCACTAGCAGTTTGACCCACTAAACATAGTTGGTACAAAGCTTGTACAAAATGGGAACTTCGCAAGAAAATGTCAACATGAGAGTGTTTCATTAGTTGAAAGATTTTAAAATATGGACTCATGGGAAGAGGTCAAAATATAGATGGAAAAATGCTCCAATGAAAAAAATATTTCAATACATGAATTGTCAGCACAAATTAAAGAATTATATAGACAGAAAGAAAAGTGCAGCCCGTGACATCCTAAAATTTCTACCATAAAGTGAATCATCCAAGTAAAAAAATCTTCAAGATGCCATAAATCATAATTGTCTAGCTAAAAAGTGGTGTTAATCAAAAATTAATATGTTTTGGGAGATGAGGAAGAATCTTAGTGAACCAAACACCTTTATAGATTTTGAAGACTTGGCTAAGGATGAAACATTTAGCAAATTATGGGATAATGAGCATCCAAATGTAGCAGCACCACCACATGATGTAGCTAATGAAGGCAATGAGTATGAGGTTTGCAAGGATCCTTCATCCATAGCCATACACACTTCCACTAGTTCTATTGAATCCACTACTCCAAGTATTAGTACATTTGATTCAATGGCAACTAGACAATATTTTGTACTTAATCAGCAAACAAGTGAAAATTATGGCATAGGGGAAAATATGATAGAAAAATTGGTTATCTAGGTGATGGTGGGTTGGGCATAACATATTAAGGAAATTTTTATCTACTCCTAGTACCAGATGTACCAAAATGTGGTCATAAATGAAAAATTAGAGATGATTTAGATAACCCATCAGGTTTAAAAAAAGGTGAACCCAAGAAGTTTTTCATCCTAGGTGGATATATAACCTCCCTAGTTGTTTCCTCTACAAAAGGTGTGATGCATCTAAAATTTGACAAGATCGCTACCCCTAGAGTTGAAGGTCATTATGCAAAGAAGAAAAAGGTTTTAGATATTGATACTGATACTGATACAATGCCAGTCTCAACTCCCTCAACAAAAAACCTTTAGAATAGTCCAAAAACTCCACTTGTTAGTGGTAGTGGGGTAGGATTAGGAAAGGGTGATGTTTTTGGTACTGGTAATTGTCAAAATGTAATTATTACAACCTTAGACATTGGTGGAGACAAGTACAATGTTGCAAGTTCTCTTTCTCCTTTCAAGCATCAAATTCTATCAACATACCCAAATTTTGAATTCAATAATTTTGTATCAAATTTTCAAGAAACCACAAAGATGACTAGAAAAAATAATAAGCCATTCAACAAGGATGTACTTGAGGTGCTTCGATCTCAAGAACCTACATTGAATAGGATATTTCCAACATACAACACCAATAAAGAAATGATGGAATTTATGATTGTTTGTCCCCCACAGCTAGATAATAATCCACTAGAGAGTGAGATAAATCCATCAATTTTTCATGTTAGCACACTATCTATGGATTTCTTCAAAGTAAAAAAATGTAGACAAAGTCAGTGTAGCAAAAAATAATAAGTTTGTGGTCTACAGTTCACTGTTCAAGGTGGAGATAGAGAAAAAAGGGTTGGAGAAGGCTATTGAAAAGTTAAAAGAAGACATAGAAAATGCAAAGGAAAAGGAGAAAGAAATAGATAGAAGGTGCAAAGAAATCAAGAAAGGGATTACAAGTGCTTCTTCTCAAGGACCAAGTGCACAGCCTCAACCAAAAAATATAGAGGCAAAAATGAAAATTTTAAAGGAACAATTGGAAGAAAGCAATAAAAATCTATCTAATGTAAATGAAGAGAGAGAAGTAGAACTCTAGATGTTCAAGGAACAATTGGAGCAGAGCAATAAAAAACTCAATGATACTCTAAACCATGCTAATATGGAAGCTGATGAAAAACTCAAAGAACTTAGGGACAAATTGCAAGAAACAAATAAAAAACTTGATGATGAAATAGCATCTATAGTAGATATTTTCAAAAATTTGGAGTCTAGTGGACATACAATTAGTTACATAAAAAATGAATTGGACAATGAGAAGGAAAATGCAAAACAATAGGAAGAGAAAGCAGAGGAAATAAAGAAACAAACTGAAAATTAGTTGTCACAAATGGTGCAAGAGGTACAAAAGGCTAATAAAACAATCAAAACCTTGGAGAACAACCTGTCTAAGTCAAATGAAAAAAAATAAATTTAGTAAAGCTAATTAAAGAAAAAATGTGGGGGTAAATTATGGCAAATATTGATAGGTTGTGTGATTGGTTTGAATTGCATCAAATTTTTTGAGTTGTTTGTGGGAGTATCAAAGAGCAGGTCGAGAAAAACAATGACCTTTTTAAGCTCAAGAAGATTGCAAGATAGATTATACACATAATCAACACACATAGTGACAGGTATTTGGCCAACAAATGAGTTCATGACTATGTTAGTGCATCAGTAAAGACATCAGCTATTATTCAAAAATTCTAGAGTATAAGGGAAGGAGATGAATATTTGAACTCAATTGGGAGAAAACTCACCAAGATGGATGACAGAGAAAAATTAATGATAAGCCTTGGTTTTCCTACTCCTTAATCTAGTAATTCATCAATGACATTGATTGGTAGGGAAGCTTACCAAAAAGAGTTGGTGGCCAAAATAATGTTTGAAGTAGTCAAGTTTCCTTAGGATTCAACTCCTAAAGGCATTTTGAATTGCATCAAACTAGTGGGGAATCTAAATACATTATTAGATTTAGCATTACTTTCAAGCAAATCTTCCAAATATTGAAGTCTGATGAAATTAAAGGTCATCTACTATAACATAAAAAAAATTTAAACACCAAATGAAGTAAACTTCAACATCCTAAAAAAGTTGATCAAATCTTTAGTCATATCATAAGATATCCATCAGGCATTAGAGTATGTATAATATGACACTTGGAAAGTGATTTTAATCATCTTTATAATGTTTACTTTATTTCAATAAGTAAATGTTTAATATGATTTTAAAATTTGAACTTTATTTCCTAAAAAAGATAAATGTAGTAGAATTAGAATGTTATTTTTCTTACTAGGTGGAGGCCTATCAAATGCAAAGGAAAAAAAGGTAACTGATGCTGAATTCGATGCTAGTCTAAGAGTCTAAGGCTCTTCCCATAAGGAAAAATGCCCTGAAGTTGTTGTTGCTCCCTTATTTCTATATTTGTATAGAAGGGAATCCAAGATCATTTGCTAAATGTAATAGTTGTAAATTTAGTACTTTTAACTCATGATTATGAAATTGGGAATTCAAATTTAACTTTTGCAAATTGAAATCATTGAATTTTATCATTTGATTTGCTATATTTTCACAAAAATCATCAGCGATTGTCATTGTACCATAACAATGTATCATATGAGCATAATAATGCAAATAAAAAATAATAGTATTAGTAATGGTAAGATTTGAATGAATCTTGATTCATGAATCATGAGATTATCTAACTTAAAATGTACTTGTTTGTTGAACATTAGACATTTAAAAAATGATATAGCTTGTTATACATGATAGATGAATCATGATTAGATTCAGATAATAATTTAGAATTGACACATCATACCATAATTGTTAAACTTTCCACATCATCTCCTTATTTGATCCTTCTAATTTCTTGGCATCAAGTTCAAATTGTCCATCATGCTCCATGTTCTTTCTAATAGGCATACCTTTGTCATCCTGATAATAATCCTCAACTTCAATATCAATGCTACCACTACCAGCAATATCACCACTACCTAAGTTATTGATCTCATTGTTTGAAATGCCCAAACCTCTTCTTTGGCATTTCTTCGTTCACAATTTTGGTGCCCTTTCATAAGGAAAATTATTGATTTCATATCTAGATGTATAGGGCCTCAAATAATTTTCCAAATTCTTGTCTAGTTTATTTTTTTACCTTTGATTTTAGGAACCCCAAAGCACTAAAAACTCTCTCATCCTCCACAAACCCCAATGTCATGGTCAAACATAATTCAACAAGATTTAAAAATTATAATATTGAATCTTGCAACACTTCGCTCTGAGCTAGATTTGTCCAAAGTTTGGTTACTAATCCTTCTTCTCTAGGGTTTTGCATAAGATTATCGTTCCATCATTATATAGGAAAAATTACGGGACTTCTCTCTTAAATGAGATTCATCTAAAACTCTATTTACAGTCACCCCATCTATTTCTTTTCTTTTGCAAAATTGATCTATCAAAATCATTAACTTATTTCAAAAATATTTAGCACTTCTTAAACTCCAGTAATGGGGAAACACAACACACATTGATTCAAGAAATTTATTTTGAGGCAATCTTTCTCTAATTTTTGAGGAAATATAATAATAAATATCCTTCATAGAATTCATTACAAACTCAACAATCTATTCAAACACTTTCTTTATAACAGCTAATTTTTTTTTCATGGGTTTCTTTCCTTTTCTCATGGACATGGGCCTTCTATAGTAGTGCATTGGTATCTCAACACCCTGTATATTAGTAAACAATTCCCCCTTTGCATCAATCTTTAAAAATTTATTAGGATTATCCAAATTTTGTATTCTCATCCATCCTGAAAGGTTTTCATCCATAGAAAATGAATCTAAATTTCTATTGAGATTATCGAGGGCCACGCATGTCATTTCACGCAAGGTATTATATTCTGCAATATACATATATCTTTTTTGGATCTTCTTCACTATATTTTGCATTTCCTCTAGCATGGATAGAATGGCTACTAACATTAAGAGTGTCTCTAATTTGCATTTCCTTTCAAGTAGATTACCATGTTTCCATTGACCACCCTAATAATTGCAATTGATTCCATTGTACCAAGAAATGATGGATATTTAGAAAAAACTTGATGAGTTGGTACATCTAAAGAGATCCATATGGCATCAATATCCTTAAGTAGCTTTATCCCAATTAGTTAGACCCTCAGCAATCCTTTAGGACTTTGACAAGAGTGCCTATAGATCTCTTTGATTAAAACTTCAAGTCTGTATATTTGTGGAGATTTGTAGACAATTCCATAAGGTAGATTAATTCTATGGGTCATGCAGTGAATGCCAACAATGTAAGGTTCAACAAATTCTTTTAACTTTGTAAAAAGATCATTCTTGTGGCCTTGCACTACTAAAGCTCCATCTACTCCAACACACATCAACTCTGGGAAATTATTATTTTGTCTATACCTCCATATTCAATTGGGAAACTCTTTACTAGTTCAAATATGTTTTCTATCATTGAATTATCCTTCATTTTAACAACAATTAGTAGGTTGGGTTAGTAGACAAAATTGTGTATAGTATAGACATGCATGCATACCCAAGAAGTATTGTCTATTGTTCTCATCTCATCTAAAGATAATGAAATAAAATTTGACTCTTTAATTTTTTCTCTAATATCTTCCTTTTAAACCTCAATAAGACAACTTTCCAATTCCCATTTGTTGTTTACTGACCAGTGATGCCTCCCATAATAACAAAATTTTGTAAAGTATAATAAAGTACTTAATGATGGGTAGTCTATCATGGCATGCCCTTTTCTTAAAATATAGAAGACAATACTTAGCTAAAGAACTTTACCCATTTCTTGAAATTCCATTGCTTTTCAAATAACAAATTCCATGGATCCCTTTACTTCAATAGGCTTCATCTGTATTTTCTTCTAAAATTCAAAGATTTCTCCATTCTTAATATGTTGACATTCCTCCTTGGTTTTCTATCTTGTAACTAATTTTTCCACCCCATCTATAATTTTCTTCTCATAAAATTTACCCATATGCTTTTCTATGGTGTCAATTTTTAGCTGCAACCTCTTTTCCTTTTTATTTATCCTTGAGCATATCATACATATACATTCTACCAGAGGCTTACGTTCATTTGGATTGCATACAGGTTCAATGAATGGATACTTTGAGGCCTAGTCTATTTGAAAATTCCTTATCAATACATCCCAATGCTTATTTTTGTTGGATTTCACACCAATTTTTGCATTGTATTTCCTTTTTCCCTTCCTTGGTTGTGTGCCACCACCATATTTGGAATTATCATCCAATTCTATTATATTATTTTGGCTACTATGGGTATTGACTGTAGATGTTGGCTATTCTAGCTATTTGCTTGAATATCTTCTTCAAGTTCATCGTGATTAGATATATCAGGTTCACCAACTTCTTCAATATGTGCTAGTGGAACTAGTAGTGGCAGTGGTTGGGAATCTTGTAAATGTACTTTTGATGATGTTGCTTCCTAATTTTTTTCCAGTACCACAATATGATGCCAAGGTGTGAGTGTGCTTGGCTAGCCTTTCTTGACTTTCACCACATGTAGGACTCTTATCCTTATTCATGTTTGACATCTCCAAAGAAATATAGGCTGCCATAAAATTCAAGTTATTCAAAAATTAACAATTGACTATAATCTATTACATATATTTATGTAAAGAGTATTCATTTATTGTTAGACAACCTACACTTTAAAATGTAGATGTCCTAAGTCACCCTAGTTACTGTACTAGTCCCATTTGATAACTGACCACTAACAGTCTAATGTATATCAATTACATATAAGAATGAACTAAAATTATAGAGAATATACAGATAGGGGTCAGAGTTACTTACTTTTGGCTAAAATGCAATTGTTGCACTCGCGGCTCACTTGACAATGATCTCGACAATATGAGAAATTGAGACTTCACAAGTGAATACTAATTGGAATTGAGATTACATACTTATCTATGAATGTAAATTTATACTACTCTTTTGTGAAAAAATCCATAGGAATACTATAGTGCGTACCAAATATCTAGCAAAGCCCACATAAGAAAAAACTATATTCTAGAATTTTCCATGGCGAATATGATTTGTCCATCAGATAACAATGCATAATATAGATGGAAAAATTGAATTTGTATACACACGCATCCATATATTTGGGTGTCAAATGTCATCCCTCTCCTAAAAAAAAAAATTAAAACTAAAGGTGAATTGAG
Organism: Cupressus sempervirens; assembly: GCA_028749045.1. Classification (NCBI taxonomy): domain Eukaryota; kingdom Viridiplantae; phylum Streptophyta; class Pinopsida; order Cupressales; family Cupressaceae; genus Cupressus; species Cupressus sempervirens. The sequence goes on from CM053793.1 coordinate 309,438,137, forward strand.
GCCATCCAAAAAATATTGCATGGGAAATCATAGGAAAAAGTGTTTAATTTGCCATGTGCCAAAAATATTTTTGATTGGCTATTTCATTTTGAAACACGATCTAATGACATAAATCCTTTGGTGATGGGCCCAGGGGTTTAACTTATATTTGGTAAACTTGGGACAACATGCCAACCTCCATATGTGCAAAAACTTTGCCAAATCAACGTTGTTTGTTAGGTAACAATTGGAATTTTGTGATTATTCACCAATATAGTGAACCTTGGATATTGATTTCATGGAAAAGAAAGAAGAAAAAAATCTATTTCTCAATCCACAACAGAGGCTTAGTATGTTTTTGCTATAGTTAATTTTTCAAACATTGTGCAATTTTTGAAGGGAACATGATGAAAGAAATTACTAAACCCGAGGTGATATATTGTGATAGCACAAGTGCTATCAACATATCTAAGAATCCTATGATGCATACAAAATCCAAGAATGTTGCAATCAAGTATCATTACTTGAGAGAGTTAATACTATTGGAAATATAAGAGGAAGTAACTAAGAGGGGAGAGGTGAATCAGTTACCACTGAAATAAATCCCATATCCCTTAGATGTTAATACATAACATAAATTCCACTCAAGAATGCAGATTTTACATCCATTTGATAAAATTTAAATCCTCTATATGCATCATAAGAAATTAAAGGTCTAACACCTTCTAATCTTGCAATAGGAGCAAAATTTTCACCATAATCAATATCTTCTTCTTGAGAATAGCCTTTACATACTAACCTTTCTTTGTTTCTGGAAACTTCTACATCTCTATTCATCTTATTTCTAAAAACCCACTTTGTGCCAATTACATTTTTATCTTTGGTTCTAGGAACCAGAGTCCAATCTTATTCCTCTCTATCTGTTATATCTCTTCATTCATAGCTTCAACCAATTTTCATTATCCAAAGCATCTTTCATTGATCTAAGTTTAAATTTTGTAAGAAAACATATCCCTTTCAATTTATTTCTTGTCATTGTTCCATCTAACTTGTCTCCAATGATCTAATCATGTGCATGGTGTCTTCTAGCACATCTTGCTAACACAGGTACTTTAGATTTAGAACTTGTTCCCCTAACCTCTCCATGATCTTGTTGAAAATAGATTGATACAAGTATGAGAATGTATTTCAATTAGTGATGTCAAACTTGCTACTTACTAGTAAGACAACTGCTTAGGTGATTTGAGTACTATCATCTATTTGATTGATGAGGAGGTTTTTGATCAAATGAGATAACAATAGCATCTAGAGGAAAGGTTGAGTTATGGTATGAAAAAGGAGTACAAAGATCAATTAAGACATTGATGTTATAGTGCATTGATTATCTACTTGAGGTTACAAATGATGGATATACTAACAAATTCTAGAAGAACAAGTAAGAATAATTGAGTCTACTAAGCTTGATTGAGTGGATAGTAGGTGTTGAGCAAAGTTAGTGCAAGCCAAGATAAAATCAGTTGGAGCTGAGCAAAGTCAAAATTCAATGTATGCTAAGTAATATAGTGTAAGTTGAGTAAAATTTAATTTATTTCAAGAACTTGTAAAGTTTGTTTCATGCCAAGTGATTTGATAGTAGATGTTGAGAAACTTAGTATGTGTTGAGCATCAGAATCAAGTTAATGTTGAGTGACAACATTATGAGAAAAATCATGAATTTGATGAATCTGGGCTAACTATTTTTTTCTTGAATTTTGTGAAGTGTGTAGAAGATAACTATAATGATTTGGTGGCACAAAATTCAAGATGAATCATTTTGAGACAAATTCAAAGAGGATTTAAGGAGAAGTTTCTAGAAGGGAATAAAATGAAAAGATGGATAGATTCATTGAATCCTGCCTAATCTTACGTAACCCTAAAATGGATGATAGAGGTTGAATGGTAAAGGATCTTAATTTTATATTTATAGAGATAGTTGGTCAGAAGAAAAGGTTGTCATGTGTTAGAACCTAAGGAAGACAAGGAGACTAGGTTATTGCCTCATTCAGAGACCAAATAGAAGAGACTGCTATTGGAAAGAAAAGAAAGAAGGATTAAGGATATGAATGATTGAAGGTTGAACAAGTTATCAGATCTAAAGTGTGTGAAGGACAAGAAGAATGGAGGATTGAAATAGAGATCTATAATCTACAAAGTGAGTTGTAAGTTTTTATCGAATCTAGCCTTATTGTTAGTTTCTAATCATTGCACCATTCTAGGGTGAATCCTTTGGATTAAGTTTGAACTAACAATCATTTGTAAATATTTTAATCAAGTGGCATTCCAAGTGAATGATCTAAATTCCTCTAACAAGGCTCACTCCTAATAAGGTGATTCAAATCCTCTAACTAGGTCACATTTAACAGTGTGTCTTGTAATCTTTAACAAGCTTGGCCTTTCATAAGGCATCAGTTCAGAAGAGTGAGAATGAGTACCATGTTACTATTGGTTTTCCCAAATTGAGTTTCCACATAAAATCATAGTGTCAAATGTGTTATTGAATCTTTTATGTTTCATACTTACATTTCTACAAAGTTGATTTGATAGTAACCTACAAGTTTAAGTGATTGTATGATCTAATGGATGCATGCAGGATGAATTTGTTTTATGGTTATGGGTTCACAAAAGTTGTGAAAATTTTCATTTGTACATCTAGACCTTAGATAACTAATTCACCCCCCTCTCATTTATTCTAAAGAATTCCAACATATCTTCTATATCAAGCTCAGGTCTCGCTATCTATGACTCAGCTCCATTAGACTCAATTTACTCTGGCAACAACTTAGTAGCTTCTAACTATGACTTGAGTCCTTCAGATTGTGACTCAAGTTGCAATAATTGTGACTCGATAACCTTTGGAAATTTTGGGGACTCAAGAGGTGAAGTCTACTAACTTCCCATTGGATTTGGCAATGTATTAGGTTCATAGTAGATTTTTTTTTGTAATCCTTATGTTCTTTTTTGCTATCTTCTTCATTATTTTATGTAAACTCATCAATTCTTACATGTGCACTTTCTATGATCTTATGAGTTGATAAGTTCAAACATTTATATGCTTTACTTCTACAAGAGTGTCCTAGGAATATGCCTTCATCACCTTTGACATCAAATTTATCTTTCCTAGACTCTTTCAGAATATAACATTTGCAACCAAATACTTTCATTAGGTTTGTAGCCATAAAATTGTTCATAAGGAGTTTGATTTGAGTCTTTCTTTAGCTATACTCTATTCAAGGTATGCACTACATTATTGATTGTTTCCTTCCAGTATTTGATTGCAACACCATTTTCTATCATCAAAGTTCTTTCACAATCCATGATGGATTTGTTCCTTCTTTCATCTATATCATTTTGTGGTTGTGTACTAAGGGTTGATACTTGTCTCTTGATTCCTTTTTCAGTAGAGACTTCATTGAACTCAATGGAAATGAATTCACCACCTATATCTAACCTTAAATACTTAAGCTTCTTTCTAGTTTCTTTCTCTACTCTTGCTAGATACCACTTAAACTATTGAAATGCTTCAAACTTATCTTTCAAATACATTGCAGTCATCATTCTAGAATAATCATCAACAACAAAAAAAAAATATATCTCCATTGTAGCTCTCTATTCCAATAGGTCCACATAAGTCTATATGAACTAGCTCCAAGACTTCTTCAAAATGATGGTTCTTACATTTGAAACTTGTCTTTCCTATCTTCCCAAATTGACAATTTTTGCATAGGCCCATATCAGGTTTCCTCAAACTAGGAATACCTCTCACTCTTTTCTTCTTCCTTATCTTAATTATATTATCAAAGTTCACATGACATAACCTTACACACCATACCTAGCTTTCTTCTACTTGAGCAATAAAACATGAACTTTCGTTGAGATCTAGGTAGAATATGTTAACTTTTGTCTATTTACTGGACCCAACTAGATTTCCAAGAAGTAATTGAGAGGGGAAGTGTGAATCAGTTACCATTAAAATAAACCCCAAATCCCTTAGATGTCAATACAACATAAACTTCACTAAAATTATTGATGCTTGGTAAACATACACACACTCGGTTTACACTAGAAAATGTTGTAACTTGGCAAGCACTGAAATGACAATTGTACCTCAAAAAATGCTTAACGTACAAATCTTAAGATATTTTCTTTAATTAAATTTACTTAACTTATTTGAATACACATAAAGAAATAGCATGAACACAAGTGGCACCAAGATTTAACATGGAAACCCAATTTGGGAAAAATCACCAATTGCAACTAGTTATTGATTTTCACTCTTCTAAAGTGAGTCCTGTTAGGAGCCAACCCTGTTTAAGGTTACTAAACACACTATTAGGTATGACCATATAAGATGATTTATTCACCCTATTAGGACTAGCCTTGTTAGAGGTCTTTAGACACTTCAATCTAGAAATACCACCTTGTTAGAGGATTTATAAATAGTTGTTAAGTCAGCTTTGTTAAGATATTTAGATCACTAGTACAATGGTTAGAGAATAACAATGAGATGACCTAATATTTAATGCAACTAAATTTATGATTACAGATTTCAACTTCTATCTTGTATGCTTGATCCTTTTTTATTTAATGTATCTTTGTAGCTCCACAAGGATATTCTACTTATCCTTCTAATTCGATTCCTCTAAGCATTATCAAATCTTCTATTCACTTCCTTTTATTCAATCCTCAACTTAACCTTATATTTATATGATACAAATTGTTAAGTTAGCTTTAATATAACTTATAATCATTAATATTCATCTCCTCAGTTGGCTAGAACCAATAAAGAAAACTATTGAGCTCAATATGCCAAAAGAAGAAAATCCTTCATTAGTTGACTCTAATCGGTAGACACTAACTCAAAAATGATTTTCCCTATGTTAAACAAGTGAACTCAATTAAAATTTCATTTTCATAAAGTTCCTTTGGTAACTAAGTGAGCCGGTTAACACTAGTTCATCCAACTTTTCCTTCATTAACCTAGTGATCTCGGTTGACACTCAACTTCTGCGAACTTTTCTTTGTCACCTGAGTGAACTAGGTAGACACTGTCTTCTAAACTCGAAAAAATCTAGAATGATTGGAAAACATAAGAAACTATCTTCAATGCCTAAGTGAGCTTGACATATGTTGAATAGTAAAGATATGACATTTTTTGCAACATCAAAGACAATACACAATTAACCAATTATTTTCAACAAATACAAGGCAAAGAAGTGAGACTTGAATATGTGAATAGAAAGTAAAAAATAGTTGATATATTCACCAAGGCATTATCTAAGGATGCATTTGAGTTTCTAAGAGGTAAGTTAAGGGCCATTTCGCTATCTAGAGAAAACTTAGAAGAGATGAAACATTACATCAAATGTTATAATCATAATATCTTACACATTGATGCAAGAAGTCAGACTTTAGGAGCTACATAGAGTAGTGCAAAATATAGACAAAGGTATGAGTAGATAAAGCTACAAGTAACAGATGAAAGAGGAAGTGATTATTGTGAATATCAGTCAAATAGTGACAAAAGGGATGTTGTGTCTATGAATGGGTTATGTCTTTGGAATTATTGTCAAAGAGGGAGAATATGTATGCAATTACCATACAAGTTATCAAATAAAGAGGGAGAATGTGTGATGGGAGTTACCATATAATGAAAGAGGGAGAATTTGAAGTACAAGAAGAGATGACATACAGAGAGCCAATATAATTGGTATCATAAAGGGAGAAGTGTAGGAGAAAGAAAAGAAGAGAATCAAAATGAAACTAAGGATTTTAATAAAGATTTGCTATAGACTATAGAGGGAGGTTTTAATGAAAAATACTAAGAGATTCTTTTTCATTTGCATGGTAACTAGAGGTGTTGCCATCAATTCCAAAGAGGGGGATTGTTGGAAACTATATTTGGAATAATTAGTTTGTTTTCATTTATGTCAAACCTTACTGGTGATACATTTTCTAATAGTGTAGAGTGTCATATTAGTTGATTGAAGAAGAGGATTTGAAAAGAAAGTTAACTAGAAGAACTATTGAATTTGTTGAGTATAGACTAGTGAGTATGTTGGAATTACAATGGGAACTTGATTAGTTAATATTTGAAAACATAATGTGTTGTTTAATCATAATTTGAAGTGAAGAAGATAGTTGATTTAATGTGTAGAAGATAAGACAAGAAGTTGATTAAAACACTAAGCTTGATGAAGTGATAGTTTTACTAGGTCAATGAAGCAGGAGATTAAGGAACTTAAGAGATTGCCAAGAAAATAGTATTACCTGAGTGTTAGTTATGGACAAGAAAGATGAAAAAGAAAAATGTAGAAGCATCCAAGCATAGATAAGATAGAGTGAGTTAGTGTAAGATGAGTGAGACAAAGTAGTAGAGACTATGTAACCCAATGATGATCGAGAAAAAGAACATAGTGATGACCAAGTGTCATCATTTTAGCAATTTGTAAAGAATAAAGTTTTGAGATCAACATAGTTTAATTTTTGGATTGGTCAAAGCACATGGAGGATAAGGATTGATGAGATCACATATTTAATGCATGAATCAACTTTTTTAAGCAATCAAATGAAAGAATTCAAGGAGAACCTTTTAGAAATTTTAATAAATAATAAGAAAGAAAAAAGGATGGACAAATTCAATTAATCTAATCAAACACTAAGATATATGATCAAACCCTAAGATATACGATGATTTTTAATCATCAAAATATCATATCTACCTATTGAAGGAGGCATAAGAGATGTTTATCAAGGTTGGTTTGTTGTTAATTAGCAATTTTTTGGAGAACCTATGAAGAGAAAAGTAGCAAAGGAAAATAGAGAAGATTGGTGAAGTGTGATTTCTTAATGGGTTTCCAAGTAGATCAAAGATTGGAAAGTATAATGAATTCTAATCAATGAACCAATAATTGAGCTGAATGGACATCTAAATTTGCAAAGTGAGCTATATCTTGATAGAGTAAACCTAGTTGTTAATTTCTAACCATTGTGATAGTAAAATCCTTTAGTAAAGGTTGACCTAACAATCATTTTTAAACCCTTTAATCAAGGTGGCATTCTAATGGAATGATCCAAAATTCTTTAACGAGGACTCTCCTAATATGGTGATTAAATCCTCTAACCAGGTCACACCTAATAGTGTGTTTTGTAACCTTTAATAAGGTTGGATCTTAACTTAGCTCACTTAAGAAGAGTGAAAAGTGGTGGTAGTTTTTCCCAAAATGGATTTCCATGTTAAATATTGGTGTCATATATGTGTGAATGTTTTCTTTTGATGCATATTATTTACTATTGTTTATTTTTGTTAGTCAATATATACTAAATAGAGAGCTAGCAATGAATGAATAAGTTCAATTGTTGATAAGTTTCTATATTGGCTGAGTGATTTTATGAGTTTGAATAAGTTATGTGAATTTTTTATTGCCTCTAGGTCTATACTAAAGCCTCGAGTTAGCTCATCAACCAAGATAAGATCTCTATATACTTCATCAATACCTCAATCCATAAACAAGTAAGGATTGCAAGTATTTTGGATTGAAAAATTAACAATCTACTAATTTCCAAGATTTATCCTTAGGCCTTAAGATTCCAAATTCTTTTTGGTTGGCTTTGGTGGACAAATTTAATCTTAAACTAGTTGGCTAGAAAGGGCCTTCATTGATCCATGCCGGTAAACCTAAGCTTATCAAGTCAACTCTTTAAAATCTCCCAATTTATTCCATGAGTTTATTTAGGATACCTTATAAGTATGTAGAAGCCATTAAAAAATCCAAAGGAATTTCCATTAAACTAGAGTGGAGGATAAAAAAAGAGTTTCTAGGGATAATGTCTGATCAACCAAACCTAATGGAGGGCTAGGAATTCAAACCATTAGATTGATCAATGCTTCTTTCATAACTAAGTAAATATGACATATTTTTTAGGATAATAAAGATTGTAATAAGATTATAAAGAGTAAATATGTATATTTCAATCAAAGTTTAGGGGATTTTCTAGATTTGAATCTTGTTTGTAAGGGGTGATCTTTTTGGAATGATATCCAATAGGAAAAGGCTACCATCAAATTAAAATCCTAGAGGAAAGTTGGAAATGGTTGGAGTATAGACTTCTAGGAGGATAAGTTTATTTTTCAGTATCTCAACTTTTCTTATATTGATTATGCCCCATTCAAGGTCTTTGGTGTTTGATTATTAGTAGAATGAGAAATGGGTTAATCTCATAGAGATTGATTTGTTGTTGCCCCATGTGATGAATATTCTTAATTCAATGGTTATCAAAAATAATAAAATGACCAACTCATTTGGAATGGAAATGTTAGTGGAAAGTTTTTGGTGGCTTCAGGGGTGATGGCAATCAAAGGCCCAATTTCATTCTCCCCTATTTGAGCCTCTACGTGGAATACATTTCTTATCCCAAAAATCAACATCTTTCATTGGCTAGCTCTTTATAACAAAATATTAGCATTGGTTAATGTGGAAAAAAAAGGTATCTATCTAACTAATAGGTGTTTTCTTTCTGAAGGAGATTTGGAATCACTAGACCTCATTTTCCTAAAATGTTCTTATTCATCCTTTAGATATATTTGGCACAAAGGTTGAAAGAACAATGAAGTGTTGGCACTAATGACCAAAAGTATTTGATTAGAAAAATGTATGAAAACTTGTCAAAAGAAGGAGGAGAAGAAGGAAGATGATTAGTTAGATGGTTGATTATCTTATGTGCTTTATTATGGATACTTACCCCATACTTGCATGTGTATGGTGTGCATGTTTTCTTATTGTATGGCGTTTCTGATGTGGTTAAGGAAGGGAGTCGTAGTCACCTGCTTAGTCGGGATCTACACGATGCACCACTTCCTGCCATTGCCTATTTAGCTTAGCACTATATATTTTGTATGTACATGCATGGCTTTTCTGTAGGTTGTAGGTACCGGGTATCGACTTCCCTGAATTGCCAGGATGAGCGTACCCTATTATACTATCTCAATGATAACAGAGGGGAGATAAATTCTCAAGTCCAAATCCCAAACCCTAAAACCATTTGTCCTAGTGAGTTAGGACAAGTATCTGAGTTGAGTACCCACTGAATGTGTCGGATGACATATTTTGTGATTTTTAATCTTTCAGACTAATTTGGCATGAATTGTTCTATGATGGGTTTTCATATTTTATCATGAAGGTCCATGGTGAATTTTCTATTAACTAAGTTTTAATAAATAGATTTAATTAACCAATTAATTATTTGAGAGATTAAATATCATGATTTTGATATTTTGATTATTAATTAAAGGAGAATTAAATTAAAAGAAAATTAGAAATTAAAATAAATAATAATTATAAAATATTAATTAATTAATAAACAAATATTAATAATAAAAGTTATAAAAATTAAAATAAAATTTATGAAGATTAAAGTGGGAGTTATAAATATTTAAATGAAAATTAATTTAAAAGTTATTAGAGTTATAAGTTTGCATAGGAAATAATGCAGTTCCCTATTTTTCATGTGTTAACAACACGGGGGTTAGTGCATCAATTAAGCACATGGTGTCTACAACCCTAGGGCTTATCTAAAAGGCTGGAAATAGGTCCATGCTTAGTTGGCGATATCTTCCAGCTAATTCTAGAAGCATTCTAGGGTTATCCGAAAGCTCTTTATATTCGAGCATTCCTTAATAGCTTGGGATATAGCAAGGACATAGCGTGGATAGTATGGTTAGCATGGAGAATAGTTGAGGCATTGGAGGATTCGGGAAAATTCTGAAGAAGGGAAGCTTGCTCTGTGGGTTGTCTGAGGATAAGCGAGTTTAGCATCAGAATCCAGGTAGATTCTTGTGATTTCATTATGATACTTCTGCATCTTGCTTTCCCCTGTCTTCTTCGTATTTTCCATATGTCTTCATTGTGCATTTTCAATTTGGGGCAATTAAGTTTTATTTAAGGATTCTATATGTTTAGATCTGAAAATAATATGGACTAGGGTTGCAATTTCATGGACAAACCCATTAGAATTAGTCATCAGAGAAATTCTTAAGAGAACAAGTTCATAGAGAGGTTCTGAAAATGAAAGCTTGTAATTTTATAAACAATCTAAGAATTTTGTATATTATATATATATATATATATATATATATACACATAAACATTGTTATATATATATATATATATATAATATGTATTTATATAATTGTACCCTTATTATGGCAGAATCGCAGCTTATTAAATCGCACTACGATTGTTTGATTTAATAAAAACTAATGCATGTTGGGTGGGGGCAGAATTCGCACCCCGTACCCATGTATTTAAGGGGTGCGCGGTACCTGCTGCGCAGTGTACCCGTGACTGCAATGGTCGCAGGGTACCTGCAACAGCAGGGTACCCGCGGCAATAGTCACCACAGTGATAGCCGACGGCTTAATCGATTCAGCTTTGATTATATGGAAACTTTGTTAATTCGATTTCCTTTATGAATCGAAATTAATAAAATTCAGTTCCATTTTTTATAAAATGCAAAAAAAATATTAAATATTATATTATATATGTACGTATGTATATGTTTAAATATAAATATATATATATATATGTATATATGTAATATATATATATGTATATATGTAATATATATATATGTATATATGTAATATATATATATTAAAAGATTTAAAGTTGTTAATAAAAGATTTATAAATTCATCTCTTTTTAATGATGAATAGTTTTATAATTTTATAGTTTTAACTATTATGAATTAATAGTTTAAGATTATAAGATATATGAAGCATATGAAAGTTAAGTTAGTGGAAACGTCTTTTAAATGTGATATTTGGAAATTGAAGTTTAGAGGGAATTTTTAATCCATCCAAAAATTAATACATGGAAAAACGTAGGAAAATGTTCTTTCTCTAAACTTGGGATACAAAAACTGAGATTTTGCATATGAATTCAAATTTGAAAACTTAGCAAAACCAAAACATGTGTTTACTTTGTGTTTTCATTATGCTAATGTTTTGGGTCTTGGGTTGACTAGTGTTGACCGGTATAGGACGTCTACCAGAGGCTTGGGGGTTATGTGAATGTGATGTCTTGATGATGTTTTCATTCGATCTTTATAATCCCAACCATGTTTATGTGATAGAATGCTCTATGAATTGGTTGTGAATACTAATTGTTATAGTTGATATTTCTTATGTCTGGAACCCTTGACTTAACCATTATTTTGGTCATCGATCAGTTATCCTTGGATATATTCTAGTCGCCATGATGGGACTAATATGTGGATTTATTATTGATGATGTCATGATGTGACATGTTTTGACTCAACCATTTTGGAGTCTTCGATTAGTATGATTTTGAGATATATTTTGGTTATTGAGAACCAATGGATATTTTGATTATCAGTGATACTTCAGTTGCCAATAGAGAGCTATTGTGTTCATGATTTTCTATGAATGTTGCTCATGGTGATTTGATGCTTTTATGCATATTTAATGATTTTTAATCATGGATATTTGTTGATCCTTATTATGGTGATTTTGTGGACTTTCTTTATGTTTATGATACCATGAGCATTAGGGTAGGATATCTGCATGTAGTGACGGGAAGTGGCTTGCAATAGGGGTCGAGGCCCTAAGAGGCTGCCAGGGTAACTCATTGTAAGTTGGTTAATAAGTGATAACATTCACACACTTAATACTAACTGAATGAACCTAAAAAGATAAGAGTTTTGGTTCTTGCCCATGCCTTGAGTGCTTGTATAGGATAGGATGGGAGTAGAGAGAACGCATGGTTGCGACCTTGCATTCCATAGTATGCCTTATCAGTATGAAAGGATACTAGTGGCCGCATGAGATCTGTATGGACCCGTGGAGTTTAGCTAACTGCCAGGGTAACTTGTACGAGATAAATGCGATGACACTTTCCCGCTTGCATAGTAGGTTCCTACATGTCATTGTGTGCCTCTGGGAAGTAGATGTCTGTTTTGTGATTGGAACCTTTGAGTTAGTATACTTTTAGGATTCCTGGACTTAACAATCGTGTGGTTTTGATAACCTATTTTTGGACTTGAGATTATCTCCTCAGCACGGTGGGAGTGGACCACTTAGGTACCACGCAGTCGGGTGGTAGTGTATTTTCCACTCTTATCATTTGAGATTCATTGAGACTTTGTGGTTAATGCATCCTTCGTGATGGTCAAAATGTATCCTTTCATTGATGATTAGCATATGTTAGATGATGATATCTTATGCTTTACTTTTTATGATAGTAGGATGTTTAGGAGTGACATTCCTACTACGATAATACTGATGATCTCTTCAGTGCTTGGAATGTTACGCACGGAGGGATGGCTAGGATCCATGATGGTCTAATGATGCTATTAACGGTCGGGAGGAACCGTGCACTTAGTTTATTTATTTGATCTTTCTGATAGATGTAATTGGCCTTTATGATGATGTATCATGAGTATCATGTAATTATCTTTACTTTGATGTATCATGGATTGAAATAGGATGATGTACCTTATTCTACATGTGTGTATTCTTTTAAGCCTTCATACCCTGTGACATGTACAGTGGATGAATGAGCAGTTGGATATGTAATAACTGAACATTGGACTTATCATATTATTTCATGTGGATGTTGTACCAAATGGATTCATGTAAGTAATTCACATTAAGGGGATCTTAAAGAATGTAATTTGTGGTATATGTTAAGTTTATTCTTTAGATGGAAATTGCTATTGCTTCCGTTATTGTGCATAAGTTGTATGTGGTAGTGACTTTTTTATTAAAAAAATGCTACCAAACTTAGTGAAATACTAGGTTAATTCTTTGGATCCCTTGACGGGGCATTACATTTGGTATCAGAGCCCAAGTTTCTACATTGGGAACTCTGGGTATTTTGGAATAACTAGAACTTGAACTTTAGGTGTACCTCTTCAACTTGAACTAGGTAAACTGAAACAAAACTTGAACTGTACTTGTATGGTTCTCATACTTTAACACTTAGTTGTCAAAAGAGAAAATTTACTTAGACCTAAACATAGAACTGAACTTAGTCTATTGTAACATGTGGCTCTTGATTGTAATAGTACTCTGTACTGTTGTAGGATGGTATCTAGGACTAGGTCTTCTATTAGAGGCTGAGGTAGGGCCCATGGAAGAGGCTGTGGTCGTGGCAGAACTGTCAGTGCCCATGAGTCTGCCCATGAGGGATCGGTTCGTATAGAGAGAAGGGAAGAGCACTCTAATAGGCAGTAGGAAGAGAGCCAAAGAGAGGACCAATCTGATTCTGAAGAGGTTGGTCTGAGACAGTTGATGCAGACTATTCTAGAACGTCTACCTCTTGTTCAAGAACAGCCTAAAGTGCATCAGACAGAACAAGAGCATAGACCCAGATCTAGAAGCCCTCGAAAGGATTGTCAGAGGTCCATTGTGTCCACTCAGATGAAGGATCTTTCAAGATCCAAGGTTAAGCCTTTCAATGGGCAAGGGTCTGGTTATGTGGCCGAGCAGTGGCTTATTTCTCTCAACAGGATTTTCGCTATGCAAGACTTTGACAACAATGTTAAGGCAAGATTTGCGATCACCAATTTAGAGAACTTTGGAGCCACTTGGTGGACAATTGAGGAGAAGAAACTAGGGATCGATATGAGCAGTGTCACTTGGGAACTATTTTTGGAGAGTTTTTGAGAATGATTTCTACCAGAGGAATGGAAACAACAAAGGGCAGATGAATTTCATAATCTTAAGCAGTGCACTATGTCAATGACCGAGTATGAGCGTAAGTTTTATGAGCTTATGTCTTTTTCAGGATTCAGTGAAAATTCAGCTCAGTTGACACAACATTTTATTAGGGGTTTGAACAACCATATTATTGGGGGTGTCAAAGTATTTGACCCAAAAACCCTCAAGGATGCGGTACATCGAGCAATCCTTGTTGAGCAAAGCGTCAACCTTGGTCAAGGTGGTTTTGTAGGAGCGCCAACAGTGTCAGGATCTAAAAGAAACTTTAATTCAGATGGCAACAAGAAGCCTTTCTCTTCTAAGGGAAAATAGTTTCTCCAGCAGTCTCCACAGACGCAACAACAGAAGGGATTTAATTCTCAGGCTCAAGGTGGTGGCAAAGGTTCTAACTTTAAGAACAATCGCAATGCTCAACGCAATAAACAAAATCAATCCAGTCAGCCAGCTCAGAGTAGTCAGTCGTTTGTTAGCAGGAATAGCCGACAGCAATCAAATGTACCACCTATGGGTAGAGGGTCTGGCAGGAATACAGAATGTTTTTCATGTGGACAAATTGGTCATTATGCAGCTCAGTGTCCACAGCGAGTGCCTCAATTTTCTGGACCTAGGCCTACAACCTCAGAGTCTATAGTAGGTGATGCAGGCAGAGCTCATAGAGTGTTTGCAGTAGTTGATCACCGTTAGGCGGATCATCATGGTATAGTGGTTGAGACCACAGGTGCTATTCGAGGTATATCTTTTTCATTGTTATTTGATTCAGGAGCTACAGATTCATTTATTTCACCATCTATAGTTTCTAAGTGTAAGCTGGATGCGGTGAAGCAAGATCATGGTTGGCAAGTGGAACTAGCCTCAGGTATCAAGGTCTCCACGAATTCTGTAGTGCATAAGTGTGGGCTTAGCTTAGGAAGCTTTGTTTCGATAGTGGATCTTCAAGTCATACCCCTTGGTTCCTATTATGTGGTTTTAGGCATGGATTGGCTTGGAGCTCATAAAGCCAGTATAGATTGCAGGAAGAAGATAATTATGTGCCAAGATGACCAAGGGAATGATGTAAGGATAGCTAGGGTACCAAGGCCTATATCTCTGCGGATGATTTCTGCTATGCAAATGAAGTGAAGTTTTCGTAAAGGATGTCAAATATTTTCTGTTATGTTAAATGATCTTGATGAGTAAGATCCTGTGAGGAAGACTTTAGATCACCCAATTTTGCAAGAGTACGCAGATGTTTTTCCAAGTGAGATTCCAGGCATGCCTCCAAAGAGGGATATCAACTTTAGCATTGATTTAGATCCTGGAGCAGAACCTATTTCTAAAGCTCCTTATCACATGACTACCCAGGAACTGGGAGAGTTACGTCTTCAGTTAGAGGAACTTCTGGCCAAAGGGAGCATTCGACCTAGTGTATCACCATGGGGAGCTCCAGTGCTCTTTGTAAAGAAGAAAGACGGTTCTTTGCACCTTTGTATCAATTATAGATAGTTGAACAAGGTGACTATTAAGAACAGGTATCCTTTGCCTAGGATTGATGATCTATTCGATCAGATCAAGGGGGCTACAGTTTTCTCCAAGATTGACCTTAAGTCAAGATACCACCAGCTTCGCATTAAGGAAGCTGACATTCACAAGATCGCTTTTCGAACTCGCTATGGCCATTATGAGTTCACAGTGGTACCTTTTGGGTTGACTAATGCTCCATTAGTATTCATGAGTTTGATGAATGGTGTTTTTTGATCATATCTAGATAGATTTGTACTTGTTTTTCTTGATGATATATTGATATATTCCAAGAATCAGAAGGAGCATGAGGAACACTTGCGGTTGGTATTGCAGTGTTTGAAAGACAACCAGCTTTATGGTAATGCAGCCAAGTGCGAATTCTTCAAATCAGAGATTCAATATTTAGGGCATGTTATCTCAGGTGATGGTATATCAGTGGATCCTACAAAGATTCAGGCAAAAATAGATTGGCCAACACCAACTAATGTGTCAGAGATTCGTAGTTTCATGGGTTTAGCTGGATATTATCGTAGATTTGTCCAGAACTTCTCTAGGATAGCACATCCTATCACTTCTCTTCAGAGGAAAGGAAAGAAGTTTGTGTGGACAGAGAAATGTGAGGAATCATTTCAGAAGCTCAAGGAACTTTTAACGAGTGCACCCATTTTAGCAGTACCTGATCCAGAGGGAGATTTCATGGTGTGTATAGATGCTTCTCTTGAAGGTATTGGGACAATGTTAATGCAAAATGGGTGAGTGATAGCGTATGAATCACGCAAGCTCAAGGATCATGAGTTAAATTATCCTACGCATGATCTTGAGTTAGCGGCAGTAGTTCATGCTTTGACAAGATGGAGACACTTCTTGTTGGGGCACAAATTTGAGCTACACAGCGATCATCGCAGTCTTCAGTATATTTTTACTCAGCCTAATATGAATGCTCGCTAGAGACGATGGATGGAGTTTCTATGCGAGTATGATTTTGAGGTTAAGTACATTCAAGGTAAGGAGAATGTGGTGGCAGATGCTTTGAGTCGCAGGAGACATGTGGTATCATCTATGACTCTTAGTGTTGATTTGAGGGGTCGAATTCTTCAGGCACTTTCCACGGATTCATGGTATCAGGAAGTGTGTAGAGAGATAGATTCAGGAAGACCCTTGGAAGGAAAGTTTGCAGGCTATGTTCGGGAATCGGATGGTCTTTTGAGACATTTGGGGAGGATTTATGTGCCTTTAATGGATGAGCTTCGCAACTAGATTCTAGCAGAAGCCCATTGTACACCATACTCAGCACACCCAGGTGTTAAAAAGATGCACGCTGATTTGAGACATTTGTTCTTTTGGTTCGGAATGAAGCGAGATATTGCTGATTTTGTGGCTAGGTGTCTTGAGTGTTAGAGAGTCAAGGCAGAACATCAGCACCCGGCTGGACTTTTGCAGCCAAATCTCATTCCTTCTTGGAAGTGGGATATTATTTCCATGGATTTCATTGTAGGATTACCTTTGACAGTTCTTCGTCATGGTGCTATCATGGTCACGGTTGATCGATTGACTAAAGTGGCACATTTTTCACCTATCAGGTCTTCTTATACAGTAGCTTTTGTAGCTAGTGTCTTCATGCATGACATTGTGAAATTACATGGTATTCTTAGAAAGATCATTTCTGACAGGGATCCTGTATTCACATATGCATTCTGGACATCGTTGCAGCATGAGCTTGGAACACAGTTAAACTTCAGCTCGACATATCATCCAAAAACTGATGGTCAGACGGAGAGAGTGAATCAGGTGTTGGAGGATATGTTACGAATGTATGTGATGGATAGGCAGACATAGTGGGAGGACTATCTCTATCTAGTGGAGTTTGCTTACAACAATGGATATCATAGTTCTATTGGCATGGCACCTTTTCAAGCATTATATGGTCATCCTTGTCGTGCACCCTTGAGTTGGGACAACCTTGAGGATCGCATTCTGTTGGGTCCTGAGATGCTTCGTGATATGGAGCAACAGGTAGTGTGTATCCATGAGCATTTAACTACGGCACAGGATAGACAGAAGAAGTATGCTGATGCTCACAGGTCTGATAAACAGTTTGCAGTAGGAGATAAGGTTTTCTTGAGAGTGCGACCGTGAAAGAGTCTGATCCGATATGGAAAGGGTTCTAAGTTAGCACCTCGTTTTGTAGGACCATTCAAGATTTTGGAGAGGATTGGCCCGGTTGCTTACTGCCTTGCTCTACCACCCAGCCTAGCTTGCATTCATGATGTTTTCCATGTTTCAGTGCTTAGGCAGTATATTCCTAATATTGTACATGTTCTTGATTGGAATACGTTACAGGTAGAGGACGAGCAGCTGGCTTTGGAGCCTGTTTGTATTCTGGAGCAGCGGGGGTTGACCCTCAGGGGTCGAACCATCGAGCAGGTAAGGGTCCAATGGGACCCTACTAATGATTCTCCAGCTACTTGGGAGGATGCAGCTAGATTGAGGGAGTTATATCCCTATTTGTTTGTAGGCTTCCAGGAGTAAGCCTAACCCAAGGGGGGGTGGATGTAGTGCCTACCCTCGTTCACATCTTCTCTGGACATATTATTGCTATTGTTATCAGACTTTGATGGACTAGTTTATGTAGATGGATTAGTGGTATTGTTTTGACACTATCAGACATTATATTATGGATTCAGTTATCATGTGATGAGATCATTTAGACTTCACATTTCATGTATGTATGATGATCACTATATTGTTTTCAGTTACTACTGATGATTAGTTAT
Source organism: Cupressus sempervirens (assembly GCA_028749045.1). Lineage (NCBI taxonomy): Eukaryota > Viridiplantae > Streptophyta > Pinopsida > Cupressales > Cupressaceae > Cupressus > Cupressus sempervirens. The sequence continues at coordinate 309,456,167 of CM053793.1, forward strand.
ATGGTTGATTATCTTATGTGCTTTATTATGGATACTTACCCCATACTTGCATGTGTATCGTGTGCATGTTTTCTTATTGTATGGCATTTCTGATGTGGTTAAGGAAGGGAGTCATAGTCACCTGCTTAGTTGGGATCTACACGATGCACCACTTCCTGCCATTGCCTATTTAGCTTAGCACTATATATTTTGTATGTACATGCATGGCTTTTCTGCAGGTTGCAGGTACCGGGTATCGACTTCCCTGAATTGCCAGGATGAGCATACCCTATTATACTATCTCAATGATAAGAGAGGGGAGATAAATTCTCAAGTCCAAATCCCAAACCCTAAAACCATTTTTCCTAGTGAGTTAGGACAAGTATCTGAGTTGAGTACCCATTGAATGTGTCGGATGACATATTTTGTGATTTTTAATCTTTTAGATTGATTTAGTATGAATTGTTCTATGATGGGTTTTCATATTTTATCATAAAGGTCCATGGTGAATTTTCTATTAACTAAGTTTTAATAAATAGATTTAATTAACCAATTAATTATTTGAGAGATTAAATATCATGATTTTGATATTTTGATTATTAATTAAAGGAGAATTAAATTAAAAGAAAATTAGAAATTAAAATAAATAATAATTATTAAATATTAATTAATTAATAAACAAATATTAATAATAAAAGTTATAAAAATTAAAATAAAAGTTATGAAGATTAAAGTGGGAGTTATAAATATTTAAATGAAAATTAATTTAAAAGTTATTGGAGTTATAAGTTTGCATAGGAAATAATGCAGTTCCCTATTTTTCATGTGTCAACAACACGGGGGTTACTGCATCAATTAAGCACATGGTGTCTACAACCCTAGGGCTTATCTAAAATGCTGGAAATAGGTCCATGCTTAGTTGGCGATATCTTCCAGCTGATTCTAGAAGCATTCTAGGGTTATTCGAAAGCTCTTTATATTCGGGCATTCCTTAATAGCTTGGGATATAGCGGGGACATAGCGTGGATAGTATGGTTAGCATGGAGAATAGTTGAGGCATTGGAGGATTCGGGAAAATTCTGAACAAGGGAAGCTTGCTTTGCGGGTTGTCTGAGGATAAGCGAGTTTAGCATCAGAATCCGGGTAGATTCTTGTGATTTCATTATGATACTTCTGCATCTTGCTTTCCCCTGTCTTCTTCGTATTTTCCATATGTCTTCATTGTGCATTTTCAATTTGGGGCAATTAAGTTTTATTTAAGGATTCTATATGTTTAGATCTGAAAATAATATGGACTAGGGTTGCAATTTCATGGACAAACCCATTAGAATTAGTCATCGGAGAAATTCTTAAGAGAACAAGTTCATAGAGAGGTTCTGAAAATGAAAGCTTGTAAGTTTATAAACAATCTGAGAATTCTATATTATATATATATACATAAACCTTGTTATATATATATATATATATATATATATATACATACATACATATATATATATATATATACATACATATATATATATATATATACATACATATATATATATATATACATATATATATATATATACACACATATATATATATATATCTATGTATATATATATATATAATATGTATTTATATAATTGTACCCTTATTATGGCAGAATCGCAACTTATTAAATCGCGATGCGATTGTTTGATTTAATAAAAACTAATGCATGTTGGGTGGGGGCAAAATTCGCACCCCGTACCCGTGTATTTAAGGGGTGCACGGTACCTGTTGCGCAGTGTACCCGCGACTGCAATGGTCGCAGGGTACCCGCGGCAATAGTCACCATAGTGACAGCCGACGGCTTAATCGATTCGGCTTTGATTCTATGGAAACTTTGTTAATTCGATTTCCTTTATGAATCGAAATTAATAAAATTCGGTTCCGTTTTTTATAAAATGCAAAAAAAATATTAAATATTATATTATATATGTACGTATGTATATGTTTAAATATAAATATATATATATATATATATATATATGTATATATGATATATATATATATATTTATTAAAAGATTTAAAGTTGTTAATAAAAGATTTATAAATTCATCTCTTTTTAATGATGAATAGTTTTATAATTTTATAGTTTTAACTATTATGAATTAATTGTTTAAGATTATAAGATATATGAAGCATATGAAAGTTAAGTTAGTGGAAACGTCTTTTAAATGTGATATTTGGAAATTGAAGTTTAGAGGGAATTTTTAATCCATCCAAAAATTAATACATGGAAAAATGTAGGAAAATGTTCTTTCTCTAAACTTGGGATACAAAAATTGAGATTTTGCATATGAATTCAAATTTGAAAACTTAGCAAAACCAAAACATGTGTTTACTTTGTGTTTTCATTATGCTAATGTTTTGGGTCTTGAGTTGACTAGTGTTGACCGGTATAGGACGTCTACCAGAGGCTTGGGGGTTATGTGAATGTGATGTCTTGATGATGTTTTCATTTGATCTTTATAATCCCAACCATGTTTATGTGATAGAATGCTCTATGACTTGGTTGTGAATACTGATTGTTATAGTTGAGATTTCTTATGTCTGGAACCCTTGACTTAACCATTATTTTGGTCATCGATCAGTTATCCTTGGATATATTCTAGTCGCCATGATGGGACTAATATGTGGATTTATTATTGATGATGTCATGATGTGACATGTTTTGACTCAACCATTTTGGAGTCTTCGATCAGTATGATTTTGAGATATATTTTGGTTATTGAGAACCAATGGCTATTTTGATTATCAGTGATACTTCAGTTGCCAATAGAGAGTTGTTGTGTTCATGATTTTCTATGGATTTTTCTCATGGTGATTTGATGCTTTTATGCATATTTAATGATTTTTAATCATGGATATTTGTTGATCCTTATTATGGTGATTTTGTGGACTTTCTTTATGTTTATGATACCATGAGCATTAGGGTAGGATATCTGCATGTAGTGACAGGAAGTGGCTTGCAATGGGGGCCGGGGCCCTAAGAGGCTGCCAAGGTAACTCATTGTAAGTTGGTTAATAAGTGATAACATTCACACACTTAATACTAACTGAATGAACCTAAAAAGATAAGAGTTTTGGTTCTCGCCCATGCCTTGAGTGCTTGTATAGGCTAGGATGGGAGTAGAGAGAACGCATGGTTGCGACCTTGCATTCCATAGTATGCCTTATTAGTATGAAAGGATACTAGTGGCTGCATGAGATCTGTATGGACCCATGGATTTTAGCTAACTACCAGGGTAACTTGTACGATATAAATGCGATGAGACTTTCCCGCTTGCATAGTAGGTTCCTAAATGTCATTGTGTGCCTCTGGGAAGTAGATGTCTATTTTGTGATTGGAACCTTTGAGTTAGTATACTTTTAGGATTCTTGGACTTAAGAGTCGTGTGGTTTTGATAACCTATTTTGGGACTTGAGATTATCTCCTTAGCACGGTGGGAGTGGACCACTTAGGTACCATGTGGTCGGGTGGTAGTGTATTTTCCACTCTTATCATTTGAGATTCATTGAGACTTTGTGGTTAATGCATCCTTCGTGATGGTCAAATGTATCCTTTCATTGATGATTAGCATATGTTAGATGATGATATGTTATGCTTTACTTTTTATGTTAGTAGGATGTTTAGGAGTGACATTCCTACTACGATAATACTGATGATCTCTTCGGTGCTTGGAATGTTATGCACGGAAGGATGGCTAGGATCCACGATGGTCTAATGATGCTAGTAACGGTTGGGAGGAACCGTGCACTTAGTTTATTTATTTTCTCTTTCTGATATATGTAATTGGCCTTTATGATGATGTATCATGAGTATCATGTAATTATCTTTACTTTGATGTATCATGGATTGAAATAGGATGATGTACCTTGTTCTACATGTGTATATTCTTTTAAGCCTTCATACCCTATGACATGTACAGTGGATGAATGAGCAGTTGGATATGTAATAACTGAACATTGGACTTATCATATTATTTCATGTGGATGTTGTACTAGATGGATTCATGTAAGTAATTTACGTTAAGGGGATCTTAAAGAATGTAATCTGTGGTATATGTTAAGTTTACTCTTTAGATGGACATTGCTATTGCTTCCGTTATTGTGCATAAGTTGTATGTGGTAGTGACTTTAAAAAAAAAATGCTACCAAACTTAGTGAAATACTAGGTTAATTCTTTGGATCCCTTGACGGGGCATTACACTAGACCCTAGGCATATGGATCACACATCTCTAGTTAACATGAATGTGTGGAATTTAAATTTCAAATTCAATAATGAGCAGGATAATTTGGTCATTGGTAAATATGCCTTGACAGTAAAGAGAGAATATAAAAACTAAATCTATCACAATTTTTCTTTTTTTGAAGTTTGTTGGCATTGTGAGAAGAAGAAAAAAAGAAATGAGAATGAAGAGAACCATCAAGTTTAGGAGTTGCAGAGGTAGAAGGAACAATGACAAGTCATTATAGATAACTAAGAGAGAAGTGAGAACATAGCACTGACTAAGAAAGAAGGAAGATTAGTACATCTTCAAGGATGCAAAGTAGAGATCAACATAGAAATTTAGTATCACACTTGAGGTCAAAACACTTAGTATGATTTTTTTATCATTGCATCTATTTGTAGGATCCTAATAGGGAAAGCTTCATTACAAAGCCTACAATAAAATCCTCTAAAAATGTGTCTCTTAAAGGATATTAGTAAATCCTCCAACAAGGTATCTTTCATAGACTTTTGTAATCCTGATAGGTTGTAGGAATTCTTAATAGGATGCACTTCTAGAAGAAGCATTTATAGCTCTTAAGAGGACACCCCTTTACATGCATTATAAGGGCTAGGGGGTATATTATCCCCATTGTGGTTTTCACCCTCTAAGAAATGGTTTCCACATACAAAAAACTACATGTATCATCTTGATAGTTTGTGGTGACTAATCAGGGAAGTACTATAAATACTTCATAAATTATTGGAGCTCTATTTCATCAAGATTTGGGGCCAACATATAATTATTAATTATAACCCTAAAGCAGTAAAAATACTTGTATAAAAGGGCTTAGGGTTAGGGATTGTTTCATTCTAGGTGATGTGAAAATTGGTTCTTTTGGTGGTATTGAATTGTAAGGGATTATGGATTGTAATTAGGTTCTAATCACTAGATCATAGTAATATTGGACTTCTTGTTTAGTGGACGTAGCCTGGGGATTGGGTGAACCATGTTAAATCTTGGTGTCTTGTGTTCTTTTCTGTGTGATCTATTATTTCTTGATATTGTTTATATTTGCATGTAATTATTATTTTTGTTTTTGGTTTAATCCTAACAAGTGGTATTAGTTACAGATCATCCAAATGAGATTACTACTATTACTAATCAGTTATCTTCTATGGGTATTAATTTTAATGAAGAAATTAGGGCTCTCTTGATTTTGTGTTCTTTGCTTGAAAGTTAGAATAACTTGGTAATGGATGTGAGTAATTTTTTTTCTAGATCTAGTACCCTAAAATATGATGATGTGATCAATGTTATTTTGAGTGAGAAAACCCATAGGAAAACCTTAGGTGGATCTTCATTAGGAAGTGCTTTGAACGTACGAAGTTGAGATAGAATGATTAAGAGAGGAAATAGTTCTAAAGATCATGAGAAATAAAGAGGAAAGTCAAAGGGGAGGAGGTTTCAATCAAGAGGACCAAATTATTACTAGTACTATGGTAAAATAGGGCATAAAAGGAAATATTTTTGAACTTAAAATAAAAGTTAAGGAGATAAACCAGATGGAAACAAGGAGACAAATGCACGAAGTAAAAAATCTAAAGAGGATGCATTGCTTTTGTCTTTAGAAAGTGTTGATGATTCATGGGTTTTAGATTATGGTGCTTCATTTCATGCTACACCTTATAGAGGTTATTTCATTGATTATGTCCAAAGAGATTTTGGTCTTGTAAATTTCGGGGATAATGAACCCTATCATATTATTGGAAAGGGAAAAGTAAAGATTAAGTTGTAGAATGTGAATCATTGGCTATTACATGAGGTAAGACATGTTCCAAGGTTGAGTAGGAATTTAATTTCAGTAGGGCAACTTGGTGATGAGGGTTGTGTCATTACTTTTAATGATTAAAATAGGAAGGTTTCAAAAGGTTCCCTTATAGTAGCAAAAGGTGTGAAAGTAGGCACCTTATATCTTTGTACAAGTCATATTGTTCCTTCTACTTTAATTTTTATAGAGAAAAATGAATGTTCAAGAATAGTTTTTGTAGTTGAGCAAGGAGAACAAATAATTGTTATAAATTTAGATACATCACTATGACATAATAGACTTGGGTACACAAGTGAGAAAGGTATGAAAGTACTTCATTCAAAGAAAGTTTTATTAGGTCTAAAATGTGTTAATATGGATTTCTATAAAAGTTGTGTGCATGGAAAATAAAAGAGAGTGAGTTTTGTGAAGACTGGGAAGGAAAATAAAAAGGAGAAATTAGAGCTTGTGCATACTAATGTATGGGGAGTGACTCAAGTATCTTCCCTTTATGGTTCTCATTATTATGTTACAATTATTTATGATGCAGCTAGAAAAGTATGGGTTTATTTCCTTAGACAGAAATTTTATGTATTTCAAACTTTTAAGAAATGGAAATGCTTGATTGAAAATGAGACTAGTAAGAAATTAAAATGTCTCAAATTTGATAATGGTGGTGAATACTACAATCATGAATTTAAAGATTATTGCTCCACTAATGGTATTTGAAGATAGAAAATTGTTCTAAGGACTCCACAGGAAAATAGAATGGTTGAATGCATGAAGAGGACTATAATGGAGCGTGCAAGGAGTATGAGGTTGCATTTTGGGTTACCCTTACATATGTGGGAAGAGGCTATGAATACTATTGTATATTTGATTAATAGAGGTCCCTCTACTCCTTTGGGTTGTGTTATTCTAAAGGAAGCATGGACTAGTAAGAAGGTGAGTTATTCTTTTTTCAGAACCTTTGGTTGTGAAGCATTTTCTCATATAGATTCTAAAAATAAAACTAGGCTAGAAACTAAGTCAAAAAAATGTGTATTTGTTGGATATGGCATTAATGAATTTGGTTATAGGCTTTGGGATTTTAAAAATCATAAAATTGTAAGAAGTGAGGATGTCATATTTAATGAGAAAGTGATGTACAAAGATCTATTGCAGCAACATGAGAAGAAAGAAAATGATTATGTAGTATTGGATGATACTCCAAATGATGATGTTCCATCCATTCCTCATGATGTGCAACAATTGCAACAAAAAATACCACACACACCAGTGAATTTTAGATGGTCAACAAGGTTAATTAGACCTCCAAAAGAATTTTCTCCCTCTTTGCATTCTATTTTACTTATTGATGCTGGTGAACCTGAATGTTATGATGAAGTTGTGTAGGTAGATACTAAGATTTAGTGGGAGTCTACAATGAAAGAAAAAATGGACTCTTCATTGAAAAATAAGACATGGGATTTATGCAAGTTTCCAATAGGTAAAAGGGCTTTATAGAATAAGTGGGTTTACAAGTTGAAATAAGAGGAAGGAGGTAAGCAAAGATTTAAAGCCAGGTTAGTTGTAAAAGGATTTGCATAGAAAAAAGGCATTGATTTTGATGAGATATTTTCTCCTATTGTTAAAATGACTTCTATCCATAATATTTTAAGTATTATGGCTACTAAAGATTTGCATTTGGAGCAGCTTGATGTTAAAAAAACCTTCCTTATGGTGATTTGGATGAAGACATATATATGGCATAGCCAAAGGGATTTGAGGTCAAAGGTAAGGAGAACTTAGTGTGTAGATTGAGGAAAAGTTTATATGGCTTGAAGAAAGCACCTCGAAAATGGTATCAAAAATTTGATAGTTTTATGCATGAGCATGGATACAATAGGTGTCATTCAGATCATTGTGTTTACTTTAAGAGGTTGGATGATGATAGCTATATTATTTTATGTTTATATGTTGATGATATGCTTATAGCTAGGTCTAATATGAATCACATTAAGGGATTGAAATGGCAGTTAGCACATGCATTTTCTATGAAAGATTTGGGGGCAACAAAACAAATCCTTGGTATGAAGATTTGTAGAGATAAGAAGAATAGGAAATTGATGCTATCTTAGGTTGATTATGTTGAAAAGGTGTTGCAACATTTCTCTATGGAGAATGCTAATGTTGCTAGCACACCTTTACCTAGTCATTTGAAGTTGACTAAGGAGATGTGTCCAAAGACACAAGAAGAGGAGGATAAGATATCCAAAGTACCCTATGCTTCAGGTATAGGTAGCTTGATGTATGCTATGGTATGTACAAGGTCAAATATTGCATATATAGTGGGAGTTGTTAGTAGGTATATGAGTCATCCAGGAATTGAGCATTGGAATGCAGTCAAATGGATTCTCAGATATTTGAGAGGAACATCCAGGAGGTGTTTACACTTTGGGGGCTCTACTACTGATTTATAGGGCTATGTTAACTTAGATTTGGCAAGGGATATTGATACCAAGCATAGTACTATAGGTTATGTATTTATTGTTGGTAGGGCAGCGATGAGCTAGGTTTCTAGGTTACAGGAGGTTAATGCTTTATCCATGATAGAGGTAGAGTATGTTGCTACTACAGAGGTAGCTAAGGAGGTGATATGGCTTCAATTCTTCTTGGAACAATTCAGACACCCTTGAAAGGAAAATTATATGTTTACCAAAAATCAAAGTGGCATTCATCTTTTAGAGAATTTGGCTCTACATTTCAAGACAAAACACATATAGTTATGGTACCATTTATTTGATCTATTTTGGATGATGGACATTTAAAGCTAGACAAGATACATACATATGACAATCCAGTAGATATGTTTACAAAGGTAGTGACAAGGGAGAAGCTAAATTCCTCTTTAGCTTTGGTTGGTCTTCTAGACTAAATAGGAATAAGGACCAACAAAGTCAAGGGTGGTTTGATCTAGTGGGAGCCTCATGTGGTCATGGTATTGCTACAAGATCAGTCTCCAAGTGGGAGATTAGTGTTTAGTATGGAGTCTAATCAGTCCCCAAGTGGGAGATTTTTAGTTTTTGGTGACTAATTAGAGAAGTACTATACATACTTCATAAATTATTTGGGGCTCTATTTTATCAATAATTTGGGCCAACATGTAATTATTAATTATAACCCTAAAGCAATAAAAATATGTCTACAAAAGGGCTTAGGATTAGGGATTGTTTCATTGTGGGTGGTGCAAAAATTGGTTCTTGTGGCAGTATTGAGTTGTAATGGATTACGGATTATAATCAGGTTGTAATCAATGGATCATAATAATATTGGACTTGTTTGGTGGATGTATCCCAAGGATTGGGTGAACCATGTTAAATCTTGGTGTCTTGTGTTCTTTATTGTGTGATCTATTATTTCCCTATATTGTTTATATTTGCATGTAATTTTTATTTCTATCTATGGTTTAATACTAACACATCTTGATGATTTTTTTTGTGTGTGAACTCACTTGATTTTATATTATTATATTTATCTTGGTTTTACCTGTAAAATGGGTTACATTAAGATTAGTTCAAATAGGTAGAGGAACAACCAATTTTATAGATGGTATTGGTTCACCACTCCCTTCCCCTTTTAGTAGTAGTTGGGACCAACAGTTGGTACTAGATCTTAGATCTCTACTGTTGCAATTCTAAAAAATTGAGGGAAAATTTAACAATGTTACTAAGAAGACAACTAGATGACACCCTAGACACCATTGAGGAATTAAAGGACAAGATAAGAAATTACTTAGTTAAGATAAATAAGATTATGAAAAATCTCTATGAAAGCCAAGAATTTATTGAACATCAATATAGAAAATCTAAGGAGTTAGAAGAAGCCATATTTGACTTGATGGTTGAATAGAATAGATGAAGGAAACTTCTTCTTAGATGAGCAAGGAGAAACAAGATATAACTAGAGAGGTTTGTAATGCCCAAGCTAAATGAGTTATTTTCATATTAACAAGATATGAAGCTCTAATAGTATGAAGGAGAGTGGGTGAGCTATAGACTAAGGAGAGAAGCCATCCCAATAGGGAGTGGCTCATGAAATTGATAGAGAAAGTTCTCAAGCTCACTAAAGAGATAAGAACAATGAATAAATGAAATGAAAAACTAAGGAGATTCAATGATATCTCTGAGAAGATTGAGGAGTAATTGAGGACTCAAAGAAGAAATAAATAGCTTCATACATATATAACATGACCTTATTACCATCTTGTATATTCTCAATCCAATCATTGATCTTACCCAGTTCTTCTCTTTTATAACATCTAGTGGCATTTGGTATCTCTTAGTTCTAAGTGAAAATCCATGAAGTACGACTCATTTCAAACTCCTTGGAACTTCAAATTCATATGTTTGGGTGTGATCTTTGTTGTTGTAGAAGGATATGAAACCATGGTAATCTTGGGGGCCTTTAGGACCTCTAGATATTTTGGATATGTGCATGTGTGCACCTTTAGAGATAAAATCTTCACCAAATATTCAAATTGCAAAGCTAGGAACTTATGTACCTTTGTAGAAAAAATAAATTCCACCAAAGCTTCAAAAATTGCACTAGCATAGATGTGCACCTTCAAGGGTCCTTGAACTTATGCATATTCAAAATTACAAAATTGCACACCCAGGTACTTGCACACCTTTGGAGACAAAATAAATTCCACGAAAACTTCAAAAATTGCACTTGTGAACCTACACACCTTGCACACTTGCACAAGATTCTTAAGTCCCAAAAAATAAAAGTTCCCATTTTTTTAAATGATTTTTGAGTTTTTCTTAGATGGGGTCTTGAACCACTTCTATGTATTTATCTATGATATTTTTGAAGATTTATGCCCTCCTAACAGTCCAACATTGAAATGGATGTGATCTCCTTATGCTTCTTTAATTCAAACTCCCAAAGTGCATGTATTGAATCTCACCATAATAGTTTCATAATAGGAAGACCTCATTCAAGTTCATGTGTCCAAGCTCTATATCTTTGATCTCTAGGTGCAACTCTATGGAGTGCAAGTTTAAAAAGTCATGGTAACCTACACAAAAGGACAAACATCAATAACCCCTTATGTCTAGAAGGAAACAATATTCTTAGTGACTTGAAGAAACTAGTGAAAAATTGGCTGACTAACTACAAACATGAAAAATACCAAAAGGTGCATAGGGTGTGCAATGTGCACTAAACTAGCTTAGTGTTGAATGATAGAGTAATGCATGTTGTGTGGTTGCATACTTGTGCACTTTGGAGGTGTACTTTTCATATGTGAACATGGTCTATAAAAAAGGTGGTAGATACAAACCTTGCATACCTTGCATAGTTGTGCATGGTACCAAAATTTGATGATGTTGCCTTATCTCAACTACTAAACATAGACCATGGTATTTCCCACTCTCTAAGGCATCTCAAAAGACATCCTATTCTAAAGAGAAAATTTCTATGACCTAAAAGAAAAATAAGAGGTCCCCATTTTCAAAGTCAAAAATGGGGCATGTGTTTTGGAACCACAACAATAATGATAATATGTTTTACGAAACAAAGAAAATTGTACTCTTTAAATGTAATCAAATTAATTATTAATTTATTAGTGAATAGAATATTATTTGGTAAACAGTTATAGTTAATTATTTAAATCTATGTTAAAAAAATGCAATTTATTTATAAAACTAATGGCATTAGCTTCTAATTTGGAAATGGTAATAGTAACTGAAGTTATATATACATATTGTGTGGGTATAAGAAACAAATGGTTAGGAAAGAATGTCTAAGTATTTATTATCATACCCTAACTTGTATAATGTCATATGTGGATTAACTTGTTTAATAAAGGATTAGTCCTAGTTGAAGATCTAAGCATAAGAAAATAATTGGTTCAGACCCTAATTGATATAACATAGAAAATGATATTGGGATGGATAATATATCAGACCATAGGTAGACATAAAATTGATTGAGGGGCTAACTAAAGTGGTAATGATGAAATGTTAGAAAGGAAACTAAGGGAGAAGTAATTAAGGAATATTTTATTTGTTGGTTGGATGAGAAAAACTAACTCTAGAATTTGAAAATCAAGGAATGGTTTTAGGGATTTTTAGGACTCTTACATCTATGTGACCTTAGAAAGAAAAAGATATTAAAAAATAATATTCAACAAACTTAGTAACATTTATTTGTTTCCTTCTAAGTTCCCTAGTAGGGTGTTACATCTAGTATCATAGATGTGGTTTGTTACACTTGGAGCTCTAGGGCCTATTATGCTTAGGAAAAAAGAGAGTGATATAATCATGAAATAGAGTAGACCTTGTTTAATAGTAATCATCATGATTCCTTGTAAGGCACAAAATATAGCAGGGCATAAAGATCTTCCCAAGTTCTCAAGAGAGTTCTCAAATAAAGTAAATAATCTAAATTATAAAGGCTTAATGTCAAATGATGCAACACTAAGGATAGGTGTAACATGACACACTTAAGGGGAAATAGTTCATCTTGATGGAAAGAGGTAGAGGATAGTTTGAAAGGAACTTTAGAAAAGATATTTATGGCCAGTATGTAGTGCCTCTCGTGTTTATAGTTTGTACCTTGTCTATTTTGATTCGAGAGATACTTGATACTCTTATTTTGTACCTTATGATGACCTGAGGGTTGGATGTTATACTTGGATTCAGTACCATAGATGCTTTACTGCTATACTGTTTAGTTTATCATATTTGCATGTTGATGCTATTTTGAGATGACAGTAGATCTATGATGATATCTAGTTATATGATGTATTGGACCTATTTGTTGATTATGTTATGAGATGGATTCTATGCTTTGGTTATTTACTTCATTCTTGTATCTTCATGCTTTCTGCGAATGTGAGTGATGTAAATGGATTAAATAGGTATTTTAATACATGTTGCTTCAGCTATGATATTATTTGCCATTGCACTTGATCGTGTGTTTTAGTGTGTAGGAATTATATGCCTGGCAGTGGCACATGGAGTTAGTGATTCAGCTATTCATATTTACCCATGTCATTCCTATATGGTCGACATACCCTTATTGTTATTGTTTAGATCAAAACCTTTCGGTGATTAGTAAATCCGAACTCATTTGCATTATGTGATTAGACCAGTGAGTGTGTCTGTGCATTTAGAAGTTCACATTTGTCACGAAAGTGTTTAGTGATTTTCTGTGATTTTGAGTTTTCGGGTTTTAAATCTCTTCAAATTTAATTTCTGGCAATTTTTCTTTAGGTGAAATTCCATTACGGATGATAACCTATTTTTGTTTGGGTCGATTTGGAGTTTAGCTACTCCAACTAGCTACTTTCCAGAATTGACTATTCACTCAAAAAGTGAATAAGTATTAGAAAAGTGAATTCATTATGGACTTCTCACAATTTGGAAATAGAAATTGTAGAGCAAATTTGGAAATCCTCTTCTGAAGGATGCTTGTTTTGCTCGTTCTGGGAGCTGTGAGCGTGGGATCTGCACGAGGTTGGTCTCGTTGGATTCGGCTCGAGGAGTTTATGCTTTGCCGTCGTTTTCAACTGTTTTGGCGGGTGATTTATTTTATTGTGCGGGTTTTAGTTTCTGTCTCTTTTTCCTTCAGGTAGGGCCTTCCCGTTTTATAGTTTTTGCTCCATTTCAGCTTTCGTTTCTTGTATCAATATGTTAGGAGGCTGAGAACTAGTGTTCCCCTCCATTTCTGGTTGCTAGTTCTGCTCGGTTGGTCGGGTATGAACATTTTTCCCTGTTTTTGGAATGGGGTTTTGTATTTTTGGGCCGTTATGCTGGCCGTTTTTGCATACGGTGTCCATTTTCATTTATTTTTGGATTTTTGGGGTTTTTGAACCCAAAGGCCAAATGGGTTTTAATTTTGGAATTTTTCCAAAATTTGGGGTTTTTACCTCGTTTTGCATGCCGACCTATTTTATGCAGTTTATTTGGCACATTGTGGTTCGTGGACCTGGGTGATCTGTTTGGATACCAGTTAGACCACTTTTGCATCTTTTTTTGCATTGGGATGCGTGTTGCATCTGTCCTCTCGATTTTGTTTACAGTTGAGGGACTGGTTGCTTCGTATTCTCATCCAGTCCTTATGATATGATCTTTGTGATGGTGGTGCGCCACACACGAGTACATGCGCATACATTTGTCGAGGGACTTGCGAGTCTCGACCTTCCATGTCTTTTCTGGAAGTTTTGATCATTGGGGTTGGGTTGGGAATTTGCATGCCTACAGGCACTCATCATTGGATGAGCATGGGTAGGGTAGGGTAGCATCTAGAGGGGGCTTCTATCTCGCAGCTCGGCGTATGGCGCCGGAGGTTGACGAAGGATAAGAAGTTTTAAGTAAGTGATAACTAAATAAAATTGTGAGAGTTAATAAAACTAAAGATAATGAAAAGATCTACATTCGTGTGATGGTTCCAAGGGAGTCCCTTGAGAGTGTTGCCACACATGATCCGAGCTTGGGCTTTTGGATGCCAAGCGACTCTCCAAGATGTCAGCCCCTACTTAGTAGCCTATTGATATGTCTGACCAGGACCTGTAGTTATGCATTGTCTATGTCTTGGATTCAGTCATCATACTGCTTGGCATGTGTGTTAGCCATGGTTGTTGTTTTGTGTGTGTGTGGTTGGATCATTATCTCCATCAGCATGGTGGGTGTGGACCTATGGGTGCCATGTGGTTGGGAGGCATAGCTACCTTCACCACTGCTAGGGACCGGTGTACAGAGATGGTCTATTGTTCTAGCGTGATCGTTGTTGGATGTGTCACTTGGTACTTCGGTATACGGAGTAAGCTTCTTGTGATTTATGCTCTCATTATGATTTTGTCATGGTTTAGATGATGTTAGTTTTAACGCATTCCTCATTATGATGATTAGCATGTAGTAGATGATGTTATCTGATTACAGTTTATCTTATGCTTACTACTAGCATGTTAGATTTGATTTACTTCATTGTAGAATGTTTAGTAGTGATGTCCCTATTACGATAGCACCAATGATTTGATCGGTGGCTTGGGATGTTATGCGCGAGGGATGGCTAGGGCCCACGATGGTCCTATGACGCCATTGACGGTTGGGAGGAACCGCATACTTAGTTGGTTATTTTTCTCATTGCAATGTTAACTATGTTATTGCGATGTTTCTTTTAGTTGAATGTGATGTTTCCTTTCCATTCCTTTCCCTTCCTTGTTTGATAGATGGTTAGATTTCATTTTCTGTATTTCAGTTACTCAATTCTAGTTCGAGTGCTCTGGCCTCAAGATGTGGATCAGGTACTCCCTGGTGTGGAGGTTCTTTTGTCATTTTTTTTCCATTTTTGAGTTTCTGTAAGTGTTTTTATTTTCTATGGGCAACATTTGTTCAGCATTGTGCGATACTGATAAAGTATCGCACGCCCATAGAAATAATGTCGCACGAAACAAAAAAGTGTCGCATGCATTACTAGAGAAGTGTCGTACGATACTAGAAGAGTGTCGCACGGCTTCATGAGAAATGTCGCGTGATACTTTTCCAGTATCGCACGCCTTCTTGAGAAGTATCGCACGCAGTAAGGGAAAAGTGTCGCCCTCCCTTAGTAAAAAGTGTCGCACGCCTTTTGGTTAAAACCTGCATGTGCCAAAAGCGGGCACTTTTTTTAGTGATTCAATCTTTTTGAGAGTTGATCTAGATACCCTTTTGGGCGTTCTTCAAGCCTATGTCGTTGCATTTTGTATTCAGGAGGTTTCTTTTAGAATTCAGTTTTTGGGTTTCTATTGTTGTCCTTCGGGGTTTAAAATATATCGTTTAAGTATAAGTTGATGTATATTTACATCAACTTATACTTAAGATATATTTTAATATATGCGATGATTCATTTGAGATGGGTTTCAGACCTCTACGAGCTAAGGTGTAGATTCTAGGAAAAATCAGGGCTTCAGAAATTCAGACTTAGCCAGTTTCCAAGAGTCAGCTTATGTCTTTCGGCTTGGTTGGTCTTTGTGGTTTTTGTGGTTGTGTTTTTTTGGTAGTGGCGTTTGGATATTCGTTGGTGCTTGGTTGTATTTCTGTCTTCCGTTGCAATCTTTTGGTTTGTGTAGGTTGTATCATGTGCACTTACACTTGTAAAAAAAAAAAATTGTTCTGACTTGTTTTCATCCTTGTTTCCAAGGATCTCCGGGCGGGGCATTACATAGTACATATACCTAGCATTGGGTAGGGTCCCTTTGATTAATGAACACCCCATCTTTCACTTTTTATGGTGAACTTATATTCTCAAAAAAAAATTAACACCTGAGGACAATAATTTTTTTTAAGAACATATCTAGCATATTATGTAACTGTAACTAATCAAACAATGCAAAGATAACAAAAATTATAAACTCTTTAGTCTTTGTTGATAGCAAAAGATATTCCACCTTCTTTAATCCATGAGAAATCATGCTTAGAATAAGGAATTTTAGAAAACAAGGTAATGCCCACTTAATCATCCTTTATATTTATATAAAAAATAAGAGATGATAAGAATATAAGTTCTAGAGAACAATATATTGTAAGGCCATTGGTTTTTAAGTTCATAAAAGGATTCAAAATTCATGTTGAATGAAAGATATCTTAAGGAATGCATTTTTTTTTACCCTACCTCAACTTATAATGAAAATATTCTTGTAGGGAACTTGTAATCAATATTTTGAAAAAAGAAGAAGTTGTAGTTAGATTGTATCCTTAAGGCTAATGAAACATTAGACTAGATAAACATTCTCTTTCTTTCCCAAAGCTTTATGGAAGATCAACCATTTGTAGTAATATAGAATAAATATTAGGTCTTGAGTCCCTCTCTCTCTATTATATAGAAAATAATCTATTTACTTTCAAGAAATATTGAATAGTTGAATAACTTTAATAAATTGTGATATTGTCCTTGTTAGTATATTGGTGGTAAGAGATGATCTACTTAAGGACTAACAAATTCTTGCATGGAAACAAAACTAATAATTATGAGAAAAATTTGAAGATTTTAAAATCACATGTTAAGGATAAATTTTAAACTTTTTATAATAACATTGTAAGAAATCCCAAAAGCTACTCTTAGCTCAAAAAACATGGGACAACAATAAGAAAAAAATTCTAGTTGAGGTAATATTTCATTAAACAAAGAGAGATGTAACCATAAACATTGATCATCAAGATGATATCCCATGAAGGGATTTATGATATGTAACTAATGGAAAAGTTAAAAGAAAGATTTTATTCTTGACAAGTTAAACACCCAAGAGAATTAGATAAGAAAAAACTCCCAAAGATATTAATATCTTGTGATTTAGTAGAAATAAGAAAGATATGTGTGTTCTCTATAAGATTAATTGCAAGTATATGACTATTTTATATTGTAGCATAAAGACCTACTACACTTCAAGGTTGTCCACTTTAGCTTTGAGAACTAAGGGCTTGAAGTTCATTTAAGGAAATTAGAAATAAAGAAGGTGTCATAGAAATATAAGATTAAGATTCTCTATCAAAACAATCAATTATGAATACGTACTTATGAATTTACAGGTTTGTGTTTCTCCTCAACATTGTGACTTAGGAAAACAAAATCATTAGGTAATGTTTGTTAAATACATGGAATAGAATTTCAAATATTACTAAGAAGAAAGGATTTTATAGAAGGTCTTGTAAAGGAGGTAAAACCAATAGAATCTAATTGAGAAAATTTAGACAACCAAAACATTGAAATAGACATGGATATTAGCATACATTTGAAATGTTCTTACTAGAAATTTGATTCCTAAGAAGGAACTATCCTTCGTTATGAATAGACAGACTATCTAATGTAGATAATCATGAAATTTTATAATAGGATTATGATGACTTCCAAGAGTAAGTAGAATTATAGGGGTGGAGGATGTAATACCCCTCTAATCCTAACAAGTATCAATAGATTTTGGAGATAGTATAAGTATACTTTTTCCTTTTTGGTATATGATGCTATCTCTTATACACCTTGATTTCATATCTTGAGAAATGCTAGAATAAATAAAACTACAAGAGTTGTTAAACACTCACTAACATAATGATACATATCTACCTAGAAACCTTTTGAAGGTAATTGAATCAACTAGGATCGTATGTTTAGAAACATTTCTACCCTTATCATACAAGTCCTTTATTTCTTATAATGTTTAGAACTTTCTTTTCATTTTATTATGCTCTACATAATGTTCTTAAAAGATTATATATATATATATATATATATATATATATATATATATATATATATATATATATATATATATATATATATATATATATATATATATATATATATATATATATATATATATGGTTTAAATGTAATGTTTATTAGATATACCTTGGACCATGCTTTATATGGAACTTACAATTCTAATTGAAGTGTCATGTTTTGGTTGGACATATTGTTATTGATGCTTCTAATATATGATTACAATATAGTTTTAAGCTAACCCAGCTAACCCTTTATGTCATATATGGGTAAAAGCATAAACTAGTGTCACCCTTTTACAAAGGAAAGGGCTAACAAAAGTATAGATGTTCACCTTCAATGACATTAAACTAGTATTATTATTTAGAAATTGAAAATGAAGTAAACTAGTGAAATGTGTAGAAATGAATGAGGCTTAGGATTATAAGTTTTAATAATTATTTGGAATAAGAAATTAGATATTTTCCTTTTATTTTAAGATAACTTTTACTTGTTGAAAAATGCTAGAAATTAGGGGTCTAGTTCACACCACAAAACTACATGGAAATAAACTTATTTCCCTTTGATCTTAGATTATATTATAGATAACATATATAGCTAGAACAATCAAAAATAAAAATTGGCTTTAGACCTATATTTTATCTATTATAACGATTCAAATTTCAACTTATTCAAATTGATAGGTTTCATTTCCCACCACATTTTTCAAAATAAATCTATTCCAACCAAAAGAAAAATTATAGATTCTGGTAGAGGAATCACTCCTCTAAAACATCATATATTTTTTAATTTTTTTAAATATGATTTAGTATTTTTGTCTTTCTCAAAATTGACATCTTCTCAAGTGTTAAAATACATACTTGTAGAATTTTTTAATTATAATAAACTATATCTACTTAAAACACTATGAACTCTATATGAGAATATTCTTGAGTTTGAGCTCTATAAAATGTTGTTTATATGTTATCAAAAAAATACCATAACAAATAGTAAGAGTTTTTCTGAAATAATTGTATTTATTTAGTAATTGGATACTAACTAGTATAAAACATGCATTTAATAGACATTTCCAATTGGAAAAGTGTGAGGCCATATATAAGTTAGCTAGAATAAATTTATCAAGATCATATGTTTGAACATAATTTCTTTTAGATAGAAATATTCAAATTCGATCATTATAATAAGTCATCCTGAACGGTGATGCAACTTTGTACTTTTACCCATATACATATATGTGTATATACTCTATTTAGTGTGTCTTGTAGATGAGAAGAACCAAAAATAGTTACTTCTTTAGAAGATCTACAAAATATTGCAATACAAGTACCAAAAATCGACTCCACCTAGCTACATAAATCTGAATATGCCTCAAGATCTTGAAGTAGTTGGTTTTAAGAAGGGAGATGGAACCATGATCCATATAAGTACCTATTGACACAAAAGTATGCACTCTCACTTGACATATTACCCTTGAGTGACCTTGTGTAACATGAAAGCAATCTCAAAGTGTGGGACTTGAATCAAAGATTGAATCTCAAAAGAAGGATAGCTTCCTCACTATCAGAGTGCACCAAAAATAAGACTTGAAAGGAAAAGGGAGAAGGATTACATAATTTAAAATGTTGAAGGAAAATACGGTGATGCATCAAATAGATTTTTTGGTCTACTTCTTCCAATACTTGCACTAAGATTCAATAGAACTCATAAAGATATACCATTGTCTGTATTTATCAACTTTAGCACCGAAGAAAAGTTAAGAACTAATACAACCATGTAAGGAATGTGAAAAAATCACTTAAATATATTAATTGATTGAAATAAACATAATCATCTAGTATTGTAGATGTTGAAATAAATCCAGACAAACAAGGAAGAATAGATTGTACAAGTTTGTATAATAGAAGCTTCTATTGGAAAAAGAGGGAACACCATTTACATAAAGATAAATCTATAAAAAGACCAGAAAAGAGATCATGGGAGAAACAAAAAAACTTACCTTTATGGCATGAAGGCATAACCTAATTCTTACATTGAGTTTAAACTCCAACCACTATGGAGTTAAATTAAAGAGAAGCAATAATAGAAAATCATTTTAAAAAAATTGTCATGTAATGCAACTTTCATGTAAAAGTGACATGAAAACCAAAAGGAAAAGCACCAAGCTCTTGGAAAGATCAATTACAAGAAATAAAGAGGCATGGGAATGTATTAGCATTATGGAATAAGGACCAAAAGGTCACCCAAAAATAAAGAACTAGCCTTTGAAATGTGTTGTGGATGCAAGAAATCAGATTGTGTCACTATTAAAAAATGTGGGAAGAGATAACATGCAGTGTTATTCTACCGGTGCATACCTATAGATTTGACCCACATGGAAAAGATCTAATGTTCCCCAAAAAGTAGTGGAGTGTCAAGATAGATCTTTCCATTTGAATGGACAGCCCAAATGTAGAAGAAAAAAAAAAAAAAAAACCCAATGAGTGATTAAAACATAATTATTGATGAAGAAAAACTTTAAATCTTATGATTGGTACTATTTTGCAAGAGGGCAAGAGGAAGCATTGTGAAATAGGAAAAATTAGTTAATGTAGGAAGGTTTTTCTATTTTGTAAAGGGTAGAAAAGTGACTCTGCAAAAAAATAAAAAGTAGATAATATGAGAGTGTTAGTCATAGATTGTAGCATGTTAACCCTCTATAAAAGAATCCAAACAATTGAATTTTTCTTAGATTAATTTTGTATGATAGGTTGAATGGGAACAAAAATAACCAACAATTTTGGTAACTCAATGGGATGATTTCCTATTAAGCATGAAAAAGTGGCTGTAAGAAATCCATTGGGCATAGAGTCACCAATAGAGAATGACACAAATTCACACTTGTAACTACACAATAATATGCATCTAACAAAAAGGGAAAAAAGCTTAGGGCAGCTTTGAGAGAAGAGAAAAATTGTGCACACTCACTTCTTGGAAATTTGAAAACACCTACTCTACTATATATGAGTATTTACAAGCAAATCCATTAATTGGATTGTTGAAGTAGCTACCCTTTCTAATAAGTTGATTTCTTGTGTCATGCATATAGGTAGCCAAATGGAAAAACAAGTATGATAAGAATAGTTTTGCATTATGGAACCCATTCCCAATGCTAAGAAAAATGAAGCTCTCCAACATTGTGACACCTTGATCTTGAGAAACACAAAATTTCTCCTTTTAAAACTTACCCTCATGCTCTATAATAAGCACAACTTAGGGAAACATGTTGATTTACTGTAAGGGAAAATGTCTTATTGGGCATCCTCTTGATGGTGTTGGGTCTGAGGAATCATCCTTGATCATGTGGTTGTTCTCTACAACCTTGGTATCTTGCTGGTCCAAAAGAGTTGTCTTTGAAGGTACAAATTTAGTGCTCTCTCCTCTTCTTCTTGTTGTAACACATGTTCTTCATATGGGAAAGATGAGTTGTTAGATAAATATTAGGCCTCAAACTCATATAAATTTATCTCTCACATCTAATGTGATGTTCCCATGGTACACCATCCTTTATGATGGCTTAATGAAGAAAGAAACTCTTCTACTCAAAATGCATGTTCTATTGTAACATTGTATATGGGTTTAGGAGAAACCTCATGCACATCAATGTGTTCCTCTTTAAGGACATGGATTTCCTTATGATGTTCTTCTTCCTCAACCTCCTTCTACAAGATGTGTTCTTCATTTGGTAACTTCTCTTATGTAATATCTGATGTCGAAAATGACATATACACTTCATCATCAACAAAAAAGAATGGATAATAATCATTCAAGGGCTCACAATCATCGGCATGGGGAGGAATTTGAAGTGTAGGCTAAGGTTTAGGGCAGCTTGAAATGGAAATTTGGGAAGGATTACTATTTTTGAAGCTGGAAACTTTTTTCCTTAGAGGCTCTTTTTCTTCAGCTACTTGTATTTGAGAAAGCTTGAGCCTAGTTTCCTTCTTATCTTTCATTTTTCTTAATTCTTCCTCCACTTGCAACTTGAGAAGGGTCTGGTGAGCCTCATTGAAAATATCAAATGTCTCATACACCATGTTATTAACATATGGGTCATGTTACCATGTTTCCTTGTCATCATGTAACTCCCTAATCCAAGAATTCATAAGGAGCATAAGAAAAGAGAAATCCCCATAATCTATTTTTAGATATGAATTTTCAACATAGTTTAAAACCTTTCCAAGGTCAGAAAACCTAAGCCCCAAACTCTCTAAATAATCTTGGATATCTCTAAGCATTGAACTAAGGTTTCATTTGATCTTCCTCTCTTGTTTCTCTTGTAACTCTTGGGTTGTGGTGAACTTGGAGGGGGAAATTTTACAATAGTCATGGCCATAAATAACATGATGAGTTCAAGTAAAATCACCCTCCTTGTGATTTGGGTAATCATGTTGATCATAACCAAGTTGTCATTGAGATAGAGGATAGGAGAACTAAAGAATAGCCTCTTCATGGTATAGGGAAAAGTGGGATGCATCTCTATGAAGAGAATTCATGATAAAGAATTTAAGAAAATAGCTCCATATAAATCCTGAAGAAACATAAAAAGACAAAAATTATTTATTCATACTAGTGCTTGGTTTTGTGAAGCTAGTAGATGCATAGAGTTTCAATAGTGTTAGATGGAATTCCTCCAAAGGTTTTTGGAATTAAGAAAAACACCCAATTTCTCAATGCATGGGTCTCAAACTAAATAACTAGTAGACTTGTGAAACTAAAATCTTGTCCCACCAGATGTGCCAAAAATTGTTGAGACAAACATCTTTTTATCTATAATAATGTTAGTGCAATTAGTTTCATGTAAATAATCATTTTTATATCAATTTGGTAAAATTGACATTTTAATATATTTTTTAGATATATGCCATGCCAGTATTTGACGTGATGGAAACAAAATTGGTCAGCAAACTAAACTTTAATCCAAGAATCAAACTATGATTGTTTACTCACTCTATGTTGGTAAGTGGAATTATTTTTTCTAGAAGGTTGAAATCTAAATATAGAGTATTAATTTACCATTTACGATTTCTTTCTAACCATTTATAAACATCACCTTAATTTTTTTTTTAAATGAATTTTAGCTACAACTTGCTTGGTTGGTATTTCAATTCCTTTCGTTGGTAGTCTACTTGAATTCTTTGGAGGGTTTAAATTTTCTCCAACAACCTACTTTGTAAGTATTTTGTGCTTCATCTTTATTCAATTTGTTCATTTCAGTCAAGCTTAGTCTTATTTTTATTCATTCTAACTAAAATAACCAATTTGTTGATTGTATTTAACTGGTAACTTCTTTGTTAGATTCTACTCCATTGTAGCTTTCATGCATCATGTGGCTTACAATATACAAGCCAAAAAAATTATTTTATAAGAAATGTTGAACTTTTGATAAGTTTTCATAATCTTAGAGAAAAAATATGCAAAAGAAGGAACATTAATAACTTTTCCTAACATATCTACTCCCCTTTTTTTAGGTATGTATAATTTTGGGGCTTATACTAATGAAAATATCATCTATAGGTGGCTTAAACACAATAATTAAGAAAGTATAAACATATGAGTTCTATACACAAATAATATATAAAGAGCTATTTGTACCTTCCATTATTTTATAGCAATCTTTATTGTTATTTAGAAAAATTGTCCATGCTTTTCTTGTACTTGTAACTTCATGTTGTTGTGCTTAAATTGGTTTGTATCTTCTATAGGTTGCAATATGTACACTCATAGCTAAGAGAGGAAATAAAAATATATATAATCATTTGATCAATACAAAAAGAAAGTGATGTTTACTAACTTTGTAGAATGCCTTGATATGTGTGTGATGCTAGGATGTTTTCTTGGCAATCCTCACCTCATTAAATCTAAGTACATTTGTATTTCATATTGAACAAATAATATATATCTTGAATCTTTATTTGGTAGGTGATATAATAAACATATTTGGTCATTGATAAATTCAAAGGATTTAAAATCATCATCAAATTGGACATTTAAATATAAATCATACCCTAGCATGCAAATTTTAATGCTAAGTAATATTTAATAGGAAATCATCACAAAATTGCACATTTAAATATAAATCATACCTAGCATGAAATTTTTTATGTTAAGTAATATTTAATGAGAGCTACAAGTTGTTGAAGTTGTGTCTTAGGTAAGGGTGCAGGAAAGAGAGTTGATTTGGCTAGGTCTTAGGTATGATACATAATTGAATTTATAAAAGCAATGTCCATGTAGAGTACAAAGTGTAGGAAGATAAGGGAAGAGCCCATAGTGATGTTGTCCTAATCGATTTGTAGTTCCTACCCCTAGTTCACATTTCTATTATCATTGTTGAACTCTTTTAGGCTAGTTTTATGTGTATGATTAGTGGCATTATTTTAAGATTATTAGATATTGTTTTTACATTCAATTTATTATTGTTGGAGTTGATAAAATCCAACTCCTAAGATGCCCAAGATCACCTACATGTGAAAACCTATCAAAAAAAAGTCAAGGAGAGAAGAGTGTGGAGCTAGGGAAAAACCCTAAATGGACATGAGAGAGAAGAAGATATTGCAATACAAAAAAATATGTATTTACAATATGCTAAATGTCTTGTTAAAATACAATGAGGGAGAGACCACTTATAAAGGCCTCAAGGAATCTCCTAGAACAAGCTAGAAGATGCTAGGAGATAAGTGTGACAACTAAGCATACATCCACATGAGGTGGAAAATTCTCAAACAAGGTGAGAGGATAAGTATGACTTAGGAGAGAACAAACTCCTGTATTGTTAACAAATTATAACAAACTCTTAGACTACAACTAATAAATGAAATGCATTTACCTAAGTAAGCTTAAGTAAATAGAATAGATAATTAGTAAATTAATTATTTACTCTAACGCCCTCCCTTAAGTGCAACTTAGGGAAATGCTTTAAGTTGAAAAAACTAAGATGAAATGCAGAAATGGGTCCCGGCAACAAGGCCATGTTAGGTACCCATGAACAATGCAAAGAGATTCAACCTTTGAAAATAGGGAAAGAGAGGAAACCACGTGGGAAAAAACCTCCCTCAAAAAGAGGTAAAAATCTAGTGAAGAACTGAAGAAGCCTCTAACTAGGGGAATGTCCCCTAAAACAGGAACAAGGAGTGATCATGAAGAGCATCATTGAAGCATGAAGAAGCGAAAAAATCTACCATCAGAAAGAAAACTATTGATCTGAAGAACCTCTAAGGAAGAAGAAGGCACAAACCAAGTGTGTCTATATGGTAGATGATCCATCTCACCGAAATGCATAGGTAGCCAGCCACTGCAATCACCTTGTATATAGGATCAACCACTGAATACATAGCTCACACTATCAAACCATCAAACCAAAGATGCATTAGAAAAATAGCATAAGCCCCCTTAATGCAGATGGGGTGAGATGACAGGCAACTAAAAAGGTGGGCCAAAGTATCCTACAAATGAACCAAGAATGACGAGGGAGGGAAAGAGGTACAAACACCCATAAAGACATGGTCAAACTGACTCTACATGGGGCTAATGTTGTGGAAGGGACACTCACTTGACAAAGGAAGATGGCACAAACATGGAAACTACTATCCCCCCATGGTACTTTATGAAAATAGTATAGGTACAACTGTCTCAAAACAATGTTCATGACCCTCAAAATGCAAGAGTGGCACTTTATTTTTACTGCACATTCATACGATCCGTACAGAAGGGCCTAGACTAAAAAAAAATTCCTCCTAGAGCTCTATCTCCAAAATCATAAAATTTTATATGAATCCTAATTACAAACGGCCTTTTGAATCCAATGGCAGCATCCCTTTGGGTCCAAAGTGCTTTGAAAATTTGTTGTTCCCCTGATTTGAAGAAAAAATGCATAAACAAACTTAGGTTTGTGACTCCAAATCACGGCTTCAAAAAAACTTCAATGAAGTAGTAATAGGAAGGCTTTAATACCATGTTGGACTTGATGAAATCCAACTCCTAAGATGCCCAAGATCACCTGTATGCGAAAACTTGTCAAAGAGAAGCCAAGGAGAGAAGAGCATGGAACTAGGGAAAAACCCTAAATGGACATGAGAGAGAAGAAGATATTGCAACACAAGAAAATATGTATTTACAATATGCTAAATGTCTTGTTAAAATACAATGAGGGAGAGACCACTTATAAAGGCCTCAAGGAATCTCCTAGAACAAGCTAGAAGATGCTAGGAGATAAGTGTAACAACTAAGAATACATCCACATGAGATGGAAAGTCTTCGAACAAGGTGAGAGGATAAGTATGACTTAGGAAAGAACAAACTCTCGTATTGTCAACAACTTATAACAAAATCCTAGGCTACAACTAATAAATGAAATGCATTTACCTAAGTAAGCTTAAGTAAATAGAATAAATAATTAGTAAATTAATTATTTACTCTAACAATTATATGATGAGATTACTTGGTACTCTATATTTCATGTATGCATGATGATTATTATAGTGCTTTCAATTTTGATGATGATTAGTTAGATGGTTTATTATATGTGTTTTCTTATGGATACTTATCCTATACTACATGTGTATGGTGTGTGTCTTTGTTTTCTTTATGTATGACATTTCTGATGTGGTTAAGGAAGGGAGTCGTAGTCACCTACTAGTTGGGATCTACACAATGCACCACTTCTTGCCATTGCCTATTTAGCTTAGAATATTGTGTTTGTACATGTGTGGATTTTATGTAGGTTGTAGGTACCGAGTATCAATTTCCTTGAATTGCTAGGATGAGTGTACCCTATTGCATTATCTCAATGGTAAGAGAGGGGAGATAAATTCTCAAGTCCAAATCCTAAACCTTTAAGTCATTTCTCATAATTGATAATTAGGATAAATATCTGAGTTGAGTACCCTTTGAATGCGTCGAATGACATTAATTTGTGATCATAACCCTTTAGTTTGATTTTGTATGTGTTTTCTTTGATGAGTTTTTGTATGTTGTTTTAGGAGTCTTTGGTGAATTTTCTATTAATTAAGTCTAATTAAAAGATTAAATTAATGATTTAATTTAATGGAAAATTATTATGATATTTTAATATTTAATTATATTTAATTAATCGAGAAATTAATTACATAAAAAGAATTAAATTTGAAGATAAAAGTTATAAGAATAAATTCCAAACGTGATGATATTTATTTAATTTAATAATAATATAGTTAGAGATCATTTTTAAATAAATGCTAAATATTATTATTATTTGAGTTAATAAATATTTTATCAATGAAGTTTCAAAAATAAATTTAAAAGTGAAAATATATTAATTTATTAAAAGTTGTTAGATTGCATGATGTATTCATGAAATGAAAATATAAGAAATTAATTAAAATGTATTCTAATTACATAATGTGTGCATGAGATTAAAATTTAATAAATTAATTTAATAGAAGTGAAGTAAAAATTAAATAAAGTGATTTAATAATTCAACAAACGTGCATGAGAAAAGATAAAGAAAAGTTAATAGGAGTTTGAGTCTGGTGAGCATGGAGTTCTCCTGGGTGAATGCACAATTAGTGCCTCGATTCAAGGAGAGGACTCTTTATCTCAATTTGGGGGTTCATTTTTAAGGGAGACAAATTTGGATGCAAATTTTGGAAGGGAAATTTTGGGAAAAATTTTACAGAGAAGTTATTGGATAGAAGTGAATTCTCTCACAAATCTTTTGGGTTGCATATTAGCATCAGGCACAGGTAGGGTCTTGTATTTTGATCACTGATTGAATTATGCAAATTTAATATTCCTGTCTACTTTGTGATTGTCAAAAAAAAAAAAAACACTTGTCTTCTCAAATTTCATTGTACAAATCTATCAATTCTTCATCCTGAATTTTTTGTTGTTCAACTTCATTTGTATATAGGGATTTAATGATCAATTAGGAAACCTCACTAAGTTTATTTAGGGAATTATACCTTTATCACTAATAGGTTTGAATAAGAAATCAAATAATTGTGAAAAACTAATTCGTGATTGGTTGTTGAAAATGGGATTTTGGGTTTGATAAGAAAACAAATTTTATTGTATAGAATTTTAGCTATTTAACCTGGGTTTCCATACCAGATTCTATATTGGAAAAATATGTAAAAATATGTTATATATATATATATATATATATATATATATATATAATTACTAGTAAATTGGTTGTAGGGATGAATTTTATTTAAAATAAAAAAAATTAAACAAAATAATATATATATTATTGCAACTTAGGGGAGTAATCATTTTAAAAAGTCTTCAATTAAAAATAATAAAAAATAATAATATATTAATATATTGGGAGGGGCAGGGAAAACCCCACACACCTCCTCCCCTCCCCCCCCCCCCTCCCACTTTATTCTTCCAACTTCAAGTAGCAAACCCTACTATTGACGTTGTGTACCCTGCTGTTGCGATGGCCACGTAAGTGGCAGGCTGGCGGGCCTTTATAAACACCTAATGTGATTTAATTTTTTTTTAAGTTTTAAATTTTATTTATAATTTTTATAATTTAGTTTTATTTAATATTAAATTTAGTTATTAATAAAAAATTTATTATTATATTATTTAATAATATTTTTTATTATTAATTAATTCATTAATATATTTTTAATTATATTTAAATTTAGTTAAATATTAATTAATGAATTTTATTAATAAACTTTGTTAATATTTATTATTATTTTTAAGTAATTAATAAGTATTTATATTAATATTAATTAATAAATAAAGTATTAACTAATATTAATATGGATCTTTTAAGACAAGAGATTGTTAATTAATTTACCTAAACTTTATTTAATTAGGATTAATTAACAACGAAAGATGTTTGATTAAGTATTAAATTTATTTAATATTAATTTTTAATAAAGTCATAGATTATTTTATTGAAAATCAGTGAATATTATAATTTAAATAAATTATTATCCTTGATTATTTTGGGAAAATTGACCTAAATCAAACAGAGGTAACTTGGTGAATTATTTAAAAACAAGAATGGGTTATTTGTAAGGGTGAATTATAAGATTATTTACTTGAAATATACATTGGAACCAAAACTAAAACCTTTATCTTTAACCCAACAATGTGATTTAAAACAAACCAAAACATGAAACTTACATCTTGTTTTTGTAAGTTGTTTGTGTTTGGGGGTTTTGGGGTTGACTAGATTGTTGACTAGTTATAGGATGTCTACCAGAGGCTCAGGGGTTTTGTGAGTGTGGTATCATGCTGACTTGATCTTGATTACTTTTACTTAACCATGGTATGTGATGGTATGCTCTATGTTGAGTGTGTTTATATTTCTGATTGTTGTTTTCAGTCCCTTGTGGGATGGTGAGATTTGTGCTATGAGATATCTGACTTAACCATTTTTGAGTCCTTGATTAGTTATATTTGGGTTACTTTCCAATCACTTTGATAGGACTAAAGTGTTGATTTTTTCTTGATGATGTCATGTTGTGACATGTTTAACTTGATCATTTTGGAGTCATTGATCAGTATTATTGGGATACTTTTTGGTTGTTTTTTGAGAACCAGTGGATATTGTGATTTATCATTTGATGCCTTTTAGTTGCTCATAGAGAACTGTTGTGATTATTACGATTATCTTTTGGTGCTTTCTAGTTGCTCATGGAGAACTGATGTGGATATTGTGGATTATCTTTTGATGCTTTCCAATTAGTTGTGTATGACTGAGGTGATTTTTATATGATTCTTTGATTTGTGATTGCATGAATCTAGGGTAGATTATCTATATGTAGTGTCAGGAAGTGGCTTGCAATGGGGGCCGAGGGCCCTAAGTGACTCCGAGGGTAACTCATTGTAAGTTGTTTAATAAGTGAAAATATTACACTAAATGGGGATTAAAATGAACCTAATAAGAGTCTTTGTATGCTCTCGCCCATGCCTCAAGTGCTAGTACAGACTAGGATGGGAGTAGAGAGAATGCTTAGTTGTGACCTTGCATTATGTAGTATGCCTTGTCAATACAAGAGGATACTAGCGGCTGCATAGGGATCACTAGGGACCCGAGGGTCCTAAGGGACTACTTGGGTAACTCCAACATGATTTGTGTGATGACACTTGCCCGCTTACATAGTAGGTTTCCTATGTCTCTTGTGTGCCTCTAAGAATTAGATGTTGACCTATCTTAGAACCTTTAAGTTAGATTGCTTTTAGGATTTCTTGGACTTAGAGAGTACTTTTTATATTTGGTTTGATATCATGTTTGGGACTTGAGACTATCTCCTCAGCACAGTGGGAGTGGGCCATTTAGGTTCCACACTGTTCGGTGGTAGTAATTTTTCACTCTTACCATTGAGATTTGTTCATAGTCACCATGGCTGGAGCTTTTTGAGATGTTTGTTTATCATGTTTAGATGATGTTATTTACTGATGCATTTCCTTATATTGATGATTAGCATGTGTTAGGTGATGTTATCTACTTTGTAGGATCATCTTATGCTTTATTATAGCATGTTAGATTTCCTTATGTTTATGTTGTAGCATGTTTTAGTAGTGACGTACCTATTATGATAGTACCGATGATCTGATCGATGGCTTGGGCTATTATGTGCATGGGATGGCTAGGGCTCACGATGGTCTTGTGATGCTATTGACGATTGGGAGGAACCACACATTTAGTTAGTTGTGTTTTATGATGGATAGTTGTATTTTATGATGGATGGATGTTTATATCTTTCATGGTGAATGGTTTCATTTATTTTATTGTACTTTGTATCATGGATCTGAGGAGGATGATGTATTTCTATTTTTATACATGTATATTCATTTTTCCTTTTATACCTTGTGACATGTACAGTGGATGATTGAGCATTCCGAATTAAATTGCTAAGAGGCATTCGGAACAAATGTATATTATTTAAATAGAAATTGGACTTTATAATTATTCTTTCATGTGGATGTGTTATTTATTAGACTTAGTATTATTTAAATTTAAATTTGATTCAATTTCATGGGATCCTTAAGTAATGTAATTTATTATGTATGTTTTTAGTTGATTATATGATATTGCTTCTGCTACTATGTGTTTGATGTGAATGATTTATCTTTTTTGTTTTTTAAAAAAAATTTATTGGCAAACTTAGTAAAACTTTAGGTTATTTCTTTTGGATCCCTTGGTGGGGCGTTACACAATTAGTTGTCATTATGATTACTTTCAAAAAAGTTTAGATAGTTATATGATCAAATTATAAAAATGATGTTTGATATGATAATTAAATATGTTCATCTACTAACATATGTTCAAAAGAATTGGGTTTGTTATTATTGGTTTGATGTTTCTTATAAGTCTAAGAATCAAATATCAATTCATATTGATTATGAATGTTCAATTCTATGGATGATAAACTATGTAATTTATAATCTAAATATAATAAATAAATTATATACATTTGTAATTAAAAAATATAATGACTCATCTCTACTATTCAATTATAATTTAAAAGATTCAACCAAAATTTATAATATTCGAGGACAAGTAGTCAAATATTTTAGGTAGTTGTGTAGTTTATCTCCAATTTAATTTACAAAATTTGGAATGAATATTTGTGAAAAGGATCAAGCACCATGCATATTTGCACTCATAATAATCTCAAATAGTTCAAAGGGTATGTAAACTACCTGAAAATAAAAGAAAACATGATAATGGGTATGTAAACTACCTAAAAAAATGTAACATGTGATAAAGCCTTTGTTATATGATCTGATTGGAGTCATAACTAATATAGTTTTGAGTTGATAATGTCTCTATTGTATATGATGTAATTGGCCTTGAAACATGCACATTGAAGCCAGTGACCTCTACTACATTTATAAACCCTTACATTGCTCTTGGAAACTTTGGGAAGAAAGGGTAGACTACTATGTGGACAAATACAAATTTTATATGAAATATAAAAGTGAAATATGTAATAAAACAAGTTCTTAAAGTCTCATTTTGAGCCTTTTTAAAAGATGAAAACTTCAAGTTTAACAAACAAATTCATTATTTTTTCATTAAAGAACATTGTGTTTATTATTGTTTCACTTTACAAATCCCACTAACTATTATATTTGTAAAAGAAATTTTAAATCAAAGATGATAAATTATAAAAGCTATATTATGTCAATTCTATCTTGAGAGTTTCATGAAATTATTAGATGGTCTATTTCTAAATTCTACAATTACAATCAACATTATATTTTAACCTTATGTTATGACCATCTAGAAATTAGTCTGGCTCATAACAAGCTTAAACTCATGTATCTTTGATGAATTTAATTGAATCTATTAAAAATGATACATTCGTGAAGAGAGCCTAAATTTAAATCACCACATTAAAAGACAATTAATAGTACTTGCTAATTCTTAGAACCAAATATTCCAATTTCCCTTTAAAAAAAAATTAAAATTGAAAGAATTGCTAGAAACTTGGGCATAGATTTTGCATTATAAAATGATGAGTGTCTTCAATCTTCTATTTAAGATAGTAACATTGATTCTTTAGCAAGATTGAAATTAAGAGAATTATAATGTTAATATTGAATAAATATAAATTCTAGCGAGAGAGGAACTAAAAAGGAGAGGATATATCTCATTTAGTAGCTAGAAAAGTAATGGAGAAAAATGGATCTTTAGCCTACTGTAGGAGTTACACAATAACAAGGGCATGGGGCATGTTTTCCTTTGATTTCTTCCTACGGTTGTTCTCTTTGTTTTTATCTTAGGTATCTTAAGCATTTTTCTTAGTCCTATGGACACTTAGGATCAATTCAAAGGTCTTATCCTTGTTTGTTTTGTTTTTTGAGTACTTATGGTCATCTTGACTTCCTTGTGTCTTGATGCAAGCACAATCTCACTACATTAAAACTAGGGAACATAACTACATAGTCATCTTAACTTGTATGTATTTGATGCATAGGTTGGATTCCCACATTTTTATCCAATATAGACCATATTCATATCCTCGTATTTTTCTAGTGATTATTTTATGATCTTCCAGTGTCCCTAATAATGATGATAACAATTAGAACCTATCTATATGACCCTTGCAATTGCACCTTTTGCATACTAGCTTCCATTTTAGAGTTCATTTTAGCTTTGCTTTGCATTTTTTATTATTGAGAGTCTTAATTATATTTCATGGACATGTGAGCTAACTATGTTCATCTTCTCTTTCTTCTTCTTGATCATACTTTCTTATCTTCTCTTGGCTTTTTCTCATCTCTTTGCTATCTTATCATCACATCTATCTACCATCTAGATCTCTTATTTATCCTTTTTGACCTTACCTAATTATTGACATTTTCTTATCTATTTTCAGGATTGAAATCAAAATTTGAGTTCATTTTGATGCTCAAAATTGTGTTTTAAATTCTTCCTTATTATGTTCACTTAACCAACTTTTTGAGGCTTAATCTTTAAATCTTGCTAGGGCAATCATCCTTTCTTCATTTATTCATCATTTCTACTCCCTTTTTCTCTTCTTATTAATTTCATTTCATCCTTATTCTTTCTTTGACATACTTCTAACGCTTTATCTTACTGGTGAAACTTAGTCAAACTAGGGCATATTTTCACTACTTGGTGGTCACTCTTTGGTTTTAATCACTTATCATTCATTATGACCTATATTTTAACCCAATTTGATCATATTTATCTCATGTATCCATGTCATCTACCTTAGTTGAATTTTGATCGCAAGGGGACATGAATAATCTATCATCACTAAAAATTACTTTCTTGTTATGGCTATCTATTTCTCAGGAGAATATGCTTTACCTTTTCCATTTTCTCTTGATCTATTTGCTCACTTTTCTCAACATATTCATACTCATATTGAGTCTCTCTCTCTCTCTCTCTCTCTCTCTCTCTCTCTCTCCCCCCCCCCCCCCCCCCTCCCTCCCTCCCACCCCCCTTAGTTTTCAATACTTCAATCTCTCCCTCCCCCCTTAGTTTTTAGTACTTCCATTAAGATATTGTGCATTTAAGATCTACTATCTCTATACACTTCATTCTTCGGAGTTAGATTTCTCTACTACTTGCTTGGTATCTTCATTCTTTGATGCAATATGTTCCTAGATCATTTTTTTTTTCTATCAAGGCACCTATAACTAGTTTTTCATGTTTTAATATCTCCCATTGACATCAATGAAAAAGCTATCATTATGTCAACTCAATCATTTCTAAAGTAATCTAGAAAAGCTAACCAAGTGTTAAAGAAAATATTAAAACAATGCTCAAATATTTCTTAATAACTTTGCCCAAAAGTGACTACTCCTCTAAGGAAGTATCACCATTGTACAGTCCAACTATAAGAACAATAAGCTTTGAATAAACTGGCAATTACTCTGAAGTAGGTTGGGGCATAACCCCAAGCATGCCTCTTAAGTACTCAAATGTGTCGTTAGCCAAAGTTTTTGTAAAATATCTATAATGTGTTCATTTGTGCTGACATACTCCAATCTAATTTCCTTCTTTACTACATTTTCTCTTAGGAAATGATACTCTATTGTGATATGCTTATTCTTTGAGTGTAAAACTAGATTCTTTGACATGCTAATTGTACTTGTGTTATCATAGTTAATGATAATTGGTCCAATAAACTCAATACCAATATCTTGTAACATTTACTTCATCCAA
Source organism: Cupressus sempervirens (assembly GCA_028749045.1). NCBI lineage: Eukaryota > Viridiplantae > Streptophyta > Pinopsida > Cupressales > Cupressaceae > Cupressus > Cupressus sempervirens. The sequence continues at coordinate 309,491,129 of CM053793.1, forward strand.
ATAATCTAGTTACAATTATTTATTGGTGTTATATACTCAGATTCTACTATAGATGGTGATATTCCATTTTGTTTCTTACTTAGTTATGATACCAATATTTGTCCCAAAAATAATTTTTTGCTACTTGTGATTTTCATTTCATCTACATTTCTTTCCCAATCTACATCTATATATACACTTAAGGTAAAGTCATGTGATCTATCCTAGAATAAGCCATAATGTACCCTTCAAATATCTAAACATCCTCTTTACTACTACTAAATGTGTCTCTTTAGGATCTCCTTGGAATCTTGCTACAACCCCAACTACATTAGATATATCTAGTCTTGTATGAATTAAATATTGTAATCCTCTTATCATAGATCTATATCTTGTTTGTTATGTACTAGGAAATTAATCTTTAACTAACAACCTGCAACCTATAACCATAAGTGTCCCAACTGGTTTGATATTTTCCAAACCAAAATTTATCTACAAATCATTAAGATTTTTTTTTAATATGAAAATTTCATTCTCATTCTAATTTATTTTCAAACCCAAGAAATACCTCATCTCACCAATCATACTCATTTCAAGTTCATTCTTCATTTATTCTTAAAACTCCTTACTAGCTTCATCATTTCCTCTAACAATAATATCATCAACAAATAGAATAATAATTAGCAATCCATCATCAATCTCCCCCTAGTACATGTTACTATCTGCATTACCTTTCTCAAATCCCAAATTCTATAAATGTTTGTCCAATCTTCCATACCAAGCTCTAAGTGTCTGCTTCAATTCATACAATGCTTTCTTCAATCTGCAAATTATATTCTTGTCTTTTTTCAAGGGAAATCCATCAGGTTTTTCAATGTAGGATTCTTCTTCAAGATCTCCATTAAGAAAAGTTGATTTAACATCCATCTATTAAACATTAAAATTATTTTTAGTTACATATGCCAAAAACATTCATATTGCTTCCAATCTAGCAACAAGGGAAAAAGTTTCCTCGAAATCAATTCCTTCTTTTTGTAAATAATTTTTTCATACTGACCTTTCTTTATCCCTTACCACTTCTCCTTTCTCATTCATTTTATTTTTGAATATCTACTTAGTTCTAAAAACATTCTTATCTTTAGGTTTAGGGATAAATTTCCAAGTATTATTCTTTTCAATCTATTCAAGATCCTCTTTCATGTTCTTCATCAAAATTTATCTTTACAAGATTCATCTACAGTATTAGATTCAACATGAGTTCTTCACTAACTAGGATTCTTGTCATCACTCAGTTTTTTACACTTCTAATGGTTTGATTCACAAGTTAGTTCCATGCAACATAATTAGGTATTTCTTTCTCTATTCAGATTTCTAGTCTAGGTTTTGATCTAAGTTCTTCTCTTTTTATTTCAGCCTACAAATCAATGTCAATCTCATAAAATAATCTTGCTCAAAATTACGTTTTCTAGTATTTTGATTAGTATTTTCATTAGATTCAAAATCAATTTTTCTTTCATGAATTATAAACTTTTCATCAACTTTTACATTAGTGCTCTTAACAACAATCTTCAATCTCTAATTAAAACATATATACCTTACTCTTTAAAGAATATCCAAGGAACATATCTTCATAACTTCCCAATATCATCTCCTCTTTTTATATAACACTTACTTCCAAATATTATAAACTACTTCACAGTAGGTGTGTGTCCAAACCAAAGTTCATAAGGTATCTTACTAGTACCTTGTCTAATCTACACTTTGTTCATTATGTATATTGCAATCTTCACTTCTTCTCTCCAAAATATATGTTGAACATCATTCTGTAGTTACCTCTCCAACTGATATATTTCTCCTTTTTGCTATCTCATTCCATTATGATGTCTTAGGGGCTAAATGTTATCTCTTTATTCCATTATCATCACAAAAGTGTTAAATTCATTTAAAATGGATTCTCCTCCTCTATCTAATCTCAAACACTTAATCTTCAATCTAGATTCATTCTCTACTCTATTCTTAAATAACTTGAATTTCTTAAAAGCTTGACACTTTTCTCTAAGAAATTCTACCCACACCATCCTTGTAAAATCATCAATAAAAAGAATAAATCACCTCTCTCCATATAATTATCTTATTATTATAGGACCACTCAAATTTGTGTGCACAATCTTAAACTTTAATGATGTACTAAATAATATTCTTGGAAAGAACTCTTCTTCTGCTTAGCCATTACATATTCCTTTCCAATCATTTAAAAGATTTTCACAATCTTAGGAAAATATCTAACTACATGTGTAGTAATTATATTCACAATTTTATCAACATTAATGTGACAAAATATTGTATGCCATAACTAGTTGTCCTCTAATTTGGCTACCAAATATGTCACTTCAATACAATTAAATTGAAATACATTACCTCTTGTCCTTGTACCAGTACCAATCAACTTACCATCTTTATCCTTAATTGCCCCAATCTTTTCTATGAATTGTAATAGATACCCCTTGTCTACAAGTTGTCCAACAGTCAAAAGATTGTGTCTCAAAACATCAATAAAGTAAACATCCTAAGTGTTAGTTTTCCCATCAAGTGTAATAGATCATTTTCATTTAATTTGACATGGTGCATTATTTCCAACTATAAATATTCCTCCATCATAACTATTAAACTCAACAAACTTATTCATATCTCTTGTCATTTGGTGAGAACAACTACTATCTATTATCCATTCAAAAAATTTGTTTTCAACATGTGAGAATAAAACTTTCTCTTCGACTACTTCTTCTTTTACTTACTTTTTATGACTCTCTTCTTTAACAAAAACAAATTGAAGTTCATCATCCTCATCATCACTTTCTAAGAAAATTATCAGCTTAAAATTAAATTCATCATCTTCATTGGCATAGAATCAGTATTGTGTAAACTTTGACTTATAAGGCTCTAGGGTCTTGTCTTCTTTACTCTCTAAGGACATTGTGATGAAAATAACTAAATTCTTTAAAATTCCAACAAGAAAAAAAAAAACTTACCTTTAGGCTCTCTCTTCATAAGAAATGAAAGTCCTTCATCAATCTTCTCAATTTCCTCTCATTTGACTATCCATTCTCTAGCATAATCTCCACTTGTGCTCACACTCCTTGTAAGTTTAGCTTTGTCTTTTTGTACACTAAATGTTCTCTTTCTTTTTCATTCCTTGGTTTTTCTTCAAATATTTTTCAAATTCCTCCAATTTCTCAAGTAATGTCTCCTTGGTAAATTTAGGTGCCAAAGAAATCATTTCTTCAATGATCTCAACTTTGTGTGCATACTCAAGGGTAAAATACTTCAATATATTCCACACTACTTCATCTTCTATCATTGTTCTTCACAATTATTGATTCCTTCAACAATCTCAAATATTCTACCAAAATATTTTCTAATAGCTTCATCTTCCATCATTCTATCATTATTCAACATATTCTTCCAATTCTATAATGTACAGTTCTTTGAAAATTTAATCTCTTTCAAATAAATTTCGTAACTTAATCCAAATTTAATGTGCAAGATATAAAAGTTTTACCTCAACATGCTCTAGTTCAGAAAGAGCTTATAGCAATGCTTCTCTAGCATACATATTGTACATGAATAGATATTTGTCTTCTTTTGAACAAGGTACCAAATCATTTTCTTCTATCACATCATTTTTATTTTTTGTAATCAACCAATAATCTTCTCACATGCATAGAAAGTGAGTCTTCATCCTTTTCCTTCCAGTTTCCATAGTTCACTCCATCAAATTTCAAACTTTCTTTCTTGAATGTAGCCATGGATATCGTTATGTTGTTGAAATTTATCTTCAAGGCATTGATGTTCTAATACCAATTTATAAAGTCAAACAATAGAATTGAGGATGAGAGGGTTATGAATCATTTATATGCTTTAAAAAACTTTTATCAATATTAAAAAATCTAAAATGCGTAGCCAAGAGATACAATAATGACAAGATAATAACCATACAAAGTGACACAAGATATATTAACTAGGGAAACCCTTGATCAAAGGGAAAACTCTAGTCAAAATGATGCCCACAATATGATGTACTAATATAGAAAGTTCCTTGTGAATGGGTGTGAATATGTTAGGATTCAATTCCATACAATCAATAAATATGAGTCCATATTAGGAGACGTTGAATTCAAATAGGATATTTCAACCCTGTTACGAGTTATTCCACCCTTATTAGGAATTGATGAGAAGACAACTGAACCCACTTTTTGAATTTCTTTAGAATTGTTCTCACTAAATAATTCAAGATAAAAAATTTAGAAATGTTGACACTAAATGAGGGTAGTGAGGGTGAATCAGTTGTACTCCAAGTCCATAAGTACCATTTGAACATTAAAACATAAAGATTCACTATTTAGCTTATCTTGTTGTTTCTCGGTCTCTACTATAATGATAAAATTATTGTCTTAAACATAACATGCTTTTCTTAATGAAAAAATTATCAAATGTAAAAACATATAAAGTATTCAACATAGGTTAGACACTAGAATTTTATGTGGAAACACAAGTTGGGAAAAATCACCAACAACATGTCACCTCTTTTTCACTCTTTCAAAGTGAGCCTTTTTAGGAACCAAAACTTAAATGAGACCTTGTTAAAGGATTTAATCACCTTGTTAGGAGTAGCCTTGTCAAAGGACTTTGATCATTGCATTTAGAATGCCACCTTGTTAAAGGATTTACCGAGACTATTAAGTCTTCCAAATTATTTGTTAGGTCAACCTATGTTAAAAAGATTTCAATATGTAAACTATTTACAATGATTAGAAAGAAAATAGTACAAACTATTTACAATGATTAGAAAGAAAATAGTAAGTTTTGATCTATATGATTACAACTCACTTTGCAAGTTTAGATCCTTGTTTGGTTCATGTGTTAATTCAATGATAAGCTCTCCATTTTCATCTCTATTCTTGATTCACTTGGAAACACTTTAATAAATCAACCTTCTTCTTCCAACAACACTTAAGCCATCTTCTTAGATTCACTTATCAAAATTGGCAACATCTATGCAATCTATCTCCTTTAGCTTTGCATTCACTCACACATCCACCTTCCTCTATATTTTTCTCTCTCTCTCTTTCTAAGTTTGGCTCCATATTTATTTAAATAGGTAGTCCTTGCTTTACCTATTTCCATGATCATCATAGATCGTAGGGCTTACAATCAAGTTGAACATGATTCATTGCAACTTTCCATCTTCTTGATCATCCTCTAGAAACTTCTCTAGAATTTGTCTATCATTCTACCAAAGAGATATGCCAAATATTAAATATAACTATGTCTCTTGTGTTACACATGAAAATAGCTATGTTATGTTTTCTAGAAAAATCAAGAACTATTTTTTGTGTCCTTAAGGTTTGATCCACCTAATCTTATCTATTTTGTATAAACTCTAGTAGTTTAGAAAGTAGATTTAGAGTACTACAATTTATGTATTTTACACATCTTGTCATTTTTAGTGGATGACCCTCAAATGTCTCATGCAAGTTCAGGTTTACCTAATTTTAGAAAAAGAAAAAAAAGGTGTCCACTTATGCTCCCTTTTTGTACACCATCTTGGTGCACTTATCCTCTATTAGGTATTTACCTAATCTTCACCTTGAATTTAATGATCCAGCTCATCAATCTTATTTTCAACATGGTTTACATCTCTCAAGAAATCAACTGATTCATCTAGAGCTAATGGTTTCCTCAAAATTCATTCTTAACACTCTTTCCCAGCAATCTCTAAATTCTAACACTCGATCATCACTAAATTACTTGGTCATTGTAAATCTTTTGGCTTGACATCAACTATCTTGGTCAATCAATATTGATGCTCAATCAACCCTAGATTTTCTCATCACTTATTTTGGCTTGGTTGTGAAATGTCCCCTTTTCTGATTTTGTATGATATTTCCAACCTTTAATCAGATCTTTAAGATCAAACAACTAATATCACAGAGATCCTCCAAATTTCTCAAGAAACCCCAAATCGGGTATGCCAGAAATGGTGCCAAAAGCTTCACAGCTTCACTTATTATTAATAAATCTGAAAATGGACATTTTTACAGAATTTTCAGCAGCATAACAGCCTAAAAAATGAAATTTCCAGATCTATATAGCCTTTTCACAGCAGCTCACAAATGTAGGACAAAAACTATGCTCATCGGGCTCCCGAAATTAACACAAAAATGCCCGGAAACACCACAAAAACACTAATAAACTATCTCAGAAGTTTAATCACGTCCCAATGCATATATTCAGCTCTATTTTAATAGCTTAAAGTCTGAAATACAGCAGCAACCAAAACTGATATGAAATGCTCAACTTAAAACGCCAAACTCATGCAAAAAACACACCCAAAAACCCACAAATCTACACTATTCAGCACAAAGGCAAACTCTGTATGAGCATGCACATGGAATGGCTTCAAACTCCCATCCTTAGCCTTCCTGGAAACCTACAAACTCCCATTCTTGGGTCTCCCTGGAAACCTGCAAACTCCCGTTCTTGGGTCTCCTTCTCCACAGGTTTGGCAGCCTCTAAAGAATAACAAAGAAATCCGCAAAATCAAGTTCTGGAATGAGCCCAAAATGCCTCCAAACCCCTTAAAAGAGGGCATAACTGTAACTCACATCCAAGAGAGGTTAATGAAACTTATTTTAATAATAATTTTCATTTATTAGTCCAACGGTTTCCAAAGATTAACCCCCTTTTTTTGAAACTTCACTTTCTTGGGCCTGCCTGCCTTAGCAAAGATTTTCTTTTTTAATTATTTGAAAAGGGGACATGACAAGTCCTCCCCTCCCAATCATTGCTTGTCCTCAAGCAATGGTTGAACAATAAACCAATTAATCCACCTGGATCCCAAATGTAGTCATGAACTATACTACTACCAATTAACACAGGCTCCTGTAATATCCTCTGCAATATGACCAAGAGGAATCCATAATCAAATTGACAATTATAGCTCAACCAAACTCTGAAATCACCACTACCACAATCAAAAACCCATGAGGCACAAACTCTTAGAACATCAGAACCCAAGTAAAGTGGACAAATCAAACTACCAACATAGTAAATACCATCAACGCATCCCACTGGCCTATATGGAATGTACAATCCAACTCTGCAACAATGGTGAACCCTCTCGAATGAAACTGTACCAAGTATGGAGAATCCACACACTGTACAACTCCTGCAGTCAACACAACTCTGCAAATCATCGGCCACTATCTCATAACCATAACTCCCATACACTGCTGATGGTGAAAAGACATTACAAGATAAAGAGTAAGAAATGGAGTCCAAACCAAATTTGTCTGCCATCAACTCCTCAGCACAAGGATCAAATGCTAACTGATGTACATACCCTGCAATATAATGTTGATAAAAAAAACCAACCTCAATCAACAGCTCACCATGAAGAAGTGATACAACCCACTGTGACTGATCACCAGCTAAGTCAAGAGATGTCATAGCCAAAGGAGTAGAATCAATAACAACACCTGCTAAAGCATCACTCCAAAACTCCTGCTCTAAGTCATGTATTATCAACCTGTCAATTGCAGGACCTATCACCATGTCATGCCCATCACAACTCTCATCCCGAGGCATCAAACTATCCCATAACTGATGATAAGCACTAGGAACCAAAGTACATCTCTGTATCATCATCTCATCAACATGGTCATCAAAGGTAGATAGATGAGCATACCTCACAATGTAATGCTGATAGAATGCACCAATCTCAGTTAGTGGCTTAGACTACAATCTAGATGTAACTAACTGCAATCGATCATTAACCAATTTGGAACTGACTACTACCTCTGAAGACATTGCGAAGGGAGTAGTATTACTAGTAGGAACCATGCCAACTATCAGCTCACCAACATCACACATGGTCTTTGATACAACATCTCTAGTCTTCGTGCCATTAGTACTAGAGGTCACCACCATGTTAGGCACACCACAAAAATTTGCTACAGCACCCAACTCAATTGAACCTGACTCTAGTGGGAATGAACCTGATATGCCAATGTTAGTATCAAGGATGGATGCATCCCCATCTCCACTGTCTCTAACAATCTCGGCCATGGACATCTTCGGATCACCAAACACCACAGCTTGTGACTGTATAGAATTAGGTAAAGACTGTAGTCACTCTAACTCCATGGTCACCTTAGCCAAATGAAACTATGACTCCTTGAGAGCCAATTGTGTACTCTCAAGAATCTCAGAAGTCACCTCAAGCTGCTCAGTAAGATCACTCACCTCATCTTCCTTGGCCAACAATGCATCATATGTTGTACTGCCCCACTCCATAAGATAATCTCTGTCGGCTACCAACTGCATATAATTCTGTCTCAAAATCTGAATAGCCTCCCATAAAGAGTGGATCTCTGTCAAGGAAAGATAACTTCCTCCCTGCTCATCACTAGTAGGAGAACCCCATCCATAAACTGCTAACAACTGACGAGCAGCATCGAAATGTTGGCAAGTGATAGCAATGTCTTGGTCACTAACTCTCAACTGATTAGACACATGATGGCACTGGCTTGACTGTCTCCTACAAACCTCCTCTGATGCACTGTCTGAAGGAGTGTCCTCAAAGTTACTAGTCTCTAGAGTATTACCATCCATATCCTGTGAATCAAATCTAAAGCTCATATCAACATACGGAGTATCAAAAACATTAGCATTGCTGTCCAACTCCTCTATACCCAAGGAAACTAAGTCTTCAAAACTGCCCATTGCATCCTTCTGAATGTCATCAATGCCAATATGATCCTGGGACTCATCTATACACACTGCCAAATATGAAATATCATCAACACATTCCAGCAAGTATGGCCAATTGGATATATGAACAAAGCCCAAAATTGGTGTATAAAAACTAATACCAACATCAGACAAGATACTGGCACAAGAAAAGACAACACCATGTAATCTGCTAATCAAACCCATGATAGCACCCAAACAAACACTGCTACCAAAAAGTGTTAAAGATCTCCAGTCAACTGAATCCCAAATGCCAATATAACAATCTCAATTCCATATCCGTAAACTAGAATCAACTGGTAACTCAAGCAAACTCCTCACCTGAGTAATATGACCAATACCAACTAACTCCACATACCTATCATGATGAGATAATGAAGTCACACTACTATCTTTGTTCACCTTCAGCTGGCTGGACAAATCATGTGAAGTACTACCAGCCTCAACCTCATGTGATGAAGCATCTAACTGTGTCTGGTACTCTTTCTTAGCAAAGTCATGAATGCTCAATGTCTACTCATCTCTACTAGGTATCTCACCATCCTACACAACAACATCCTCGTAATCATCATCTGAACCCACTACACTGTAGTCACTGCCTGTTGTAACTATACCATCCTGAATACCTGTGGCATCACCCTTTGACGACTTGTAAACAATTGTCTCAATTTGAGTATCAAGTTGACCGTTACTATCAATCTATGTAATATCCTTTCCCACCACCTCCTGTGGCAGAGTAGAATCCGAGACCTCTACCTGGCTATCAGCTAGTTTCTCAAACTCCTCATGCAAGTTCTTGGGAATTGTGTCATCTGTCCTGTGAGAAAATCTGCGAAATAGAAATCCAGTCAACTTATCCACCTTAGCTAGGTCAGATAACATGTCATTCATTATACGGTGGTGCTCAACCAACTGTTTAGACATGTCATGGCTTATTTTCATAAGTTTATCTCGAATGTCTAAATAACCATCCTTTCTACTGTTTTGACTCTGGCTATCAATTGTCCAAGATCGTTTCCTCTGAGACTCTGTACTATACCTGTCCATTCTGGATAAAGTAGAGTGTAACCCCAATAGGATATAACTTCTTCAAACACCAAGAACTAACATGAAAATGATTAGAAGTAGCATGAAACCATAGATTTGGACATGCAACTGATTAGAAGCAACATGCAACCACCAAATTATGACATGCAAGATCTGGGTAGCTGTCAGAACTGACATGCAAGATCTAGGTAGTTGTCAAAACTGACATGCAAACTTCTACAGCCACCAAATTCATCAAGAACTAACATGCAAATGATTAGAAGTAGCATAAAACCATAGATTTTGACATGAAACTAATTAGAAGCAACATGCAACCACCAAATTATGACATGCAAGATCTGGGTAGTTGTCAAAACTGACATGCAAGATCTGGGTACTTGTCAAAACTGAAATGCAAACTTCTACAACCACCAAATTCACCAAGAACTAACATGAAAATGATTTGAAGTAGCATGCAACCATAAATTTTGACATGCATCTGATTAGAAGCAACATGCAACCATAAATTATGGCATGCAAGATTTGGGTAGTTCTAAAAACTGAAATGCAAGATCTGGGTAGTTGTCAAAACTGACCTGCAACTTCTACAAACCCTCAGGCTGGCAAGATCATGGCTTTGATACCACTGAAATGTCCCCTTTTCTGATTTTGTATGATATTTCGAACCTTTAATCAGATCTTTAAGATCAAACAACTAATATCACAGAGATCTTCCAAATTTCTCAAGAAACCCCAAATCGGGTATGCCAAAAATGGTGCCAAAAGCTTCACAGCTTCACCTATTATTAATAAATCTGAAAATGGACATTTTTACAGAATTTTCAGCAGCATAACAGCCTAAAAAATAAAATTTCCAGATCTATATAGCCTTTTCACAGCAGCTCACAAATGTAGGACAAAAACTATGCTCATCGGGCTCCCGAAATTAACACAAAAATGCCCGAAAACACCACAGAAACACTAATAAACTATCTCAGAAGTTTAACCACATCCCAATACATATATTCAGCTCTATTTTAACATCTTAAATTCTTAAATACAGCAGCAACCAAAACTGATATGAAATTCTCAACTGAAAACACCAAACTCATGCAAAAAACACACCCAAAAACCCACAAATCTACACTGTTCAGCACAAAGGCAAACTCTGTATGAGCATGCACATGGAATAGCTTCAAACTCCTATCCTTAGCCTTCCTTAAAACCTGCAAACTCCCATTCTTGGGTCTCCCTGGAAACCTGCAAACTCCTGTTCTTGGGTCTCCTTCTCCACAAGTTTGGCAGCCTCTGAAGAATAACAAAGAAATCCGCAAAATCAAGTTCTGGAATGAGCCCAAAATGCCTCCAAACCCCTTAAAAGAGGGCATAACTGTAACTCACATTCAAGAGAGGTTAATGAAACTTATTTTAATAATAATTTTCATTTATTAGTCCAACGGTTTCCAAAGATTAACCCCCTTTTTCTGAAACTTCACTTTCTTGGGCCTGCCTGCCTTAGCAAAGATTTTCTTTTTTAATTATTTGAAAAGGGGACATGACAGGTTGATACTAGCATCACTTAAAATTCCTTAACCTTTTACTCTATTTTTCATCTTGGCTTAACTTTATTGATATAAAAAATCACTTTTCTTTATTAAAGTATATCTAATCAAATATCTATTGCAATATCCTTTTCATAACTCAACCTTTCCTCTAGGTGCTATTGTTATGAGCAATTACTCAAATCCTCTTCATCAATCAAATAGATATGTTATTTAGATTAGGTAGCAATATGTCTTATCAATAGATTTGACATCAATGAAAAAGAAAAAGAAAATCCAATTGTAATTTTCCAATAACCTCCCTCTTTGGCATTGATGGAAACATCTCAATACTAGCAACAGCTTAGTATCTCATCAACTTTGTTACTGTACAATCCAAAAGAAATTTTTATTCTCTTACACTTTCTCCCTCTAAAATAATAGATTTCCCTCTTGGATACATCTTCTTTTGTAGATTCTCCCTCTGTCACTTTTGTGTTTTTATCTCAGTATCTCTCTTCAGTTTCTTACCTCTCTCTCTTATAACTCTTATAATTTTTTAAACTTATCTTTCCCTATTTGACAACAATGCCAAAGACACTTAGCTATCCAAGCTTCAAACTCTTCATACATCTAAATTAGATGTTTTCATGTTTGGCTAATTTCTATCATCAGTTTATGATGGATCTAATATATTGTACTTGACTATCTACCTTAGGCATCTCCCAAAGTAGAGTTGTATTGCATCAATATGTAGGATATTTTGATTAGCACATTTGATGCAATGCACCTTGTCATCTTAAGTAGATTTATTTAGGGGAATCACCTCTAATTTACCTCTAAGATATTCCTGAGCATCTTTAAGTAAGGCTTCAGTGAATATGTCATCAATTTTTTCTTTGGTATGCATATATTCTAGCTTCACTTATTTTTCTTGAACTAGCTCCCTCAAGTAGTAATAATTGATATAAATGTTCTTTTTCTTAGTGTACATCACTGGATTCTTTGAAATATTGATAGCATTTATGTTATCATAGTATATAAGTACCACTAGATCTATAATATATTCTTTCATACATTTCAGTGATTGCTTTATCCACATGATATTCAAATAGTTCACTACAAGTGCCACATACTCAGCTTCAGCTATTGATTGGGAAATGCAATTTTGTTTCTTGCTTTTCCATGACACCAATCTCTTTCTTAGAAAGAATGCACCTCTACTAGTGTTTTTCGTATCATCAATATTTCCTCCCTAATCTAAGTTAGTGAGTACCTTCAACTAAAATCTATTACTTTTCTCGTAATAAAATCCATAGTCTTTTGTACCTTTCAGATATCTCATTAACTTTTTTACAGCCATCATGTGATTCTCTTTAGGATTTGCTGAAAATCTACCAACTATCCCAACTCCTAATACAATATTTGGTCATTCTTAGATAGTTTATGTCCTATATATATAGGTGTGCTCGCTGGCCTTGAACCTTCCATGCCAAAAGTCTTTAATATCTCCTTGATGTATTTGAATTGAGTAATAAAAACACAAAACTTCATTTGAAATACTTGTAATCCAAAAAAAAAATTGATTTCACCAAACATAGACATTTCAAATTTGTTCTTCATTTCATTATCAAATGATTTACATAATGCTTCTCTTCATCAAAATATAATATCATCAACAAATATTTCAAATAATAGTACTTCATTGTTATTACCATTCTTCAAATATAGATTATTATTATCATTTGTCCTTTCAAAACTAATTTTTACCAAATAGATATGAAATCTTTCATATTGTACTCTTGGGGCCATAAAGGTGTTGGAATTACAAATGGAAAATGTATACTTTTGAGGGGCGGGGGGTGGGGTGAATCAAAAGTACTAATCTTTAACCATTAAAACTTTTAACTTCAGAAAATACATGCATTAACATAATGAAATAACATGTAAAGTAAATGCATTCACATAAAATCTTGACAACAGTTATGATTACCTAGAAACCCTCCAAATGAGAAGGTAAAACAAGGGTGGGGATGACACCCACAACTTTATACTACTACAACAATAAATGTAACTTGTTAGGACGGGGGTGGGAGAATCAGAAGTACTAATCTTTAACCATTAAAACTTTTAACTTCATCCAATACATGCATTAACATAATGAAATAACATGTAAAGTAAATGCATTCACATAAAATCTTGACAACAGATATGATTACCCAGAAACCCTCCACATGAGAAGGTAAAACTAGGGTGGGGATGACACCCACAACTCTTTACTACTACAACAATAAATGTAACTTGTAAAGGTTACAAAGTTTGACGATAAACCATGGTCTTCCTTGTGAAAGGCCTACCCTATTAAAGGCTTACAAGAGACTACCAAGTCCCAACCTATTAAAGGATTTTACAACCTACTAGAAGTGTACATGTCTAAAAGATTTTGAACATCCACTTTGAATGTCACCTTGTTAAAGGATTTCACAATGACTATTTAGTCAACCTTAGTCCAAAGAATTTCATCCTGCTAATATAGTTGTTAGAAAGTATAGTAGAATGTTTGATCTGATAGTTTACAATCTTGTATTGCTGATTTCAGATCTTTATTCTATTCATTATGATCCTTACTGATCTAATATGAAGATGTTGTAATGCTGATCCTCGATTATGCTAATTGATTTTGTAATTCTGACCTTCCTCTAAGTCACCTTGAATGCCTTTAAGTCAATTCACCCTTTTCTCCTATACTTCGCTCACATATATCACATTCTCTCTTTGAATTATGGGGCTTGGTCTTCCTTATAAAGATTTTTGTGACTTAGGGTTAGGTATGAATCTACAACTAAGATTCATCCTTTTTGTCACTTAACCATTCCAATTTTTTGATTGGTTACATGTTGATTGCATGGGAAAACCAAATAGATTTGATCTTATCTTCTTATCTTTGAGATCTATCTATAAGTCACATAAAAAAAATTTACATAGTTTTTTATGCCATTACAAACAACTAGGTCCATTCTGTGTTACTCGGCACTTGATAATATTGATGCTTAGCACTTACTATATTTTTGGTTGGCTCAGCACTTGAACTTGCTTAGCATCTATTATTCACTCGACACTTTAACTTGCTCGACACTATCTATTTGCTTGACACTTGAGTGACTCAGCACATGAGTTACTTCGTACTCATTGCAACTCAGCATCTATACATATTGTACTCAACATATATTACTAGCTTGACATGAACTTAGTAAATAACTTAAGAGTGTTGACACTCAATTGTCAAAACCAAACTGAGATCAACAAAAGGGATTTGTTTAGTTTACATACCATATTCTTCTTGTCTAGATCCACAAATCCTTCAAGTTGATCAATGTACATTTCTTCCTCAAATATACCATTTAAAATTGTAGATTTGATATCCATTTGATATATCTTGAAATTCTTGTAGGTTGAGTATGAAAGAAAAAATTTTACTCCTTCAAGTCTTGGCATAGGAGAAAAAAATTCTCCATAATCAACTCCTTCTTCTTGAGCATAACCTTTGCATACTAGTCTTGCCTTGTTTCTTGTTACTTCACAATTGTCATTGATTTTTTCCCTAAAAACCCATTTTGTTCCAATAACATTTTTGTCTTTAGGTCTTGGCATTAAAGTCCAAGTATTGTTCTTCTCAATTTGGTCAATTCCTTGTTCATTGCCTGAATCAAATATTCATTTTCTAAAGAATTTTTTACTTATTTGGGCTCAAATTCACAAAGTAAGAATGTGTCATCTTTGAATCTTTTCCTTTTCAACACTTGATCTAGAATTACTAATTATTTGTTCAGGTTTATGATGTCTTCTCACATATTTTGCTAGCACAGGTAGTTTCTTTCTTTGTTCTTCTATAGGTTCATCTTGGAAAATAATTTCAAGCTCATTTTCTCTTTCTTGTTCATGTGTTGGTTCATGTTCCATATGCTCAACACTTGCTATCTTATGGTTGTCATTACCTATTTATGACTTGACATCTTAAGTCTGTTTCTCGACACCCACTCTGTGTTGCTTAGTAATTTGTATTTGCACTTCATGATATCATGTCTATTAGAAAACTATAGCTTGATTTTCTTATTCTTTTTGAGTGTTGGGAGCACCATCATCCACATAGATGAGTGTACTATAATATTCAGGTTCACCATTACATGAAATGTCACTTCTTTCTACAAACTTGTCAACTTTCACATTTGCAATTTTCATAACTTTGTTAGTGTTAGAATTCAAACACTTGTAAGTTTTACTCTTGATGGAATATCCTAATAATATAACTTCATCACTTTTTACATCAAGTTTTTTGTTCCTATTATTTTTTGAAGTTAATGAAAGATCAACCCCACATCTCTCAAGAATCACCTACATGCAAACACCTATCACAAAAAGAGAAAAGAAAATGCTATGGAGGCTGAAAGTCCTAGATCCATAGATTAGACATTCTTGATGAACAAAATAAAGAAAGATCATCTTTATAAAGGAGATCAAAAACTTAATAGGAAACCAACCTAGGTTGCATGATAATAATTAATAAAAGAACTAATTAATATATGCCTAAAGTTTAGTTTAAGTAAAATGGAGGTAATAATTGACTTAATAATTAAATCAATATATTTAATTAATAAGAAAAATGGAGATAATAAGTGACTTAATAATTAAATCAATATGATTTAATTAATAAGAAAATACTTTATTACTCTAACACCTCCCCTTAAGATAAACTTAGGGACTAGCTAAAAACCTAGAAACTACTACTGAAAGTGAATTTGGGTCTCGGAAACAAGGCCTAATGAGGTACCCAAGCACAACTAAATCTCTAAAAGAGGAGAAATAGAGAAAACCACATGGTAAATCCCTACTCAAAAAAGAGATGGAAATAATGTTGAAAGAACTAGTAAAGGACTAAAGAAGCCTCCAAACTAGGGAATATCCTAGAAGATAGGAACAAAATATGATCATGAAGAACACCACTAAAGAATGAAGCTACAAATACTACCAAACTATTGATCTAAAGAACCTCTACTGTATAGAACATGATCAAGTAGAGAAGACTAAGTCTAAAGAGATAAAAATCAATCAAATATGGAAGGTATCTTCTATTGACATTAAGGTTAATTGGTTACATTGCTACCAAGCTTTATAGTTGCTACCAAGATTATCTTTTAGTTTGTAGTGTTAACCAAGTACATCATTTTCTCCTAAGCCAAGTAGTCAATATACAGTTACTACCAAGCTTCAGAATCTATGTATAGTTCATGCCAACTGTAGTAGTGTCTACTGAGCTGTTTAGTGCAAGTGATGGAAACTCTAGTGTTAATCGATCTTCACAATGTAAACCAAGTTACATAGTGTTAACCAAGTTATCTAGTGTTAACCATGATCTCTAGTGTCAAAAAGCTTATAGTGTTAGTGATATGAATCTAGTGTTGACCAAGCCATGGAGTTTCAACTGAGTGATTCAGTATTTATATCAAGTTTCACAGTGTTCACCAAGTCAAATAGTGATGACTAGGTTCAAGCTACTTGGAAGTGATTAGTATGAATTGAGCCTCTTTGTTAACTAAGTACCAGATGATGATGACTATTGATAGTGGTTGTCAAGTATCACAACATCACCAAATTTGTCTTTAGAACCTGAGTTATAGCATTTGGGCTAACTTTGTGGATTTTGGTGAAACTTGTAATATTATAGCCAACTTCAGTAAGTTGTGATTTGGATTGGTATATGTGTAAAGCATTATATCATATCCAAATGAGTATCGCATGAGCATGGAATAAGGAGTGTGAATCAAGAAGGCTACAAGTAATATAAGGGATAGAAAAGATTGATCTATCACAACAAGGTGATCATTACAATTCAAGGAATCTCAACTAGTAAATTATAGTGCTAGATTAGAGATCGCCCATTGGTTCATCCTAACAAGTGTATCAATTAAATCCTTTAACAAGGTAGACTTAATAGTTTTATGTAAAATCTCTTTATTGGGTGAACTCTTCATTGTATATTTTGTAAATCCTTCCACAAGGTGGACCTCATAGTCCTTATTGCTCCTAATGTGGTAGATCATCAAAAGTGATCAATTGTAAGCCTTAACAAGCCAACTTTATATTGTAGTATTAAATGTTGTATGTATCATCCCCACCCCAATTTTACTTTCTATTTGGAAAGTTTATAGGTTACCATATCTTGTGTTAAGTGTTATAAATGTTTTACTACTTTCATTCCTTCATGCATGTAAATAGATCATAATATTATATGAAGGATTAATTGGTGAAATAAGATTAAGTTTTATTAGTTCCTAATTCACCCCTCCCCTCTCAATAACATTGCCTACCTCATATTTCCAAAAATTGATATCAAAGCATTATGTTTCTCATAGAAGAAGTTTAGCAGGTTGAGCAAGGATCAAAGGCAATGGAGGTAGATAAGGCTACTAACAATGGAAAGTTGGATCTTGAATTAGTCATTGGGAAACTAAAGAAAGCAAAAGAGAAAATCTCTTAATCATTGAAAAGAAGGAAACATCTTGTAGTACAAATGAATGACAATCTCTACACTAAAGAAATAATTAAAGATATATATCCTAAAAGAAATTCAGATGAAGTTGATGAAGAAATTAAAGACCTATTAGAAAGGAATTCCAATCTTCAAGAAGAAGTTAGAAAGCTGAAAAGAGAACAAGAAATCCAATCAGTGAGATTATGTGAAGTCATGGAAGAAAAAGACAAAGTGAAATAAGATATAGAAGAAAAGAACAATAAAATTCAACATCTATCCCATTAGCAAGTAGAATTCATTGATCACCTCACTAATGAAAATGAAGTACTTATGAATCTAAGGGCAGAAAATGAAAAACTATAGAATGATCTAAACACTAAAAATAAAACTAATGAAAGGATGATGAAATCTCAAGAAAGCATGAATCAATTGAATGAACAAAGTCAGTGCAGACACAAAGGAAAAGCTGAAATAGGATACACAAAAGAAGGTGAATCATCCAAGCACAGAGCTCAAAAGAATCAAAGGCCTATTTGCAATCTTTGTGGTAAGATAGGTCATACATCAAAAAAATGTTGGAGTAATGGTAATGGAAAATGCTACAATTGCAATAAGCATGGACATAGAGCAAGTGAATGCAAGGAAAAATCTAAGTTTGAAGGAAAATACTATAGTTGCAATAAATAAGGACACAAATTTTTTGAATGCAAAACCAAGAAATTAAATCTAGAAGAATAGATTGTGAAAGTAATATTTTGATGGGACTACAACACATGGTGTAGATGCCACTATTGTGGTGATTTTGGGCACTTTGGAGCAAACTGTGTGAAACATCACATGAGGAAAAGAGATACCACTAAAATATGTTTTATTTGTACATAATTTGGACATCTTGCCAAGAGCTATATGAACACAGGAAGAATTGAAGATGAAAAGAAATCCAAGGATGAAAATATCAAAAATTAGATGAAGCAGCATTGGATACCAAAATCTTTTGAGAATGCATGCCCAAGTAATGAAGTAGATGTCACTCAAGAGTTGGGTGACTCAAGCATTTCAACTTGAATCCCTATGGGAATAACTGGAACTAAGATTTTGAAGCAGACATCCTGCATCATTTCTAGAAAATAAGAATAAAAGATCTATATCAACATTCAAGATGCACAAGGATCATTGAGTGGTTTTCGAAATTCAAGACCTTACTAAGCTAGGTTGAGTCGCAAGACCTGCCAAGCAAGGTTGGGATACACTAAAATATTGTACGTGGACACTGAGTTGTTGAAGACTCTACCAAGTGATAATGATTCTGCCAAGCTATGAATGTTTGCCAAGTATTAAAGGCCAAACCAAGTGAAGGATAGCCTCTCACTAAGAAAGTAAACATACCAAGCATTAATTGTGATTATAAAGAGGAAATTTTTTAAAAAGGAAGAAATTGAATGCATTGTTTCACTGTGACTTTCAAGATCTATTTTATGAAGAATGATTTTAGAGCTTAAGAATGATTTGAGTATTTTCTATTGAAGAAACTTTGGGTTTTTTAGAAACCTACCAAGCATGGCATCTTCAAGTAGAAAAAGAAAGAAAGGGTCTAAAATGTTGGATCAAGGAGTCGATTGCAAGGCACCAAACTTCAAGTTGAGTCTGATAATTACAAAAGCACTTGACCTAATTAGTGCATAATCACAAATTTTGCCCAAGGTATTACTCATAATAATATCCATTCATATTATCAATGTTCTATTCAAGACCTGGTCACTCATGAGATGAATGAAGAATTGAATGAGAAATGTGTGAATGGCATTCTAAAACTTGAGAATCAATAGTTGAAAGCCAAGGGCTTGAAACACATATCTCATATGCCAAGAGACTTCCAAGTCAAATGAATGAGATATATTTTGAGCCATATGTATAATTGATAGTTATGGTTGGAGAAACCTATTCATATATCAAAGAAATTGATTCATAGAATCACTAGTCTTCCAATGTTGAACAAAGCCAAAGCAACCAAAACCCTAGGTTAGGTCAAACTATTGAAGAAAACTCTTATCAAGTGGGATGGTAGAGGAATAAAGATAAGAAAAATCACAACCATGAAACTAAATTTTGGAATTCATGTGATTGCTCATAAGATCTACAACTCTAATCGTCTCAATAGTGTGTCATGCGAGGCAGTTGATCCAGCTCTCGAAGTAGTGAAGAATAAGATAGCATTCAACCTTTCCAAGTCTTAGTCAAAAGGAGGTGAAAGAATCATTGAAGAAAAATGAAGAGAAGTTCACTCTTAAACTTAGCACATGTATGATGTTGATGAAAGACATAGAACATGTGGTGAAGGCAGCTACAACAACATGGAAGAACATCTACAAAATGAATCAACCTAGTGATTTTGTTGTTTATGTTAATGAAAAAGATGATGAGGACGAGGAGGAGGAAGAGGATATGGAAACAAAAGATGATGAATTAGATGTTGTAAATCTAGATGATGAGGAGGAGGAACAGGAATCTATTGGAGGAAGTCTTCCAGAGATTCAAAACATTGAGGAAACTAATGCAAACAAGATTAGAGTAGTAGCAATGGCATAATTTCCTCATCCTTCAAGAAAATCATTAGTGCAAATTGGCTCATAGAAAGCTTCTACCAAGTTTTTTGTGGCTACTACTACAACACCAAGCACCCAACCAAGCTTAGGACTTGTTAAGATGAGTATTCCATTGATTGAAGTGACTACCACTTCATCTACTAAGTAGTAAGTGCCTCAATCATCAAGTTTAATCATGCAGCAATAAGGTATTTCTACTATTAGTGCCATATCTACATTTTTTGCTAGCCCCTCAGTTTCTACTATTATTTATATTATGCATGTATCCATAGCTAGTATAATGAAAGTTGAGAACAAGTCTCAACCAAGTACTGAAGTTTCAAATAAGGGTAAGGATAAAGAAGAAGAAATTGATCTAGATGAGCATATAGTTATTCAAAATTGGGATATATCTACCCTCACTCCTAATCAAATGAATACCCTAGGAGAATTATTGTGAAAGAGAGCTAAGCAATAGAAGCTTAGAGAAGAGAAGAGAAAGAAAACCCAAGTGCTTGAAGATATAAAGGACATATTTGTAAATGCACTGAGTATTGAGGTTGATATCACTCAACCTATTTTGGATAAGTTATCAAAATTTGCCTATAAATTCAATGAAGACTTGGATGGATAGGATAAGTTGCGACAAAGGGTAGAAAGAAAGTTTGAGAACAAGGTATTGGAAAAAGTGGCACAGAAAATTGTAATAAACCAAGTAGAATTGTCTATTATTCTTATTTCATTGGAGAAATCTATAAATAATATCACTTCATTATTTGTTAAGTTTTGTGATACATCTATCTTCACACAAGAAATTAAAGATAAACTATCAAAGATAGATGAAGACATGAAGGCAAGTATAGACTAGTTGTCACTTGACACAAGCTATATTTCTATTCATTATTGAAAGATCAAATTTCTAAAAAAGTTGCAAGTAGAATTATTAAAGGAAGAAGTCAAGATTATGGCCACACTTGCAAAAATCCAATGCATGATTCTTCTAAACATGGATGCATTGCAGACACACATTGCATATGCAAAGTCACTCATCCATGACAATAACTTCTCCATAGCTGATCAAGTGATGGAGTTATCAACAAAATTTTAGATTGCATTGCATGCAAGTAAGGTGTTATAGGAAAATTGAGACAATACAATGGCAGTATTCTTGAAGGTATAGTCATAATTCTTGCCATATTTTGGTATTAACATATAGTATACACTCTTGGCATTTATGTCAAAAAGGGGGAGAAATATAGATGAATGTATATATGTATAAAGAGGGAGAAGTATATGTAAAGACATGTAAAGAATATATGTATTGGGGAGTAATACTCCAAATATATAAGGTTTATGTATGGGGGAGAAGTATAGTATTATATAGATACATGAATAGATAAGCAGAAAACATATTTTACAAAAGTAATTTTGAAAAATCAAAAAAGTAGAGTATGTTACTAAGTTATAGACATAGAATGGTGATAAAAGAATGTTTTTTACTTGTAATTTTGAGCATTAAGTTTTTGGGTTGATAAGTTTTTTTTTCACTAATGCCAAAGTGGGAGATTGTTGACATTAAGGTCAATTTTTCTATTAGGGACTCACACTTAGTCAATGGGTTACATTGCTACCAAGCTTATCTTTCAATTTTTAGTGTTAGCTAAGTAATCTAATTTATCTCAAGCCAAGTAGTCAATATATAGTTGTTACTGAGTTTCCCAGTTGCTACCAAGCTTTAGAACCTATGTATAGTTCATGCCAAGTGTAGTAGTTCCACTGAGTTGTTTACTGTAAGTGATGGAAACTCTAGTGTTGATCGAGCTTCATAGTGTCAACTAAGTTGCATACTATTAACCAAGTTATCTAGTGTTAACCATGTTCTCCATTGTCTACCAAGCTTTTAGTGTCAGCGATGTGAATCTAGTATTGACTGAGCCATGGAGTGTCAACCAAGTGATTCATATACATCAAGTTTCATAGTATTCACTAAGTTACATAGTGTTGACTGAGTTCAAGCTACTTAGAAGTTATCAGTATGAACTTAGCCTCTTTGTCAACTGAGTGCCAAATGATGTTGAGTGTTTATAGTGGTTGCCAAGTATCAGAACATTACCAAGTTTGTCTTCAGAACCCAAGTTACAGTAGTTGGAATGACTTTGTAGATTTTGGTGAAACTTTTATTATAGTTGAATTCAATAAGTTATGATTTGGATTGGTATATATGTAAAGCATCGTATCATATCCAAATGATACAAGAGCATTAAATAAGAAGAAGTGTGAATCAAGAAGGCTACAACAGTTTAAGGGACATCAAAGATTTATCTATCACAGTAAGGTGGTCATTAGAATTCAAGGAATCTCAACTAGCAAATTAGAGCTGCAAATTAGACATCAGCCACTAGTTCATCCTAATAGGTGTATCAGTTAAATCCTTTAACAAGGTAGACCCAATAGTCTTATGTAAAATATCTTTACCGAGTGCATACTTCATTGTATGTTTTGTAAATCCTTTCACAAGGTGGACCTTGTAGTCCTTATTGCTCCTAATAGAGCAGATCATTAGAAGTGATTAATTGTAAGCCTTAATAGGCCAACTTTATACTACAATACTAAAGCTTGTGGGTATCATCCCCACCCCAACTTTACTTTCTATTTGGAAGTTCTAGGTTACCATATCTTGTGTTAAGTGTTATGAATGTTTTACTACTTTCATTATTTCATGCATGCAAATAGATCAATATATTATATGAAGGATTAATTGGTGAAATAAGATTAAGTTTTGTTGATTCCTAATTCACCCATCCCCTCTCAGTAACCTTTCCTACCTCATATTTCCAAAAATCTTCATGGCCTCCAAAAGTAGAAATGAAAGAATATCTATATGATAAATCATCCATCTCATTGAAATGCATAGATATCCAACCACTGCAATTGCCTAGTACATAGTGTCAAATAGTAAATACATAGCTCACTCCATCAAACCAAGAAAATAATAGAACCAACATAAACCCCTATAATGCTGAGAGGTAAGATATGAACATAGAAACTGAATGTAATATCTCCTATAGAAAAAAGAACGAAGAACATCAAGAGTGCAAAATAAGTACAAACACCTATAATTACATGTGTCATCGATGCATCATGAGGCTAATGTCATGGAAGGAATAATAACTTGACAAAGGAAGATGGAAAATATGGCCAACATGAAACCCCCTAGGGCACTTTATAATATAGTGTAGATACAACAAAACTCAAAATGTGCAAGATCCTAAAATGCAATGAAGTGGAGCTTTATGTCAATGTGTTTGCAAAAATACTACAAAAGGATGTCAACAAAGATCAAAAAAGACATAAATTTGATACAAAAGATAGTACAACCCATGATGAATCATGTGAAGAAACATAATTGACCCCCAAACCTTAAACAACCAAGATATCTACTAGAATGCAAAAAAGCAAAAAGTTGAATGAGATGTTCATGGAGTAGAGTTTGGAAAATATAATGTCTCAAAATATGTCTCCTCTAGTGCAAAATAGAGCATCTACCTTTGAATTAATAAACTAGAAACCAAATAGCTCCAAAATTCCAAATAAATAGCACCATCACAATGGGCTTGGAATCAACTTTTCAACAATATTTCATTTGTGAAAAATGGAGTCTGGATGAGCAAGTTCTAGCCAAAAAACCACATGTAGGTCAAAATAGAGTTAGAAGGGAAAATAAAAATATTACTACCTCAAGATCTATGCTAAATACCTCAGAAGATGTGTCAACTAGAACAAAGTATTACCTTGAGAAGTGTATCAGTTTTGTACTAAAATGGTCTCGATTTATGTGCCAAACTTTTTCAATTTGTGTACCAAAAATCTTGATTTGTATGCCAAAAATCTCAATTCCTGTGCTAAAAAAAATCAATTTCTATACTAATAAAACTTAATATTCATGCCAAAAATCTTGATTTTTGAGCCAAAAAATCATCAAATCATTGCCTCAGGAAACATGTCTAATCTAGGAGCAATATTTTTTGCCTTAGATTCCAACTGTGTTCAAATTGGACAAATTTTATCTAAAAATAAGAGTTTTTGGGTGCTCTAAGCTCAACGGTGATGTCTATGTGGGCTTAAAGCAATCCAAAAATTAGTGACCCCTAGATTCAATACAAAATAACTCTAAAAAATGAAATCCTCTAAATGAAAAACACTAATCTAAAAGTGAAGCCAAACCTCTCATAAACAAAACAAGGGCATGAAGATCTAAAGGTCTAATACCATATTAAAGTTGATGAAATATCAACCTCACAACTCCCAAGAATCATCTACATGCAAACACCTATCAAAGAAAGAGAAAAGCAAAAGCTATGGAGGCTAAAACACCCAAATCCATAGATGAGACATTCTTGATGAGGAAAAAGAGAGATTGCTATTATCAAAAGTAAATAAAGGTTAAAATTAAATAGAAAGATCATCCTTATAAAGGAGATCAAAACCCTAATAGGTAACTAACCTAGGTTGCATGATAATAATTAATTATTATATGCCTAAAGTCTAGCTTAAGTAAAATAGAGATAATAAGTGACTTAATAATTAAATCAATATGATTTAATTAATAAGAAAATACTTTATTTCTCTAACATTATCTTTAAGTATATTTCATTTTCTTCCAAAGACCTTGAAATATTTGACATTAGGAGTATAATCATACCATATTTTTAAAGGTGTAGCATTTGTACGTTTCTTGACTTGTACTCTATTCAGGGTATAAACAAAAGTACTAATAGTTTTTCTCCAATACTTCTTCGGTACGCTCTTCTCCATCATTAATGTTCTTGCACAGTCCATTATTGATTTTTTTCTCCTTTTAGCTATCCCATTCTAAGGAAGAATCCTTGATGTTGACATCTATCTTTTAATTCCCCTATCATTACAAAATGTACTAAAATTATTTGAAATGAATTAACCACTTCTATCAGATCTCAAGCACTTCAAACTCTTCCCTATTTATTTTTTTAACTCTAGCTAAATACTACTTGAATAACTGAAAAGCATCATATTTAGCTTTAAGAAATATCACATTCGTTATCCTAGAATATTCATCAAAAACAAAATGAAATACTTATCTCCATGATAGTTTTGAACATTAATAGGTCCACATAGGTCAATATGAACCAATTCGAAAATATCACTAGCAGTGTATGCTTTTATCTTAAAACTAGACTTGGTCATTTTTCCCAGTTGTCATTGTTTACACATGGCATTGTTAGGCTTCTCCAGTTTAGGAAACCCTCTTTCATCATCTGACTAATATTCACCAAACTATCAAAAATCACATGAAATAATCTCTTGTGCCATAGCCAAATATCTTCTTGTTGTGAAAACAACATGTCTCATTTGATAAATATAGATAGAACAAGTTACCTCTTGTTGCAATTCCATCACCAATTCCAATTAGCTTACCATCAACATCATGTGTCTTGGCATTCCTATTGTGAAATTCAACTTTGTAACCTAATTTTTTTAGCCATGAAGCACTCAACAAATTATATTTAAGTCCTTCAATCCAATAAATATTGTTACATTTTATCTTGTCAGATAGTTGAATAGTACCTTTACATTTTACAACACATGGGATATCATTACCAAATTTAACACATCCAACTTTAACACATATTTACTATTAATTACCCATTTGTCATTTTTGTTCACATATGAGATTAATGTAGTTTTCTAATCCTCATCACATTATTATTTTATAGCAACATAGACAACTTCATCATCGTTACTCTCAGATTCATTATCAATTTCTTCTTTAGCAATATAATAGGATTTTTCACCTTTATCATCCTTGTTTCTCTTGTAGTCTATTTCATCTCTTCTTCCATTGTACTTGTTTTCCTTTCTTTCATCCTTATCCTCTATGTTAGGACACCTAGCAACAATATAACCAATCTTATTGCATGAGAAATAAGAAATAGGTAGTTTATCTTTGTATTTACCTTTTCCACCTCCAAACCATTTTGCAATAAGGGCTTCAAGTTCATCAATCTCATCAGCATATCATTGTCACTCTTCACATATTTTTCTTTTCATTTGCTAAGGACTAATTGTGACTTGAAGGAAGATTCAATAGTAGGAGTTGTGTAGTTATCAAAGTTAGACATCTCAAAAGTAGTAAGTCTACCTATTACACCTTCTAAGGTCAAAATGTTACCTAGTTTGCATCTCAGTTCTTGGAATGTAGAAACTCTAATGGCATATATTGGTAGTAGATTCCTTAATACATTGTTTATTATTGTTTCATATTTGATTTCTCCATTTGCACCTCGAATAGAATTGACAACCTCTTTGACTCATGTGTAGTATTGCATTATGTTGTCACCTTCCATCATTCTCTTTTCATCAAATTTTCTTCTTAGTCTTTACAATTTGGCTCTTAAGACATTGTCATCACCTCTATATAGGGTTTTCAATTTCTCACATTTTGTTTTCACTACAACAATATTTTAAGTCATCAAACTTGGCGTAGCTTAGGGCTGAGGCAATCTCCAACATTTCTTTTGCTTTAGTTGTTTAGTAGTTAGAGGAGTAGTTTTCACCTTCACATACTCATTGTCCACAAAGTTGATAGAACCATCACTGATACTAGATATGTGCAATCTCATCAAGGTCTACCATGTAGGAAAGTTCTCCTTGTTCAACTTTGGCACATCTCTCTTGTGAGTCATGATCTTTGGCTTTAAGTACTTTCAAACTTTTCTTTATAAGAACTAAGCTTTAATACCAATTGTTAGAAATGTTTACAATAATTTGGGGGGGGGGGGGGGGTGAATAAGTTACTCAAGGTCCATAAGTACTATTTGAACATTAAAACATAAACATACACTATTTAGTTTATCCTATTGTTGTTTGGTCTCTACTATAATGATAAAATTATTATCTTAAACATAACATGTTTTTTCTTAATGAAAACATTGTCAAATGTAAAAACATATAAAGCATTCAACATAGGTTTGACACTAGAATTTTATGTGGAAACCCAATTTGGAAAAAACCAATAGCAACGTGTCACCACTTTTTCACTCTTTCAGAGTGAGTCTTGTTAGGATCCAACCCTATTAAAGGTTTAAATACACACTATTAAATGTGACCTTGTTAAAGGATTTAATCACCCTATTAAGAGTGGCCTTGTTAGAGGACTTTGATCATTCCATTTAGAATGTCACCTTGTTAAAGGATTTACATAGACTATTAAGTCTTCCAAATGATTGTTAGGTCAACCTCTGTTAAAAGGATTTCAATACAAATGGTTTACAATGATTAGAAAGAAAATAGTAGGTTTTGATCTATATAAAAACAACTCATTGTACAAGTTTAGATCTTTTTTCAGTCCATGTGTTGATTCAATGATAAGCTCCCCATTGTCATCTTTGTTCTTTATTTTATTGGCAACCCTTCAAGTAATCAACCTTCTCTTCTCAACAAAACTTAATCCATCTGCTTAGATTCACTTATCAAAATCAACATCATTTATGCAAGCTATCTCCTTTAGCTTTGCATTCACTCACACACTCTTGTGTGTCTTTGATCCACCTTTCTCTATATGCTTGTCTCTTTCTCTCTAAGTTCATATCTATGCCTATTTAAATAGTTAATCCTTGCTTTACCATTCTCCATAGGGTTTACAATTAGGTTCAAAATGATTCATTGTATCTATCCATCTTGTTGATCATCCTCTATAAACTTCTCTAAAATCCATCTAGGTGAGTGCACCAAGTTGGTGTTAAAAAAGTGGATACCCAAAAAAAATTCAATAACCCGATTGTGTTATTGAAAAGTGAAATGTTGGCCAGGCTTTGTATCCAAGCTTGGCCATTATACATTAAAAAACCTAATCAAGTCTTATAAACTATATATTTTGTCTAATGTTCACATTTGAAGGCATTTTTATACCCTCAAATGATAGTAGGAACGTGAAGTGCAGAGGAGAACATCAAAAACTAATTAGGTTTAGCATAAAATTTTACTTTTTATTGCATTTCCATCCATGGCACCCCACAAATGATGTAGGTCTTCATCCTATTCATCATTTATTGTTTATCAAATTTTGTTATGTGGTTTTGTAATTTATAAGTATTGCAATTATTTTTTAATTTTTTAATATAGATGCATCAAGGAATCTAAGAAAATGAGGGAGAGACAAAAGATCACCTCCTACACAATAAAACCCTCCACCCATCATGACACAACCACAAAACAATCAACCCATTTTGACACAACCACAAAATCCTCCACCCGTAGTGACATAACCATAAAACCCTCCACTCAATGTTCCCATTCAACAACTACCACCTCCTATAAAGCCTTCGTACATACAATTACATCATTTAACTACTAAACAAGATGGCCTCATAAACTTCCTTACACAAAATAGTGCTAACATTACCCAAATGGTCAATAGGTTGTAGTCATCTACACTTTCTCACCACTCAACCCTAGTGAATACTCTTGAAAAAATGGCCCAAAATATAAATGAGGTGTCTAGGGAGGTTACAAAATGGGGTTCATGGGGGAATAGGTGTCATGCATTTTATGTCAATGGGTTATCATATCAGCAAGTGAAAGATATAGACATAAAAAAAGGTATTATATGCTCTCTTTTCACTGATCTTATATCTGGCAACTCCCTATTACACACAACCAAAACTTTTCCTATTCATTGGTACATTCATACTAGGATGAGATAATATTTTTGGGATAAGTTGTATATGGTATTTGACCTACCACCATGTGATAATTATGAGGTGCCTCTATATTGTTTGAGAAAGCTATATTGTGAGTTCATCCTTGGCGAGAAACCAAATTACTTTTACATTTGTTAGTTCCAAGGTAGAGGGAGAGGCTTTGTGCAGGATAGTCTTAGGGCTTGTAGGGTGGTACCACAACATGAGAGGAGATTTATAGACTCTCCATGCAGATGCATCATTGACAAATGTTATCATTAAGCATAGCTCATAGTTGTGTGCTAAAATGTTGACACACTTATATGAGTCATTATATCCAATATTTTTCAAGAATGAAATCTCAAATTGTGACTCGTATCTCTTTTCATGGAGTCCAAGGGTTTATAATGAATACCCTTAGTTTGACCTAGTTTGTGCCCAAAAAAGTACACCATAAAATGAGAGATACAAAGGCAAGAGTGCTAGTCTCCATGATCATCAAATATGCATGCAAATGAAGATGAAAGCTAATCTAAATGATAATAATGCAAAGCAATGTAAGAAAGAAAATATAATTTATGAAAGGAAATAACAATGCAAGATTAATCTATGAAACAAAATATGACTCTAAGGAAACATGATGATGAAAGCCATGGATACATGAGAGAAGAAGACAAGAAGAGAGAAGTTTCAATGAAGCTCCAATGCCCAAATCCTAAGGCTCAAACTCCTTCTCCAAAATCACTCTCAAAACTTGTAGTATAACAATACTATATCCACTAACCTTATTATCATTACGAAATGAGAAGAAGAGGGTTCCTTATATAGCCAAGTATAGAGGTGGGAGACTTCTCACAACCAATATGGGATAATAGGGTTTGATCCATGTGAGACAAAATTCCACCAATGAGAAAAAGAGGAGTGTTTGACAAGAAAGTGGAAAGAGGAATAAAGAATCCCACTTAGAAAAATGTGCATTTAAGTGTAGAGAAAAAGGATTTTTTATTTGTTTTTGTTTGTTTCATTTCCTTTTTTTCATCAAAAACATATATTTAAGTGAGTATTTTATTTATTTAATTAAAGGAGGGATTTTCTTTTAATTAAAAGGAGATTTATTTTATTTTATTAAAAGGGATATTTTCTTTTAATTAAATGAGATTATTTTATTTAATTAAAAGAGAATTTTTTTTAAAATTAAATAAGACTTAGAATAAAATGATCAAACTTAAGGAAATATTCACATAATTCAATTAATTACGATTAGATCAAGGAAAATGATTTGAATTGATTTGATAAAATATTGTAAGGAATTGATTTAGGCAATTGATAAATTGATAAATGGGGGCCCATAGTCTAAGAGGTCATTTTAGGGTGCATACAATAGTTAGGTGGTTTTCCTTCACTTATGGCACCTTGGCCATCATTAGATGCACCTTTAGGGTCATCAAAAAATTTGAAAGCTCCATCATCATCACCTATGGTAGTAGGGTCATCACAACATGTAATGGCTCCATCATCATCACCTATGTCACTTCGATCAGCATAGCTTACAAAAGCTCCATTAGCATCACCTACACCACCAGTGTCATCTCTTCTTGTATCACCTGCACTACTAGTGTCACCTGTACCACTAGTGTTATCCTCACTTGTGCCACCTGTATCATCATCACATGCATCATTATAGTCTTGAGGCCTAACCAACATTTTGTTTTAGTTTTTAGCACATGTGTGATGGGATAGATATGGAGGAATCTTAGGATGGAGTTTCATCTCATCCATGTGTACATTGATGCCATACTTGTTATTCATATAGAGGTGGGGATTTCACACTTATAGATGATTTTGATGGTGATGGTCTTCGTTGGATAGGATACATAAGTTTTTTTGTTTGAGTTTTGACATGATATTATTTAATCACCTAAATACTGTAAAAGTTTTTTTTTTTTTTAATTATTGTATAGATCACTCTAGAGTCATATGTGATGAATATGCAATGCAGGGTGTAAAAAGAATTACGAGAACACCATAGAGTACTCATTCTGCTAGAGGTGTGAGGCTAGGAGCAAGAACACCTGAGGTAATTTTTTAAAATATTATTAAAAGAATAATAATACATTGGCTTTATAATATCATTTCTTAATTGGTATGACACTAACAACCTACTCATAGATATTCTTTCATCTCATACCATCATTGAAACCCTCCCAATCATCAAATCCATCCAATTCTCATCCACGTCTCTTGCTCCTAGCATTACCCAAACCCCAACTAATGAACCTCATGAGTTTTGACATGATATTATTTAATCACCTAAATACCATATAAGTATTTTTTAATTTTACGGAGCATTTTAAATTGATATGTTCAAATAATATGTAATGCAGGAAACAACAAGCAATATGAGAACACCACATAGTAGTCATTCTACTAGAGGTACGAGGCTAGGAGCAAGAACACTAGACGTAAAAAAAAGAAAATATTCTTAAAAGTATAATAATAAATTAGCTTTGAAATATTGTTTCTTAATTAGTATTCTTAAAAGTACAATAATACCTTTCCATCTCCTACCATCATTGAAACCCTCCCAAATTCATCAAATCCATCCAATTCATATCCACATATCTTGCTCCTAGCATACCTCAACTCCATCTAATGAACCTCATGAGTTCATCCTGCATATACCCATTCATATCAAAGAACCTCCATATCACATAGGGTGTCTTATAGGAGTGTGTAGATCATGAATCCCCACTTTTATTTCTTGAAAAGGTGCCAAAAGTTCTTCCACATCCCTCTTTTCCTTCTCAGTCTCTTTCTTTTCAATTTAGGCCTTGTATTATTTTTATCCCCAATTTTTCCTATCTTTCAACTATCCTTCCAATATCATCCTTCAAGTCTTTCTTGTGTTTCCTTGCCCTCCTATGATCTTCTTATTTTCATTGTGACTTCTTTCCATTTACAACATTATCTCATATTTATAATGATACTCTTTACTATTTTATAGGGCTTGTCAAGTGCTGAAATTTCTCAAATTGATGACGCCATGCTTTCTTCCATAACTTTGGCCTTGAGAGCTATTCCGTATCATAGCTTGCACACTTATCAAGTTTATGATTTGAGTTGAACTCATAATATGTCTTATTGATTCCTCTTATGTTATATTTTCTTCTTCTTTAAGGTTCTCCACATAGCTCAAGGTCTAGAGAAAAGAGAAGGAAATCAGCAAGAACACCAAAACAAAACAAAAAGGTGCTAAATACAAGTCAAGTTTATATTTTGAAATTTATTATGAATGAATGTATAAACATGTACTCAATATTGATGAATACATGTTGACTTTTTTGTTGTATATGTAGAAGCAATTTAGTTTTGTATAATTGATGAATGCACCTAAGACTATCGATGTTGAGGCAATGGAAGAGGTAAATTCTCATATTTTCCTTCTCATAAATTTTAGTTTATAGTATGCATTTTTTTTGTATACATATTAAATAGTTGCATTTACAAATGAGTACATATTTTTTTCATTTTCATAGTAATTATCAACAATTTGTCTTATTAGCATGTGTTATTTATATTTTACCTATTATAGCACTCTTTGAGACTTCATGAAAATCCTTTCCCATTTCATTTTGTTAGGAGTCCCAAGCATCAAAGATGGGGTAAAACATAATAGAGGCTAGAGATATGTATGTAGAGTCTTAGTTGAAGCCCTATTGTAATCTCAATTTGGATTTCTTGTGTGTGTGATAGAAATCCCTGATGCCTACTCTACAATTCTAACATTTTATTGCTTACCATATAGGTTCTACCTAATACCAGCATTGATTCATTAGTGGTTGTGCCTCCTACTAGCACAATAGATCCAACTCAGGCTGCAGTACAATTTTTGTTTTTCTACTCTATTTGGAATCCCTCATGCCACTCTATAATGCTAAAAAATTATTTCTTAACATACAAGTTGTGACTCATACCAGCATTGATTCATCAACGGTTATACCTCCTACGAGCACATGAGATCTAGCTTAGGTTGTAATACATTTTTTGTTTTTTTACTCTATTTGGCATCCCTAATGCCTACTCCACAATTCTAACATTTTATCACTTACCATACAGATCGTGCCTCATACCAACATTGATTCATTAGTGGTTGTACCCTCTGCTAGCATTGGAGACCTAGCTCAGGCTGCAATATGCCTTTTTATTTTTTTAATTTATTTGGAATCCCTAATGCCACTCTATAATGCTAACATTTTTATCACTTACCATATAGGTTGTGCCTCATATCAATATTGATTCATTGGTGTTTGTGCCTTCCATGAGAATTAATTCATTGGCAGTTGTGTCTCCCATCACCACTCTACCTCATCATTTTGTTAGGAGTCCCACTCATCAACGAAGAAGCCCATTACCATTATCATTTAGTCCAACTATGGGACAAAGGGATGAGGTAATGAGCAACTCAACTCTCCATAATTTAGAACCCAATTTCTAGTTATTTTCATATTACTTATAGATAAGATATTTGATATTATATTTTAAATTTTTCTCCTGTAAACACTTGGCGAGGCACAAACTACATCAAAGATGCTCAATTTTGATGATCCTACATTTTTATAGATATTGATAATGATATACATATGTAGTTATGGTCATCACATGACATTG
Organism: Cupressus sempervirens; assembly: GCA_028749045.1. NCBI lineage: Eukaryota > Viridiplantae > Streptophyta > Pinopsida > Cupressales > Cupressaceae > Cupressus > Cupressus sempervirens. The sequence continues at coordinate 309,524,982 of CM053793.1, forward strand.
ACATATATCCAACTTTTGTATTGTATGTATTCAAGATTTGTATTGTGCACATTCAATGTTTCTATTGTACACATTCAACATTTGTTGGTTATTTGACTTTTGTATTGTATGTATTCAAGATTTGCATTGTGCACATTCAACATTTCTATTGTACACATTCAATATTTGTCAAGTATTCCACTTTTATATTGTACCGATGAGATATAACATCTTTTTATAACTATATAATTGATATAACATAATATATTGTTCATTTTTTATATACATTTAACTTGGATTTCCAGATCCAAATTGTTCAAAGTTTGCATACAATCTTATACTTTAGCTTACTTTCTTGAAATTAATCAAACACATGAACATTCATTATTTTATATAGAAAATGTAAAATTTTAATCAAATTCATTATAGAATGTAATTATGTCACTTGTTTTTTTGTAGTAAGACATGACAAGTAAAAATATGTCATGATTTTTGAATTTGTGGCAAAGATTGTAGCCCAATAGTGCTTGGAGACCCTTAGGGACACTTCCATTCAGTGTGTTTGATAATGTTAGAGGGACGTTGTGGCTGAAATGAGGTTGGTCCTAGCCTAAACCCACTGAACTGAAGCTAATGAAGTAGACAATTTGATCGCAAGACCAATGGTTTGAAATATACACAACCTTGCTCTTTTTAACTAAGAAAAATTGCAGGTTTTGGCAATAGGCAAGATATAGATGCCAAATCCAAACAAAATTGAATCTCTAAAAAATGAGATAGGTAGTTGTAAGCCTAGATGACATGATCTTGTAGCACCTGAAATTTCATCAATATCTCATATGAGCTCAGATAAATGCTTGATCAAAGATCCTAGGTCGGTGGTACGTAGAGACCCTGAGCGATGCTTCCATTTAGTGTGGTTGATATCGTTGGAGGGATGTTGTAGCTAAAATGAGGTTGTTACTCACCTAAACCCAATCAAATGGAGCTAACAAAGAAAATGATTTGATCCTAGGACCAACAGTTTGAAATATGCACAACCTTTCTCATTTTAATTGAGCAACATTATAACTATTGGCAATAGGCAAGATACGAATGCCAAATCCAAACAATATCAATTCTCTAAAAACTAAGATAGTTTTTTGTAGGCTTAGTTAACATGATCATTTGGCACCTAATAGTTCATTAATACCTCACACGACCTCAAAGAAATGCCTAATCAAAATCACTGGCAAATAGTGCTTAGAGACCCTTAGGGACGCTTTTTTTCAATGTGGTCAATATCATCAGAGGGACATTGTGACTAAAATGAGACTGATCCTAACCTAAACCTGACCAACTAGAGTTAATAGAGCAGACAATTTGATCCTAGGACCAATGGTTTGAAATATACACAGCCTTGCTCATTTTAACTAAGCACCATTATAACTTTTTCCAATAGGTGAGATATAGATGCAAAATCCTAAATAAGTTGAATATCTAAAAATTGAGATAGATTGTTGTAGGCCTAGATAGCACGATCCTGTAGCACCTAATAGTTTTTGAATACCTCGTGCGAACTTAGAGAAATGGTCAATCAAAGATCATAGTTGGATGGTGCTTAGAGGCTCTTAGGGATGCTTCCATTCAGTATGGTCAATACTGCCAGAGGGACATTGTGGTTGAAACAAGGTTGATCCTAGCCTAAACCTGACCAACCAGAGCTAATAGAGTATTAAGAGTAAGGTGTTATTATAAAACAAAAGAAAACATTATCATTCTCCTAAGAATATTTTGAAAATCTCCATAGTCTCAACATCATGATCTCCAACACATATACACTCCTCTAGGTCATTTAATCATTTCCCAACCATTTTTTTTCAAGAAATTGCAGAAATTGCACTTTTGCATAATTTGCACTTTGCAACTTGTTAAGAAATTGTTTCACTGTTATGCAATTTTTCTCTATATAGGGTAGTTGGGTGGTTAGTCACCCTTTAAGATTTCTCTTCAACACTTTGCAACTTTCTTGCCAAAATTTGCTCAACCAACTTTTGAAAGTTTCCAAGTTGCATAATGTAACTTTTACATTTTTTTGCAACTTTTCACCAATTTGGTCAAATGACCTTCCTATTATCTTAAAATTAACCATAAACCTTGCCTATGGTAAAACCTCACCCTAAATCTTCATAGACCCTATTGACATCATGATGATGTCATCATCATACCTTGTACCATTTAGAGGGTTATTTTGAGCCTAAAAAGGGGTGACATAGTGTGACAGCAAGGACATGGTTTTAAAAAACTGTATCCAAGCTTTGCATATTTTGTAGAGAATTGAAATGGGTATCCAAATCTATAATTTACTTTCCTCATGTTTTAGGAAATTTGGGAGAAAAATGCAAGAGCATAGCCATATAAGTTGAACATAATTGAATATTTTTTAAGGATATCATCAAACTCACAAAAAAGAGTTCAAGAGACAAATTTATAATAGTAGTGTACAATATTTACATCTCTTATTAGTTTTATATACAAAATTTGGCATCTAAATATGCACATGTTGTTGACACATCAATCAAGTTTGTTATTAGTGACATACACTTATTTAGATTATAAGTATCTAGCAGGATTATTGTATAGTTAATAGTGTTAAACAAGCATTTTAGTTGTTACCAAGTTCTACAGTTGCTACCAAGTCATTTGGAAAAAATTTAGTGTGTGTCGAGCAGTTACAGTTAGTGTGAAAATCAATAGTGTAAATTGAGCATCTCAGTGTATGCCGAGTTTACTAGTGTAAACCATGTTGTATAGTACTTACCAAGTTTATAGTTAATGTGATGTGAGTCTAGAGTTAACTTAGCTACTCAGTGTTAATCAAGTGATTCAGTTTATACCAAGCTCATAGAGGAAACATTGACCAAGTTACACAGTGTGAATCAAGTGATTCAATTTATATGTCAAGTTTCACAATCTTCATCGAGTCACTAATGTAAACCGTGTTCAAGACTACTTGGAAGTGATCAGTATGGATTGATCTCTATGTCTACCAAGTGCATGATGATGATGAGCATTGATAGTGGATGTTGAGTATTAGAACCTCACCGAGTTAGTCTTCAGAACCTGAGTGTCTACATTTGAGCCAACTTTGTAATATTTTTGTAAACTTGTATTATGGCTAACTTTTTAATTGTATAATTGGATTGGTACATATATAATTAATTATATCATATCCAAATGTGTGGAAGGAATGCAATGTAATTGAATATAATCAAAGAAGAGCAGAAAGAGCAAATTACAAAGGCTACAATAGTATAAGGAGCAACAAAGATATATCTATCATAGCAAGGTGATTTATGCACACAAAGGAATCTCACTCAGCAAACCAAGTTGCAAATTAGAGATGAGATACTAGTTCATCCTAATAGGTGGATTAGTCAAATCATTTAACAAGGTAGATCTAATAGTCTATATAATAGTCTTATGTAAATCTCTTTACCGAGTGCATACTTCATTGTATGTTAGTAAATCTTTTAACAAAGTGGACCTAGTCATCTTTATTTCTCCTAACAGGGCATATCATTAGAAGTGATCAATGTAAGCCTTAATAGGCCAACTTTATGCTGCAACACTAAACCTTGTGGGTATCATCCCCACCCTAGTTTTACTTTCTATTTGGAAGATTTTCGGGTCACCAAATCTATGTGTCAAAGTGTTATGTATGATTTCATGTTTTTAGTTTCTTATGCATGCAATTAGATCAAAATATATGCAAAAGTTTAATTGGTTAATTAAACATAAAAGGTTTTCAAGTTACTAATTTACCCCTCCCCTCTCAGTAACTTAGCCTTTCATAATATTTCCAACACATGTGACATCTCTTATCGGGATTTTATACAAAATATGGCATATAAATATGCACATGTTACATGTCCTCTCTTTTTTATATACAAATTTTGGCATCTACACATGAACATCACTACAAAGTTGCAACATTTCAAATAACATATATACAAAATTTTCAAAACTATTCTACCATATGTAGAATGATTTGATGATAAGCATATAATCAATCAAGAGAACCTTTTGGATCAGCTCTAAACCTTATTGTATCAAGTATTGCTTCATGATCAAATTCATGTACTTTTCACAACTTCTTTTTAAGAGGCCTACCATGATATGGTATCAATTGAATATTTGTTGCAACAATAAGGTTAGAGTAATGAAGAATATGTCTGTATGTCTCAAAATCCTCAAATAGCCACATAGTAGAACTCTTGATAGGGTACCTACATTTAATTGTAAAGACAATTTAAAATCAAAATTGATACCTTAATAATGACAAATTGACTTAAAGAGATCTTCATGGCATAGGACAAAAATATAGTACCCTCTAAGCCATGTGTCTATCATAATGATGGATCCTATTGGGTACTCAATATCCTCACCATCAATGACTGTAGTTATCAATTTCTTTTTGGGCTCAATACACCAACATAGAAAGTAGTTTGTTTATTCATCATTATTGTGATATGCTATAATTGCATATATATGACTTGCATTATATAGAAGGATAAGTTAATGGAAAAATTGAAAATAATCTATTTTAACCAAGTATTAAATTGATAACTTAATACATGGTTCAACTAGGTCTAATTCATTCTCAAAATCTATTGATGTTTCAATTTGGTTGAGTTGTAGTGTTGTAGGAAGTTGATATGAATCAATTCACTAGTACATTTGGGGGTAATTTTTGACGGCAAGCCAATTTGGCTTGTCAACTTCATTTTTTTACAAATTTTATCCCAATAATGTCAAAATTTTGATGACACTTAAGATTAACATCAAAATTTTGATCTTTTTGGGATATAAACAAAAAAAAGAGAAACTTCATTTCATATCACGTAAACAAGTGCAAGTAGGAGGCTTCAAGCGTGACCAAATAAGAGATTTTCAGCATCATCAAGGTAAGCTTGATGGATTCATTTGCATTATATGCGTCCTCCTCTATTTGGAACTTGCTTTCAAGGAAAGGTCTTGTCCTCTTCTACTTGTTTGTATAATTTCAAGATAAGGGTTGAAGGTATTTTTCATTTTAATTGTAAGGGTTCAAAGTAATTTTTGTTTGCAACTTGCTTAATATCAAGGTAAGGATTCAAGATAATTTTTACTTTGGCCATCAATTATGGTGACTCAAACATTGTTCATATTGCCCAATTTTGACTAGATTGCTTAATTTATCTGAATGTATAACCCTAAAAAAAATTGGAAGACTTGTGGACATTAAGCTATTTCTCTTCCTTGATATCCTAGTGAGAGTGTTAGTGAGGAATCTTCCATGGAGGCATTGATAACTTTGTAATGGATATGTATGCACAGCCATTGGAAGAGCCAATTGGAAACATGAAGGTTGAGGTGTTGTCTATCAAGATATTACAAGAATTCAATGTCTCACTAGTTGACTTGACTTAGCTCGCTATTCTATTCCAAAATATTCTTCTTAAGCATTGTTTACCATACATGATTTTCAATTTTAGAAACACATTATTTATTGATATTATTTCCATTTTTAATTGGACCCAATTTTTAATAGCATAATTTTTATCTTTCCAGAGATTGGACAAATTCTTGGATTTAGGATTTACAACAATTTTTTTACAAAGGTAAGCAGGGATTTTAAAAGGGCCCAAGCCCTTGAACAAAGCAATGGTAAAAAATATTTCAACCCTCGATTGGATTCTACAAAGACCTAGTTGTCTAAGATTTTTAAGTGTTTACTGAACCAAAAAAGTTCCCTTGATTGTATAAATGATAATAAAATGGGTCTATGCCTTCATGGTATTCATGATAAACCTAGGATACAAGACCTCAAAAATATCTGAAATACACTTGATATTGGTTTTGTAGGTGCAGTTGAACTTCGATATCTTACACCTTTTAATATTAATTTTTGACTTTCTTATGCATCTTCATTATATCCAAAAGTTTTAATTAATTGAACCTATTAGATTGTAGAGATTGGTTCTAATTTGGATGCTTCCTCAATTATGCATTGAACCATAGCAGTATCGCCATCCTCTTTATCCTTTGCATATCTATCATTGCTTCATTTCCAACATTGGCTTGGTTTACCTCCATTCTTCTCTCTATTTTAATTTGTCTATTGTGTTTCAATCTTCCCTTAACGAGCCCTCTTCATAATAAATATTTGTATTGGGAATTATAGAGATGGATATTTATTCACTTACCTATTTGACTTTCCTCCATGATTCCTTTGTGTGATTCCAATATTTTAGTTCTTAAATTTTTATTTGAGAGTAAAGTTATTTAAATGAGGTGATAAAATTGCATATGCAAATTTATGTGTGTGTGTGTGTGTGTGTGTGTGTGTGTGTGTGTGTGTGTGTGTGTGTGTGTGTGTGTGTGTGTGTGTGTGTGTGTGTGTGTGTGTGTGTGTGTGTGTGTGTGTGTGTGTGTGTGTGTGTGTGTATGTGTGTGTGTGTGTGTAGATATATATATGTATGCATGTATGTATGTATATGTTATGGTGGGATGAAAACTAAATCAGCAAGAGTAATGATTTTCCCACTAGAAGGATTTCTATTTCATTCCAAATCCATACAGTACTATTCCAACCCCAGACTAGGTTGAAGATAATCAATTTATAGGTCACAACTCTTGACCTAACAACTTCATCCTTCCATGTTTGATCAAAATAATGATCTAACTCTTACACTTCTAGATTGCAAGAAAATTTTAAGTTTCTTATTACATATTAGCACTCTATGTTGTAAGGAAAAGTTCCTCAAACATGCTTACGGGTCATGTGAAAAGGCATAAAAATGATCAAGAACCTCCTTGGGATGTTGGAGAAGTTCTAGAACATGCATTTCTATCACCATAATATTTTTCTAACTCCAAATGTTTCCAAATCCTTGTATTTTCATATGTTCATCATGGCACTTCTTTTAGGACAATGCACTAACCTTCTTCTAAATCACAGGTAATGGCAAAAGGCCTCACTGTTAGACAATAAATACTATGCAAATTCAAAATGAAGAATACATTGATTTTATGATTCTCACTATATGAGGATTAGGAAGGTGTTAATTATTTCTTGGTTTTCTTGATAGTTATCTTATGGGTTTGAATCATAACCATTTCTCCTTATAAAGAGTTGACCATGAATTAGCATGTTAACTATTGTTGCAAGCAAAAATAGTGAATCGATATTTTTGAAAAAAAATGTGACAGAGATTTGGTTATGGTGTGTATGTGTGTTTGAAGATTGGTATGCATGCATGAGATGTTGAATATTCTCCTGGAAGGATGGAATAGATGAGAGACTGAAGTTTATGAGACACATGCCTGTTTTTTTTGGGTGGTGGGTTAATTCCATTATCTCTTAGTCCCTTCTCTTTTCCATCTTCCATTATTTCATTCCAATCCAACTATGGCACCATAGGAGGACACGTGTACTTTGGTTTGAGCTTTAGAGCCCTTATGTACTAGTCTCTCAAGGTCTTTAGATGTTTTCAAGGTTTTCTTAGAAGTTGGGCTCTGTTCAAAATATTTTGACCAAAGAACTCCTCCATAGTTTTTATGAGATGATCTTTTAATTCAGGGGCTTGGTCTGTCCAACTTTTAACAAAAAACAATATTGTTACATAAAAAAATGAGTTCAAGGATGAATAGAAAATGTAGCAACCATAAAAAAAAATTAGTTTAGAGATAGAAGTGGTATTGTTCTCATATATCACATCGATTGTATATTGTAAGAACAATCATTTTAAAGTGGTGCCATAGAATATTATTATTACATCAATCATTATCATTTTTAAGTGTTATTTGAGACTTTAAGGAAAGAATCTAGTGCAAGAGCACCCACATAAAGTATTTTGGATGTGATTTCTACATGAGTCGACTGGAGGAATTTGTCCCAATTTTGTCATTAGGATAAAATATTTTTTTGGGATTTTTTCAAACCATTGTGGGGTAATTCTTCCCTATTCTATATTGATCTAGAGTATTCTGTAAGATATTTTGGTAGGACGTCTCTTTGGGTCAGTTTTCCTATTTTGTTATAATCTAGAATGTTCCATAGACTGTCTTAGCAAGTATAAATAGAGTTTTTAGGTTTAGGTTTAGGTCAAGTTTTTGGATATGAAGTCATGGGGAGAAGAACTCTGTAGGAGAGCAAGTGTATATACTATTAATTTGATGAATCAATTAGAAGAAGATTGCTATCTATCCCTTTCTAGTGCTGGTTCCTTTTGTTTTTGCTTTTGCTGAGTTTATCTCTACATCAGAATCTATTGCAATTGAGTTTTGTGAGTTATTTGTACCTATTTCCCACATTTTAATAAAAGGAGACATTACTTCAAGGGCATTATCAATGAGGAGAAACACATATATCAGAGGCATATATAAAAAGTTTCATAGACATATTTTATAGTAATGACAATGGAATCATATCAGAGGCAATGATAGAAAGTTTCAGATTAACTGTTATGTACAAAACAAATATTAGAATCATATCATCACAAGCTCAAGGACATGGAATTAGTCTTTATATATAGAGAGAGAGCTTTTTTAAGTTCCTTATTACATATTAGCACAACAACAAAAAATGTTCTAAGTGTATACATATTCTAGAATCCAAATAATAAAATAATAAAACTCACTCAACATGTGCTAAGTGACAAGCCATAACCTTTTTCAATTGGTGTAGTTGCTGATTATTTGGGTTGGTTACAAATTCTTGAAGAACTGTAATCAGATTAGGTACAATAAAATGAACAAACAACTATTCCCAGCTAGCATTAACTTGATTAGTCTATTTAGACCCATTGATTATGGTCAGAAGCTTTTAAACATAACCATATAAGAAGTGAGTTAGGACGTATATAGGTTAAACTTACATTAACTATAAGCTACAACACAAAGGTTGCACTAGGGTATTATAGGATTTTAATTATAGAAAACTACTTGATTCATCTGAGTGGGTGTATGATGGTGAAGAGTTGTATTAGGTGAGTAAAGCTCACTAGTGGTCATAGGAATATAGCTACATCAAAATAGTTAGAAACTAGAACTACATATTTGTTAGAGTGAGTAGTTCAAGGGTCTTGATCCTGTGTATAAGGCTATGTAGGCAGCTTAGTAGGTAGAGTATACCTCCAGTGTGCAAATGCCTTGGACATAGCTAGCTAGCCTTGGATATAGTTAGGTAGCACTTAACCATGTATGTATGTATGTATTTATATATTTATGTATTTATTTATTTATTTATTGTATTTATTTATTTCATTAATTATTTATTTATTTTTATTTATAACACTTGGAACTATTGGATAGAATTGATTAATTGTGTGTTGTCTTTGATGTTACACAAATGTCATATCATTGTCAGTCAATGCATGCCAAGCTCACTTGGATAGTGAAGATAGTTTTTTGTGTCTACTGAGCATTTCTATGGTTGCCTAGTTCATAAAGTAGTATCTACCAAGTTCACTCGGGCATCAAAGAAGAATCTACCAAAAAAGAGTGTTGACCGAGCTCACTCAGTTAATGAAAAAAATATTGAATGGAACTAATGCTAACTAAGCTCACTCGGTTACAAAAGAATCATTGTAAGTTTGCAATATTAACTGAACTTCTATTGTTAACATAGGAAATCACTTCTGAGTTAGTCTCTACTGAGCTAGGCCATCTAATGAAGGAATGTATTATTTTGGCATATTAAGCCTAATTAATTTATCTATTGGTTCTAGCTGACTATGGTGATGAATATTAATTATTCTAAGTTGTATTTGAGCTAACTTGAAAATATGAAAAATATAAGTATAAGGTCAAGTTTTGGTTTCAAATTGTGCAAGTTGTAATAAATGGATTGAAAGGAATGAAGAGAGGAAGCAAATTTGAATGATATGCAAAATATCCTTGTGGAGCATAAAACTATATTTGATCAGGAAGGATTAAGTACAAGCCAAAACAAAGATCTGTAATTAGCAATTCAGTTGCATTTCAATTAGGTCAATTCATTGTTACTTTCTAACCATTGTAGCAGTGATCTAAATCTCTTAACAAAGTTGGTTTAAAAGCCATTTGTAAATCCTCTACCAAGGTGGTAGTTCTATTGAATTGTCTCAAGACCTCTAACAAGGCTACTCCTAATAGGGTGATTAAATCCTTTAATAGGGTCACACCTAACAGTGTATTTTGTAACCTTTAACAAGGTTGGCTCCTAATAAGGCTCACCTCAAAAGAGTGAAAACAATAACTAGTTACAATTGGTGGTTTTTTCCAAATTGGGTTTCCACATTAAATCTTGGTGTTATATATGCTCATGCTATGCTTGCAATTAATATTAAATAGTGATAATCACTAACAATATATTAAGATCTAGAAATTTAATTAGTTACAAAGTACATTTAGTATTTAGCGAATTATAGCATTTCATATGTGTTTATCGAGCACCAACAATATTCAGTTTTCAAATTGTATTGGCATTTAAGTGATCTGGGATTTATTTTGGTAGTAACTAATTCACCCCTCCCCTCCCATTTACTCTTATATTTCAAAAAATTGGTATTAGAGCTTTTGGTGCTTATAGAGAAGGTTTCAAGGACCCAAGCTAAATATCAAGATGTCTTATAAAAGAGAGATTCCAAAGCTAAATAGAAAAAATTTTGCAGCATGGCAATGACTTATGAGGTTACATCTAGCTACTATCAGTGATTCAAGTTGCAAGTATCTTGATACTGAATAGAAAACTCCCACTGGAACATTATTAGTTGAAGACATTGTTGACAAGAAGAACCATAACATCATGATGATTGATATTGCATCTGCTCTCAATTATGCTAAATTTGATGAGGTAGAAGACTATAAAACTACTAATGAAATGTGGACCAAACTAAAAGATGTCTATGGAGGAGATGACAATGTAAGAAGATCCAAAGTAGAAAGTCTCAAAGGACAATTTGACCAAATGAGAATAAGAGAAGATGAAAACATTGCAAAATATGTGGAAAGAATCAAATTTAGTATAAGTGCAATCAAAGCATCTAGAGGAGACATTAAGGAAGAAACTATTGTAAGTAAGGTACTCAAAACTCTTCTTCCTATCTATGCAATTACAGTATCTACTATTCAAGAAATGAGATGTGATCCAAATAAAAAATTAAACTTGGATGCTCTAGTTGGAAGATTAATATCTTTTGAACTAGATAACTATGATAACTATGTTCCTATTTCCAAAAATATTGAGTCTGCATTTGAAGCCAAACTCTCACTCAAAGAAAAAAGTAAGAAATCAAAGGAAAATCAATCAAGAAGTGAGGAAAAAAGTGAAGAAAGTTCTGATAGTGATCTTGGAATTGTTGAAGCCCTACTTGTAAAGACATACTCCAAAGGCAGAGGAAAGTATAAAGGTAAAATCCCTCTAATATATTTCTCTTGTGAATAAATTGGTCATATTGTTGCTAGGTGTCCAAATAGAGAAAGTAAGGATGAGAAGAAATTCCACACATACAAAGGCAAGAAGGAATTCAAAAGTCACAAAACCCACAAGGACAAAGGTAAGAAAACTTGTTTTATGGCTAAAGATTCTAATAATAGTGAGATGAAATGGTGTATATTGCTATGAAAGGTGAATCTAATCATGAAGAAGATAACATGGCACTTATTTCTCATGTTAGAAAAAAAAATACATGGATTATTAATAGTGGATTTTCACACCATATGACTAGAGATAAAACAAAATTTGAAAATTTTGAATACTATGATGGAGGTAGTGTAAGGTTTGGAAACAATCAACCTTGTTTCATAGAAGTAAAAGGTCATATTTCATTAACCAATGAACTTATATGTGATAATGCCTATTTGTTTGAAGGACTAAAGCATAATCTATTGAGTGTGGTACAGTTGAACAACATTGGATTCAAGGTAGAATTCATGAATGGAAAGGCAAAACTATTGGATGACAAAGGAAATTTGGTTGGATTAGGCAAGCAGACAAAAGATAATCTATTTTATCTTGATCTTGGTGAATGCTCATGTTTTATTGCTCAAGTAGAAGAAATCTAGTTATGGAATAGGATACTATGTCATGTAAGCTTTGATAATATGGTCAAGATAAGAAAACTTAAAAGAGTATGAGGTATTTTGAAAAAACCTGATGTTGGTTTGTGCAAGAATTGCCAAATTGGTAAAATGGGAAAGATTAGTTTTAAGAGAAAAAACTATTAGTCAGAAGAAGTTTTGCAAACTTGTACATACTAACTTATGTGGATCCATTGTAATTGAAAGTTATAGTGGAGAAAAGATTTTCATTCTTTTTGTTGATGATTATTCTAGAATGATGATTGTGATGTATCTAAGAGAAAAAAGAAACTGGAAAGAGATTGAAGTGTTTAAGATTAGATAGAGGTGGTGAATTCATCTTCAATGAATTAAATAATTTTTGCATTGAAAGAGGAATCAAAAGGCAAGTATCAGCTCGTGGTACACCTTAGCAGAATGGTATGGTTGAAAGAAGAAATAGATCCATCATTGCAAGGACACTAATGATTGGAAAGAATGTTGCAATGAAATACTAGAAGGAATCAAGCAACATTGTAGTTCATACTTTGAACCGAGCTTAGTTGAAGAAAGACTCAAATCAAACTCCCTATGAACTATGGTATGGCTACAAACCTAATGTAAGCTATTTGAACGTATTTGGTAGAAAATGTTATATATTGAAAGAATCTAGGATAGGAAAATTTGGTTTAAAAGGTGATGAAGGCATATTTCTAGGATACACTTGTAGAAGTAAAGCATACAAATGTTTAAATCCATCTACTTATAAGATCATAGAAAGTGCACATGTGAAAATAAATGAGTTTGTAGAAAAGAGTGAAGAAGAAAGCAAAAAGGAGCCAGAATATTTTTTTACTATGAACCTGATACATTAAAAATCTATTTGAAATAAAGGAGACTTCATCTCTCGAGTTCCCTCAATCTCCAACAATTACCAAGTCTCAGTTAGAAGCTACTAAGAAAACTCAACCCGAGTCACAATCAGAGGCTACCAAGCTAGTTCAAATTGAGTCTAATGGACCTAAGCCATAGATAGTAGGACCTAAGCTTGAGGTTGAAGTTCATAATGAAGATAGTAGAATTCATTCAAAGCTCAAAGAGCCTATGTTAGCAAGATATGTCACAAGGCATCATGCACCTGATCAAATCATTGCAGACAAATTAGATGGAACAATGACAAGAAGAAAAATAAAAGGTACATGTTTACTTGTTGAATTTGAACCTAGAAATGTTAAAGATGCTCTAGAAAATGAAATTTGGATTGAAGCTATGAATAAACAGAAGACCAGATAGAGAAGAATAAAACCTAGACTCTTGTTCCTAGGCCTAAGGATAAAAATGTAATTGGTACAAAATGGGTATTCAAAAATAAGTTGAATGAAGATGAAAAAGTATCTAGAAACAAAGCAAGACTGGTATATAAAGGTTATCCTCAAGAATAAGGTAGTGATTATGGTGAAACTTTTGCCCCTATTGCAAGATTAGGTGTTAGAACTCTACTTGCATATGTAGCTCACAAAGGATTTAAAGTATATCAGATGGATGTTAAATCTACATTCTTGAATGGAATTCTTAATGAGGAAGTCTAGATTGAACAGACAAAAGGTTTTGTAGATCCTAACAAAAGAGACATGATCTAAAAATTACACAAAGAACTATATGGTCTCAAACAAGCTCCTAGAGCTTGGTATGAAAGACTACTACATAACTATTTGATATAGATTGTTTTTCAAAGAACAAATGATAACAGTAGTCTATATATCAAGGAAGGACTAGATAAGAAGATTGTGTTGGCAAAAATATTTGTTGATGATACCCTATTTATAGGAAATGATGACTTATGCAAAGCATTTTTAGAAGAAATGAGTAAAGAATTTGAGATGTCCATGTTTGGTAAGATAAAATTCTTTGTTTGATTGTAGATACAAAAGAACAAAAATGGTATCTACATCACTCAATCTAAGTATATCAAGAAGATACTAAAGAAGTTTGGAATGGAAGATTCAAGACCAGTTGAAAACCCCATGTCTACTGGACATAACCTTTCCAAAAATGAGAAGTAGATCAAACCTTATACAGATCAATGATTGGGAAATTATAGTATGTAGTACATACAAGGCCTGACATTGCCTTAGAAATTGGGATAGTGGCGAGATTCTCAGCAAGCCCCAAAGAAAACCATATGATGGCAATCAAAAGAATCATGATATATCTAAAAGGTACTGACGACTATGGCTTATGGTACAAACTTGGAGGGAATCTTGACTTAAAGGTGTTTACTAATGCTGATTGGGTAGGAATTCTTGATGACAAAAAAAACACTAGTGGTGGAGCATTCGTTCTTCGTAAAAGACTAGTGTCTTGGATAAGTAAGAAACAAAATTACACATATCAATCCATAGCAGAGACAAAATATGTGGCAGCAACAATCAATTGTTCTAACATTTTTTGGTAACATCAATCAATCAATCAAAGATCCAATAGTCATATATTGTGATAACACTAGTGCAACCAATATATCAAAGAATCCAATGATGCATTCCAAAACAAAGCACATTGCTATAAAATATCACTTCTTAATAGAATTGGTGTAGGAAAAAGAAGTCATATTGGAATATGTGAATACAAAAGAACAAGTTGCAAATATATTCACCAAGCCATTACCTAAGGATGCAGTTTTTTATCGAAGAGGTAAGCAAGGGGTCATTCCCCTATCTAAAGCTCACTGAATCAAGTTTAGTGATGCATCAACTAGAGTAAGATTGAAGATCAAATGGTTGATGTAGTATTGAGAAGGGCATATTGTAATGAATTAGTACTTAAGGTACACTGATCAACAATTATTTTCTTTGGCATGTGTTGTCAAAGAGGGAGAAGTTTATGTTGAAATCTAATTGAAAAGATCATTATTGAAGAAGGGAGATTGTTGATAAAGAATGTTTTCAATCATTGTTTTGTCACTAATGTCAAGCCTGCTATTTGTTGGAATGACAATTTCTTGTAAGGTCCAAGTACTATCACTTAGTTGATTGATGAAGAGGATTTAATCAATAAGATGTAACAAAAAGGGAAATGTTGAGTTATGCTTTTGTAATGAAGTACAAAGATCAGTTAAGACAATGGTAAAATGATGTATTGATAATACACTTAAAGATATAGAGGTTGGGCACACTCAGAAACTCTAGAAGAGTAAGTTGCAACAAAATTGTCTGCAAAGCTTGACTAAAATCATTAGTGGGTGCTGAGCAAGTTAGTTCATGCTGAGTAGATTAATAGTAAGTGTTGAGAAAATGCAAAATCTAGTGTGTGCCAAGTGAAACAAAAAGTGTCGAGCAAGTTTAGGTGCCGAGCTAGATAAAATATAATAAGTTTCAAGCATCAATAAAAATTAATTGATGTCGAGTGAATCCATAGTAGGTGTTGAGTAACATATTATGTGTCAAGCATCAAAAATTTAATAGTGCTAAGCTATTGCATTATTTGAAAAGTCAAAGATTTTCTAGATCTAAGCCAATAAGTTTGTTACCTTGAATTTTTTGAACCAAATGGAAATAAGAATGCTTAGTTAGTGGTACAAAATTCTAGGTTAACCATTTTTAGGTGAATACAATTGGATTCCACATGATGTTTCTAGAAGAAACAAGATAAGGGGAAGATACATCGTATCTTACCTAATCCATTCAAACCCAAAATAAGAGTAGGAAAAGTATTTCTAAACTCCTACTTAAGGAGTTACAGGTCAAGAAGCAGAGAGAGATTGGAGAAAGTGTGTGGTTTCAAGGAGAAGGAATTAAGAGGAAAGAATAGAGTACAAAGACTCTACTTTGATAGGTGACCACAGAGGTGATTGCATTGGCATAACAAGCATGGAGACTCAAGGAGACAAAGATTGAAAGGAGGACAAGTTGTCAAAGCTACAAAGACTGAAAGCCAAGAAAATTTATGAACTGAATTGAGATTTGAGATCTACAAATTATGTTGTGAGTTATATCAGATCAAAAGCCCTTATTGTTACTCTCTAGCAATTGTATCAGTTAGGGAAAAATCTTATGGAATTAGGTTGGTTTAATAGCCATTTTGTAAATCCTTTAATAGGGTGACATTCCAAGTGAATGTTCTAAAGTCCTTTAGCTAGGCCCACTTCTAATAGGGTGGTTGAAATCCCTTAACCAAGTCACATTTAATAGTGTGTGTTGTGGCCTTTAATAGGGCAAGCCTTTCACAGGGCATCACTTTAGAAGAGTGAGAAAGGAGTAGCATGTTACTAGTGTTTTTTCCCAAATTGGGTTTCCACGTAAATCATTACGTCATGTAATGATTTTCCATGTCTTATTCTTGCTTGTTGATTTATCAGTAACTTGCTAAGAAGAATGTTTAGCTTGGATGCATGGTTAGTTTAAATGCGCTCACTATAATTAGTAAAAAAAATTATTAAGATATTTGGACCTTGAATAACTAGTTCGCCCCCCTCTCAATTATTCTAAAGCATTTCTAACAATGTACTATCATATCTTTGAGAAATTTTTGTCATTCCAAAGAAGCAAAAGTTTTCTGATAGAGGGAGAAAGTTGAAGAGCTCATACTAATAGAGGAAGTCTTGTTCTTGAAATTTTATTGTGCTTTGACATGTTGTGTTGTCATCAATGTGAAAGAGGGAGATTGTTAGATACAATTGATTAATTGTGTATTGTCTTTGATGTTACACAAATGTCATATCATTGTCAATTAGTGCATGTCAAGATCATTTAGATAGTAAAGAAAAAAAATTGTGTCTACCGAGTGTTCTTATGGTTGCCTAGTTCAAAAAGCAGTGTCTACCGAGTTTACTCAGGGATTGAAGAAGAATTTGCGTAAAATGAGTATTAACTAAGCTCACTCAGTTAATGAAGAAAATATTGAATGGAACTAGTGCTAACTGAGCTCACTTAGTTACCAAAGGATCATTGCAAGTTTGCAGTGTTAACCAAGCTTCTGTTGGTTAACACAAAAAATTGCTTCTAAGTTAGTTTCTATTGAGTTGGGTTAGCTAACCAAGGATTTTATTATTTTGGCATATTAAGCTTAATTAATTTATCTATTGGTTCTAGCTGACTATGGTGATGAATATTAATTATCTTAAGTTGTATTTGAGTCGACTTGACAATATGAAAGATATAAGTTGTGGTTTCAAAGTGTGCAAGCTATAATAAATGAATTGAAAGGGATGAAGAGAGGAAGCGAATTTGAAAGATAAGAAGAATATCCTTGTGGAGAAAAAAATCTATATTTGATCAGGAAGGATTAAGTACAAGCCAGAACAAAGATCTATAATTAGCAATTTATTTGCATCTCAATCAGGTCAATTCATTGTTACTCTCTAACCATTGTAGCAGTGATTTAAATCTCTTCATAGAGTTGGTTTAACAGCCATTTGTAAATCCTCTAATAAGGTGGCAGTTCTATTGAATTATCTCAAGACCTTTAAAAGGCCACCCCTAATAGGGTGATTAAATCCTTAAATAGGGTCATACCTAACAGTTTATTTTGTAACCTTTAGCAGGGTTGGCTCCTAATAGGGCTCACTTCAGAAGAGTGAAAACAGTAACTAGTTACAATTGGTGGTTTTTCCCAAATTGGGTTTCCACATTAAATGATCTGGGGGATATTTTCACCAAAAATTAAATTATCTCCAAAACTCCAATTAATGGCATAAGTTTTAAGTCCTCAAAATTCTACACCCAATGCAATTCGAACAGGCGAAAAAGGAGTTCGTACGCAAAAGTTATAGCCAGTCAAAGTTTGGTCAAACTAGGTACAAAGGTCATCAAAAGATGAAAAAATAATCATCTCAAAAGTTGTCAACAATGGATTTCAAATTGAAGATCTCGTTGAGAGCTTTCCAGTGACATTCGTTTCGTCAAAAAAGGAGCTCTTATGCGAAAGATATGCCCGATTAAAGTTTGGGATGATGAGGTGGAAAAAATAAAATAAAATAAAATAAATAATATAATAAAAATATATTGATATTGTTGATGGTGCCAGGATTGGAACCCATGACCACTGGCCCCTAAAATCCAGTTGGTGGCCATTACACCACCGACAACCATTTGAAATGTATGTGACAAATGTTTGTTTTATTGTTTTGAATGCTACTAAATTGGGCTAAAAGCCAATGGTCGGTGTGGTGGTTGGAACCACCGACCTCCCTCTTTTGCATGTGTTTTCAAAATCTCCTTTGCCATTGTGCCATGTGAGTGACTTGTGATATTTTTAGCACAGATTTTATTTAGAGTGTATCAACCCCGATTCCCTCTTGCCTAAATAAAGGCAATTATTAAATAAGGACAATTTTCAAAAATAGGAATGAGTCTTATTTCAAAGATAGACTATTGTAAGGGTCTAAATATGTAAAATATTGTTTTGCCCTATTATTAGGAAAATATTTTGTATAAAAAGAGGGTTTAGGGGCCTTTTGGAGGCATGAAAGTTAAGGGAGAAATTATGCAAATGGTGAGAGAGATTTTATGTATTTGGAGACTTAGTGATTTTTCCTACACATAGAGGAATTTTGTTGTGTGTGCTTGAAGGAAATTGTCACAAATCATTTGTATTTATTTATTGGAGTTAATCAGATCGGTCCCCCTATTGGAGCTAGACCTGAAGACATAGTCCTTCCCGGATGAACTCTGAAACCAAATGTGTTGTGTCTCTATTTCTCTTTCTATCATCTCATCCTGTGTTTTCTTATTTGCAATTACATTAATTTTTCTTTATTAAAGATTTAAAATTAACTTTATGTAATTGGTTAACATTATCTGTAATAGTCCTAGATCCTAGAAATCAGATCAAATTTGGTATCAAAGCTTTGTTGGGCTAGTATTGTAGATTTGAATGTTAACAAGATCCAGCTTGAATCAAGGCGAAGGTGATCTTGAAGAATATAACCCTGAGATCAAAAAACAAAGAACTAATCCACTGTTCTAGATGGAAGATAAAGGTGGTGGACAAGGTTTAGAAGATCAAAATGTGCAGAAGACTCTCCAGAGTTTGCAAAAAATGGTAGAAGTTTTGTTACAAGAAAGAGAAGAGAAGATTTGAAGGCATGCAGCTCGTGATGACAAAGGGAAAAAGAAAGGTGTTGATTGTGATCCTGATCATGAGCCTCCATCTCCTCCCTCATCTCCCTCTTCTCCTTCTTCCCCTTCTTCCCCTTCTTCTACACATTCTGAGTCTTCTAATATTTTTAAAGGTGGACATAAGCCTCGAATTAGGTTGGATGTAAAATTTGACTTGCCAAAATACTATGGGGAGTTAAATGCTGAGAAGTTAGATGACTGGATTCAGCAAGTAGAAGTCTACTATAGAGTCCAAAACCTTGTAGATGATGTTGATAGAATTTAGTTAGCCACTCTTTGGTTAGGCGGTGTAGCTCTAACTTGGTGGGAGAGTAGGACCCAGCATGAAACTTTAAAACATGGTAAGTTAAATATGTCTTGGTCAGAATTTGTTAGTGCTTTAAAGAAGCAATTCTACCCCCTAGGCCATATGCAGTAGTTAATGATGAGCTGGCAACATTTTAGGCAAGGGAAAGGTCAAACTGTCCAGGAATATACCCATGAGTTTTGTAAAAGGGCTATTTCATTAAATGTTCCATTGTATACCCAGGAGACTTTAGTCAAGTATATAGGTGGTCTATATTCTTACCTAAGGCACTCTATTCTCATCCTGAGTCCTTGTAATTTGGATGAAGTATGTGTCCAGGCAACACATTTAGAGTCAAGAGGTAAGGGTTCCTTCATTGATAAGTCTGATAAAAATTCATCTAAGTCTAAGGAAAACTCCAAAGGAAAAGGGAAGGATAAAAAAGCAGCTACAGTAAAGAAAGAGGGTGAGAAACCCACATGCTCACATTGCAAGAAAGAAGGGCACGATAATTCTAAAAAAGATAGCTACAGTAAGGAAAGAGGGTGAGAAACCCACATGCTCACATTGCAAGAAAGAAGGGCATGATGATTCTAAGTGCTGGAAGCTACATCCTGAAAAGAGGTCGAAGCAATTTGGTGGAAATAAAGGCAAACAAAAAACTGTTGTTGTAGCTCAACAGGATCTTGGATCTGACTCCGGAGATGAAACAAAGATCATTGCTACCAAGATTCAAGGCAAAGGAAAAGGTATTTCTCTTTCATCAGCTACCAGTTCTTCTAGCATAAGTGCAAGTACAAGTGAAGATTCTTCTCCTAAGAATGACAAGAAAAGGAATGAATTATTTCACATTCGAGTTGTCATCAAGCAAAATAAGGTTGATACATTATTTGATACGGGTTCTCAAGTTAATTTGATATCTGAGGAAATTCTTAAGAAGCTCAATCTGACTACAACACCTCATCCAAAGCCATACCCTCTTGGATGGGTTTGCAATGATGCACAATTACAGGTAACCAAGCAATGTAAGTTAAGATTTTCTATCACTGCAAACTTTGTAGATGAGGTAGAAGCTAATGTAGTCCCTCTAGATATTTTTGGTCTTGTACTTGGGAGTCCTTATTTATATGATCAACAAGCTATCTTCTACAGGGGGGAAAGTAAGTATCATCTGTTTAAAGACAATATTGAATACATTGTATGGGCACATAAGGTTAAGACTAATTTGGCATTAGTCAATGCTGGTCAAATGAAAAGGTTAGTCAACTCTAGTAAGAACTTTGTGTTAATGCTTGTAAAAGCCAAAGAAGATGAAACATCTGAGGCATTTAAGGGATGTGATCCAAAACATAAAGATGAAATGGTCAAAGTTGTTTCTGCCTATGATGAATTGTTTCAAGAACCAAAGGGATTGCCTCCCAAAAGAGAGATACAACATGAAATTCAGTTGCAACTAGAAGTGCCACTTCCTAATATCGACATGTACTGCTTATCAGTCTTGCAGAATGGGGAAATCAAGAAGCAAGTTCAAGAGCTCGTGGCAAAAGGAGTTATTCATCCTAGTACTTCTCCTTGTGGTTCTCCTATTGTGTTGGTTCCAAAGAAAGATGGGACTTGGAGAATGTGCATTGACTACAGGGCTTTGAACAAGATAACGGTAAAGAACAGGCACCCTCTTCCCAGAATTGATGATTTTCTTGATCAGTTGAAACATGCAATTTATTTCACTAAGCTAGACTTACATAGCAGATATCATCAAATAAGAATTGTAGAAAGTGATATTTGGAAAACTACTTTTAAGACAAAACAGGGACTTTATGAGTGGTTGGTTATGCCATTTGGGCTTTGTAATGCACCAGCTACATTCATGAGAGTCATGAATGATGTCTTTTGTCCTTTTATTGATGATTTTTTCATTGTATATCTAGATGATATTCTTGTATTTAGTAAGTCTTGGGATGATCATGTAATTCATGTAAAGAAAGTTCTTGATGTATTGAGAAAAGAAAAACTCTATGTAAAGATGTCAAAATGCAAATTTGCAAAGACATCCTTAGTGTACTTAGGCTATGTTGTAGGAAATGGTCAATTTAAAGTAGACCCTACGAAGGTCGAATGTATTGTAAAATGGCCTAAGCCAAGTATAGTTACAGAAGTCAAGAGATTTTTAGGTGCAGTTCAGTACTGGAGAAAGTTCATTGCAAACTTCTCTTATATTGCATCACCATTGCATGCATTGACTAGTAGTAAGGCAACTTTTCAGTGGGGAGGTCCACAACAAAAGGCTTTTGACACTTTGAAGGAAAAGTTGAGCACCGCACCAGTTTTGGCTTTACCAAATTTACATCAACCATTTGAGATTGAGACAGATGCAAGTGGGTTTGCCATGGGAGCTATAATCATGCAAGGAGGTAAACCAGTCTGCTACCACTCTGAAATTTTTTTAGGAGAAGTAAGTAACTATCCTACTTATGATAAGGAACTTTATGCTTTAGTTCAGAGTGTTAAAAAATGGAAGCACTACTTAATGGGAAAGGAAACTATAATCCACACTAATCACCAGCCACTACAATATTTGCACTTACAATCTAAGTTGCAACAGAGTAGGCATGGGTTTTCTACAACAGTTTCATTTGGTAATTAAGTATAAAAAGGGTTCCCATAACAAAGTAGCAGATATGCTCTCTAGGCCTCCTGTTAAGAATGCTTTGATAATCCTTCAGAATAGTTCTATGGTTCATGAAAGTTTTCAGGAACAATATGCTAATGATGAGGACTTTAAGGATATCTATGCAGCTTTAATCCAAAGTAAACATGTGGAAGAGAAATATTACTATGTGCAAGATAATTTGTTGTACCACTTGGGCAAACTATGAATTCCTAAAGATGAACAAGCACATGTAATCCGTGAAGCACACACCTCTTTGATTGCAGGACATTTTGGGGTAAGTAAGACATTAGCTCAATTGCAAAAATATTGTTACTGGCCTCATATGTAGGAAATTGTCACCAAGTATATAAAAGGATGTGTAATGTGTACAACCAGTAAGCCAAGTAATAGAAAATTTGGTTTGTACACACCATTACCTATACCATCCCGTCCATGGGAAAGTGTGT
Source organism: Cupressus sempervirens (assembly GCA_028749045.1). Taxonomy (NCBI): domain Eukaryota; kingdom Viridiplantae; phylum Streptophyta; class Pinopsida; order Cupressales; family Cupressaceae; genus Cupressus; species Cupressus sempervirens. The sequence goes on from CM053793.1 coordinate 309,547,542, forward strand.
CTATGGACTTTGTGGGGGGTTCACCTATGTCTAGGAAGGGTCATGATTATTTGTATGTAGTAGTTGATCGGTTCAGTAAAATGTGTATTTTAATGCCTTGTAAAAAGAAAGTCACTACTGAACTGACTGCTCATATGTACTTTCAAAATGTATGGGTTCATTTTTGGTTACCCACTTCCATTGTATCGGATCGAGATTCTTTATTCTTAGGGGAATTTTGGTCACCTTTGTGGGGACTCATGGATACCAAGTTGAAGAAGAGTATAGCCTTTCATCCATAAACTGACAGATAGACAGAGGTAGTCAACAGGACAGTGGTTCATCTACTTAGAGGTTACTGCAGCAAGCATCCTAAGTTGTGGGATGAAAGTCTTCACTATGTGCAACACGCTTACAACCATGCAGCACACTCTTCTACAAAGAGGTCTCCTTTTGAGACTTGCTTCGGTTATTTTCCAAAAACACCAATGGATTTTGCTTTTGGAAAGGACAAAATCATCGATGGATGCCATGATGCAAAAAGGGCTTTGAAATTGATCCGAAAGGTCCAAGCAATCCATCAGGTAGTAGAAGCACAGTTGGAGCATAGCCAAGCAAAATACAAGGCTCACCATGATAAGCATCGTATTGATCATCAGTTCCAAGTTGGTGATAGAATTTGGTTACATATCAGTAAGGAAAGAATGCAAAGTGAAGGAAGGAAGCTCAAGCCTATCAGGTATGGTCCTTTTGAAATCCTAGAAAAGATTGGTACTAATGCCTTGCACCTTAATCTTCCTCCATACATGAAAATTTACTCAGTTGTCAATGTTGAGAATCTGAAGTTGTATGAGCCTCCAATGATCTTGGATGAAGACATCAATGTCCAGGTTCCATCAGTTGATGATCTTTCACCAAAGTATATGATAGAATTTCCAGAAGATGTCATCCTTGACAGGAATGTCAAAACTTCACGAAGAGGACCAGTTGAATACATTCGAGTGGGATTTAAAGGGATGCATCCAAGCAAGGCAAGATGGATGGAGATTGGTAAAGTGAGGGAGAAATACCCTCACCTTCTTTCTGAGTAATCCAAACTTTCGGTGGTCCAAAAGCTTCTCAGTGGGGAGGCTTGATCCGAGGGATATTTTCACCAAAAATTAACATATCTCCAAAACTCCAATAAATGGCATAAGTTTTAAGTCCTCAAAATTCTGCACCTAATGCAATTCGAACGGGCAAAAAAGGAGTTCGTACACAAAAGTTATAGCCAATCAAAGTTTGGTCAAACTAGGTATAGAGGTCATCAAAAGGTGAAAAAATAATCATCTCAAAAGTGGTCAACAATGGATTTCAAATTGAAGATCTCGTTGAGAGCTTTCCAGCAACATTCATTTGGTCAAAAAAGGAGCTCGTATGTGAAAGATATGCCTGATTGAAGTGTGGGATGATGAGGTGGAAAAAATAAAATAAAATAAAATAAATAATATAATAAAAATATATTGATATTGTTGACGGTGCAAAGATTGGAACCCGTGACCATCGGCCCCTAAAATTCAGTCGGTGGTCGTTACACCACCGACAGCCATTTGAAATGTTATTGACAAATTTTTGTTTTATTGTTTTGAACACTACTCAATTGGGCTAAAAGAAAATGGCCGGTATGGTGGTTGGAACCACCGACCTCCCTCTTTTGCATGCATTTTCAAAATCTCCTTTTCCATTGCGCCATGTGAGTGACTTGTGATATTTTTAGGGCAGATTTTATTTAAAGTGTATCAAGCCTGATTCCCTCTTGCCTAAATAAAGGCAATTATTAAATAAGGACAATTTTCAAAAATAGGAATGAGTCTTATTTTGAAGATAGACTATTGTAAGGGTCTAAATATGTAAAATCTTGTTTTTCCCTATTATTAGGCAAATATTTTGTATAAAAAGAGGGTTTAGGGGCCTTTTGGAGGCATGAAAGTTAAGGGAGAAATTATGCAAATGGTGAGAGAGATTTTATGTATTTGGAGACTAGTGATTTTTCCTACACATAGAGGAATTTTGCTGCATGTGCTTGAAGGGAATTGTCACAAATCATTTGTATTGATTTATTGGAGTTAATCGGATCGGTCCCCCTATTGGAGCTGGACCCGAAGACGTAGTCCTTCTCGGATAAACTCCAAAATCAAATGTGTTGTGTCTCTATCTCTCTTTCTATCATCTCATCTTGTGTTTTCTTATTTGCAATTACGTTAATTTTTCTTTATTAAAGCTTTAAAATTAACTTTATGTAATTGGTTAACATTATCTGTAATAGTCCTAGATCCTAGAAATCAGATCATTAAATCTTGGTGTCATATGTGTTCATGCTATGCTTGCAATTAAGATTAAGTAATAATCACTAACAATATCTTAAGATCTACAAAGTTAATTAGTTACAAAGTACATTCAGTATTTAGCGAGTTACAACATTTCATATGTGTTTACTGAGCATCAGCAGTATTTAGTTTTTAGATTGTATTGACATCTAAGGGATCTAAGATTTATTTAAGTAGGTAACTGATTCACCCCTCCCCTCTCAGTTACTCCTCTTATATTTCCAACAGGAATGAGTACTATTTAATTCACTTGTAATGAATTCAATTTCATCCCTTTCCACATCCTTGACCACTAAAATCTTTACCTTGGACTAATAATGCAGTGAAAGATTAGTGATGACATCTCATAGAATATTCTTCTAGATCAATAGCACATTGCATCTAGTCGCTTTGATCTTCTTTATCATACCCAAAATATAATTCCTCTCCTAATTCAAAATCATATCCATCATTGTATAATCAGAGACCACAATGTTCTACTCAATGTTTGTCTTGAGAGCTGAAATCTAGAACTGTATTGTGCTAATCTTTGCATTCTCAATCCTCATGGGACCTCGAGTCATATGGCTTGCCTTCTTATCAAACAAAAAATCCTTAACCATCTTTGTATCATCAACAGTCCCACCCAATTTTTGCAAAACTTTGATGTACGTCAAATCCACCATGTCAGGCTTTGCAAGTTCGACAACAATCAAGATGATGTCAACAACAAGTGGGGCCAATAAGGTAGAATATTGGCTAACAACCTTTATTTATTTATATTTTATTGTATTTATTTATTTATTTCTATTTATCTACCCATATTTATTTATTTGTATTTATGTATCTATTTATTTATTTGTATTTGTATTTATTTATTTATTTATTTATTTATTTATTTATTTATTTATTTTGTAATGAATTTATGGCAAGTGATGTCAAATTAATCTCGTGCTTTGTAAATTTATATGACATTGGATTTTGTTTTTGTGAAGTAATTATCAAGTTACATTTTTCATTTTGTTTTCACCTTGAGCTCCACAATTGTTTGGCAAAGAATGATTTCTCATTTTGTTTAAAAGATAACACACAATGAATAGTGCAAATAATACACATGATAAGAATAAGTTTAGCAAATCAAGACCAACAGTGTTGTCAAAATATTAAATTTGAATTATTAAAGACATCCATTTTTAGCCTCATGGATCAAAATGCACTATCTAAATTATTAAAGACATCAATTTTTAGCCCCAGATTCCCCTCCCTAAGTGTTCAATATTAGCAATGGCTAAATAATTCAATGTCTTGGTAATGAACTCAATTTCATCCCTTTCTACATCCTTAACCACCAAAATATTTTCCTTGGATAGATAATGTGGTGAAAGATTAGTGATGACATCTCATAGAATATTCTTCTGGATCAATAGTATGTTGCACCTAGTGGCTTTGATCTTCTTTATCATACCCAAAATATAATTCCTCTCCTTGTTCAAAATCCTATCCATCACTGTATAATCAGAGACCACAATGTTCTACTCAATGTCCATCTTGGGAGGCAAAATCTAGAACTATATTATGCCAATCTTTGCATTCTCAATCCTAGTAGGTCCTCTAGCAGTATGGCTTGCCTTATCAAACAACAAACCCTTAACCATATTTGTATCATCAACAATCCTGCCCATTTTTTGCAAAAAAATTATGTCCCTCAAATCCACAATGTTAGGCTTCGTAAGGTCGATGACATTTAGGACAACATCAACAACAAGTGGGGCCAATAAGTTAGAATATTGGCTTACATCCTTTATATATTTGTATTTTATTGTATTTATTTATTTATTTGTATTCATCTACCCATATTTATTTATTTATCTTTATGTATTTATTTATTTTTATTTATTTATTTATATTTTTATTTATCTATTTATTTATTTATTTATTTATTTATTTATTTATTTGTATTTATTTATTTGTAATGAATTTCTAGCAAGTGGTCAACAGAAATGAATTTTGTAATAAATTTAGGATGATGTCAACAACAAGTGGGGCCAATAAGGTAGAATATTGGCTGAGAACCTTACTGTTCAAAGAAGTGCTTACACTTTTCACCAAAGAGTCATGGTCTGTCAATTCAATAGGAATAGCAATGGCAGTTAAAACCTTGACAGCCTTCTCAAAGGCCCTATGAAAGGCCTCCAATATAATGGTAGGATGAACACCCTTAGACAAAAAATTCACACATTGTTTAAGAATCACACTATCAATGAAAAAAACTATTGGTGTGTCATCACTGACAATAATATCTTGAGATTTCAAAAGCTCTACAAGCACTTTAGCTCAGTAGTGCTACTCGCGGGTGCTACACTACAATCGCCATTTTTAACTTCTTCCAAAATTTCTCTGTGATGTCTACTTCACCTCTCAAAACCCTAGCATCAAATCAGTAGATCAAATACCCTCTAATGAAACATCAAGTTTTAGATCAAATCCCTCTCACTAAAATAAGTTCATTCTTACTTCTCGATGTTGTCTGCTTTGCCTCTCAAAACCATAGCAACAAATCAGTAGACTAAATACCCTCTAGTAACACTTTTGAGTGTTAGATCAAATCCCTCTCACTCAAACAAGTTTTTTCTTACTTCTTCAAATTTACTATAGGCATATTGCGACCCAATAATTTTTTCTTTTGAAAACTCTAGCTATCATCACAATTTTGACATCATTAGTCATCAACGATATAGCAAGCACAACAAATCATTTTTCATTGGCATCAATAGTTTGACATGTTGAACTACTCATCTAGCACTGATGTGCAACATGGATTAGATTGATTTTCTATAGATGTTTATGTCAATACATCAATTCCTATCAAATGCATCAAACTTTCAATGACAGTTTAGCAACAAAGGCTTTTGATGGGTAATTGTCAAAATTTTGACAAAAATGGCATTGAAAAATAGGTCCAAATTTACTAATGATTGGATGCAAAGGTCTTAAAGACCATTGGTCAACCCACTCTTTTGATTCACATTCATCCCATAAATGATGCATACGTGAAGTGCAAAAGCATGCAAGCTTTCTAATATGAATAGCTAGTGACATTGCATTTGAACTTTGAAATGAATGCATCTTGATCCTGTCAATGTACAAAAATCATGTAAATTTTCAATGTTAGATCCACATATCAACTAGAAATATAAAAAGAGATTAATTTAGTGGAAAATCTTCACCATTTGGCGATCTTGTCTCATGGATCGATTGTCATTTGGTGAATAGCACATGCAACGTAGGCCAACTGCATTGCCAGATATTTATCAAATTTGGGTTTAATGCTCGTGGTAGTCACTCATTATTTATCACATGATTGGTCAAAAATATCGGCCCAATCGTCAACGCAATATACATTTTGGATACATTTATTTTAAACATTTCGCCAGCTTTTGCATGTTTATTTCTTATTGGCCCACATTATTTTTACATTACTACAACCAAATAATTTTCCCTTGGGTTGGGCATCGCCTACCATTTTCCAAACACATGTTGACCACCAGCCCAGTTTAGCCAACTATTTCATATTGTGGGCTTGCATAGGAAGGTGCACTTCACCTGTATTTGACATTCCCACTTGTTAATCCCGCATAATTTTCCAACCTAGATTGGACTATAAGATATTATTATTCTACACAATTCACTATTTTTTGGTCTAGAGACTGGCATTTCTTATTGTTGTCAAAGTTTCAGAGTGCTGAGTGCATTTCCCATTGACTCATGGTGAACCTAGTTTCTATAAAAGGCAAGTGATTTTTAATTATTATTTTATGTCGATAGCGATACTACCATGCTATTTTTTAGTTTTACCACTAGTGACTAGATATCTCAGATGCTAAGATAGCCAGAGCCTATAGGTTTGCAAATTATAGTGGGTAGTACCATAGACTATAGTACCATTTTTTGGAGAATGAATCATATTATTATTATTATATGTAGTCTAAGTAGTCTACTATCATTTTTCATAGGTCTTTGAGTCCTCACTTTTTGAGTCTTTTGTTTAACAACTAAGTTGATTTGTTTTTTGCATCCTTTATCGGTCTACAATGTCAAAAAAGAGGGGTAATAGGGGTTCTAGTAGGATCCCTAAAAGCCAAGAGAGGCCACCATTACCAAAACACAGAAGCATAGTAGCATATTTTGGTGGTGGAAATATTGGAATCCTACAAGATTCACAAGTTAGATCTCTTGTGCTTTTTGAAAAAGGAGATTCATCACAAGTTGGAGACTTAGACCATATTGAAGTTCAACATGGTGAACCTAATATCTCAGTCAAGAATGAACTTGAACACAATTTGGAGGCACTTCCCCTAAGTAGGGAGTTATAAATTGATATTATAGAGTTAGAGTCAGTCCTAGACTAGTCGAGTGAGAAAACCAAAAGTGATTCCATAAATCATGTTCATGCACAAAAGGGAAAAAGAAAATTGGAATCAAAGAAAGATTGATCTCATTGGGATCTTTCCAAAAGGAATTTTTAGTTAGAATGGGTGGAAAAGTATTGGTTCATTGAACCAATGCCCAATCTAATTGATGTTGAGCCTCCTATAGAATGCAGATGTAAGATTTGCACAGAGATAACAAAGAAGGAGAAGAGGTTGCAGCTTAAAATTGATACCATAGAAAAGCATGTGGGTAAAGTTTACAAAAAGGAAACTATAGATGGAGTTGAAAAATTTGTGCTAACTTGGAAAACAAAGGAAAACTATCTACATATTAGGAATGCCAAAATATATGAGTTACACTAGCAAATACAGGAGAAGCGTTCTGTAGTAAAAGGTTCCATCGAAGATTTCATTGGGAAAGCAATGGAAGTGCAAAATATGTAAAAATTAGTTCAATTAATTGTGGTCTTTTATATTTTGAGTACAGGACATCCTATGATAAACTACGCTTCAATTACTACCTTATTTGCACTTTTTCAAACTTTGAAACTATCTGAATAGTCACTAGTTAGTAAAGAGTGGGTGGGAATGGTCTAGATGTCTTGCACAAGTTGAAAAAGAAGATATGAAGGAAAAAATAAAACACTCAAATTTCATTGCACTATCTCTAGATGAAGTTACAGCAATTGATAATACTTCTTAGGTGTGCATGCATGTTTATACTATAAAAAATCTTTGTCATGAACGCTTTCTACTATCTGTTGCTAAATTAAATTATAGTGTGACAGCTGAAAAATTATATGATTTATTAAAGAGTACTCTAATTGAATGTGGAGGTTTGGATAAAATGGAGATTACCAAAAAGTTGGTGTGTGTTGGAGTGGATAGAGTTTCAATTATGCAAGGTCATAAAGGTGGTCTTTGCAAAAAGATCAAGAATGATTTGGCACCCTACGCTATTCTCATTCATTGCATGGCCCATCGAATGAATCTAGCTTTTGGAATTGTCATCAATTTTGGTTGTGTAAGTAAAGTGGAATCTCTAATCAAATAGATTTACCAATACTTTTGTCGAAGTCCAAAATGAATCTGAGAATTTCAACACTTTGCTCAAGGACTTATTGATGGGAAGAAGCTTCTTAAAGACAATGATACCAGATGGATCTCTTTGGATGGACCAACGCATTGAGTAATCTCTAAATATCCTTCATTACTTGGACCAATCCACTCTGTGTGAGACAAATTCCCTCAACTATATTCAAGTCTAACTAATGTTAAGATACTCTTAACTTTAGCAGCTATTCTCCCCATGCTACAAGACATGAGAAATATTATAAAAAAGGTTCAACAAAGAGCTATGTACATTACAAAATATAATAAGCTACATAAATGACATGTAATAGCCTAGATACTCTATATCGATTACTACCATTAGATGAATCAAAGTTTGCAAAGTGGATAGAAATTATAGATTTGAACAATCCTCAAAAAATTTTACACATCGGTGCAAATGATGAGGTTTATGCCAAGGTATGTGGAGTTGACATACCAATGCAGTATTGTGCTTGCATCAACCCCAACTCCAACCCCAATGAAGTAGGAAGTGAAGTTGAATCAGAACCAGAGAATGTACTTTCATGTGTTACAAATGAAGACTTCAAGAAGATCAAAGACTCTATGTTTGACTCTGCCAAGCGAGTTTGCTACAATCTTTCGTCAGAAATTAGATTCAGATTCCCCCAAGAGGAACTGCTTGAAGTAATGTCAATTTTTTTTCCATAATATTGGTCTCTAAATTGTCCTACTAATTTTTGAAGAAGGATGATGACTTTGATTTAGCATTTTTGCAAACCTAAAGTTATCAATGGAGTTACTATAAATGGAATTTTAGATCAATCTCAACTGAGAGATCAATCATATTCTTTTGCAAACATAATGAGGGAACAATATGATCTTATGGAGAACCCAAATGAAGAGGGAATGGTAACAAAGCTTTGGAAAAACCTTGGTGAGAGCAATCAATTGAGAGACTCAATACTAGAATATTTCAAGCTTACTAATTTATGTTTGACAATGATATTGGGTTCAGTGGAGGATGAGAGAGTTTTTAGTACTTTGGGCTTCCTGAAGTTAAAGGTTAAAAATAAATTAGACAAAAATCTAGATAATTTTTTGAGGCTCTATAATTTTAGTTATGAGGTAGAAAGTTTCCCTTATGACTGGGCTCTCAGCATTTGCAGAAACCAATGTCAAAGAAGAGGGATTGCCAACATTTTAGACCCAAGTGGGAGTGGCAGTGGCAATGGCGGTGGTAGTGGCAGTGACAGTGGTGGTGGCAGTGGTGGTGGTAGTGGTTCATGTCCTAATATTGGAAACAATGAAGATGATGTTGACCTTGGCATGCATATTGATGCTGATAGTGAATCTAAAGAAAACACAACTGACAAAGAAATGTTATATGCAATAAATGAGGAGGATTTTGATGATAGTGATGCTAAGCTAGTCCAAGTGGATTGGCAACTATAGCAGCTTTGCAACCTCAAGTTATAACTTCTACATGACTCAAGTAGTAGGCTAGTAGTAGTAGCTTTGATCTAATACACTATCTACTAATTAATTATGTTTGTAGAAGTCAATTTATAGCCTTCATTCATTGTCCTTTTATAGATGCTTAAACTTTTTTTTTTTAACATGTTGATGTTACAAACTTACATGTTGAGATTTTCATTGATTGTATTCTTTTAACATGTTGAGATTTTCATTGATTCTAGTTTCTTTTAGAAATTGTAACATAATGTATTTAACAGAATAAGCTCTATTTTTAAAAAATTGTATTATAATATATAATTATAAATTAGCCTATAACATAATACATTTAGCAATTACAAACAATTAAAACCCTTTGCAAATGATTCAATGTCAAATTGAAATGACCATTGACCCTAATTCCCTTTTGCAGATATAGGGGAGCAACAATAGTTTTAGGTCAGTTTGTAATTGTATATATAATTAGATTATTACTACATAATACATTATGTTTATATAACATAGTTCCAAGAATCATGGCAATTCACATGATTCATAATTCGATTCATGATTTGATTCAAGCTTGCCGATTCTGATTCTTGTTACTTTGGTTCTATACAATCACATTGCCAATTATACAATTTTTCAAGTAGTAGGAATAGGGAAAAATTTTCCATCTGGTCTTTGTAGTAATAGTATGCCAATTCCTAGCTACCCAACTATCCTGATATGTTGGCTCTTGATTCCTATAACAATTAACATTAAACAAAGTTGAAATTAAATCCAAAATTTGAAATTAAAGAGCAACCAATAACAAAACAATTATAGTACTATCACTTGCTAATTTTTTACTTCTTAGTTCTATTAGCTATGAGTCATGACTACCAATGATAGCAACAGTAACAACTTCAATTTGAGAAGATAACCCAACTTCAAAGAATTTCTTTATGGCACTCTATTCTACATCATTTGGAAGCTCCATTTGTTTGAGGTTGTAGCTAAATAGTTGTAACCTTATCAACAATAAATACTTCTAAGAGATATTTTTACATAAATCAAGTAATTTATCTATAACTTCATTTATTGTTGATAGTGGTTTGATGCAACTTGCAATTCTTTCTGGAGTGGTTTCCTCAGGCAAGTTGCCTAAATCATAATTCATGTTGTCTTGCAACCTTTTCATGTAATTTTCGTTTCCAATGAATCTATCATCTGAGTTAGCTAGATTTGGTAATCTAGCAGTTAGCAAGTTCAGTCTAATGTTATTCATCTTCATCAATTCTTTGAAAGCACATTTAAGAGCTTCACCTATTTATGTTACTTGTTCACAATGGTGACCAACTTCAATGGTCATTATAGAGGCATTCAAGTGGTTGTTTATTCCATGGTTTTCCAAATTCTTATCATTGGATCTCTTTACTTTATTCAAAATTTGGCCAAAAATATTTTTTAAGGAATTGCTGAAGATTTTTCTTTTACCCATAATATCACCTTCTACATTTTCAAAGACAAGTCTAAGATTGCTATTTAAATCAAGCCATTCAAACAAACTATCACTATTCTTCATTATTTTGTCCCAATTTTCTTGTTTGATAAGCTTAACCATGTTTATTATAGTATCCTTCACATGATAGTCTTTGGAAGAGGTCATTCTATTTTCTACCATTACATTGTCCATCTTTTTCTTCATTTCAGACATCTCTTTTTCACTCTTTTTATGTATTTCCTCTAGTTGCCCTTGCCAATTAGTTGCTCTCTTCCTCTCATCCTCCAATTTCTTCTTCAAATTTTGGATTGTATTTGCAGTAGTTACCTCTTTTTTCTTCTCATCCTCGAGTTCCTTTTTCAAATCATGGATTGTCTTTGTAGTGGACTCCTTTTTCTTCGCATTGTCCAATTCCTTCTTCAAATCATGGATTCTTTGAGTAGACTAATCTTTCTTTGCGTTCTCCAATTCCTTTCTCAAATCGAGGATTTTCTTTGAAACTGATTCCTCTTTTTTCTTTGCATTCTCAAATTCCCTCCTCATTTGGTGGATTGTGTTAGTGCTTGCAGTAGCACTAGACTCCATTTTCTTCACATTCTCCAATTCTTTCTTCAAATCACTAATAGTTTTTGCAGTTGACTCCTCTTTTTGTTTCATATTCTTCAATTGCTTATTCAAATTGTCGATTGTGTTTGCACTAGAGTCCTCTTTTTTCTTCTCATTCCCCAATTCTTTTTCCAAATCAAAAACCATCTTTTCCCTAGATGCCAAATGTTTATTTTCATTCTCCAATTCAATCTTCAAAATATTATTTTCCTTGATAGCATAGTCTAGGCTAGCTTTCAATTTATTGTTGACCTATGCACTATTCTCTACAAACTTGAACAACTGTGCAATAGAGGCTTGTTCATGCTGAAGTCTTTTTTGGTACTCATCCAATTCTTTAGTCAATTTTTGCACTTATGCATTCATCTTTTCTTTTTGGACAATTGCCTCTGTAAAAGAATATTTCTTTATCCTATTTTGCAATTCTTTGAACCTATTGGATGTTGCTTTCTCCTTCGCCTTCACATTATCAAGGTCTGCCTATAACTTTTCTATTTTCTTTGTAAGTCTTTTGTTTTCCCTCTTCACTTTCAGAAGAGTAGAGTAGACCATTTTGTTGCTCTCTTTTCATATATTGATTTTGTCAATATTTTCACTTTTGACAAATCCATTTGAAGACTGGTAACTTGTATATCATTAGGATTTATTACATTTTGTGGTGGATTATTATCTCTACCCAGGGGCATAACATCCATGAAGTTCATCATTTCATTGTTTGGATCAAATGTTGGAAATATTCTGTTAGTAGATCCCTGACATTTAGCAACTGCATCAACTTTTCAAAGCTTCATAATTTGCCTATTTCTTTCACTTGTCTATTCAAACTTTGATGCAAACTCGTTCAAACTAAAATCTAGGTTTTTTGACACAACTAAGTATTTGAAAGGTAAACTATCAATTGTATCATTGTGTGCTCCTCCAACTCTAGTTAAACTTACTCCACCTACAATTGTATTTTGAGGATTGCCAACAGACTGAAAATGGCCCATTCCAAATCTTGGCATTTTAGGATTGTTTTTTGGGTTTTGTACAAAAGCTACTAGTACATACATTGCTGAAGTTGTTGAGATAATGGGTGTTGCACACATTGCATAATATTGTTATTTTATTATTTTATTTTATTATGTAATGTTGTACCTAGATGGACGTGCAACATGTAAAGATTCCCATGGAATATTCTTGATGAGTTGTATTGTAACATTGTGAAAATATTTGATGTAATTATTTAATATTGGGGAAAAGAATTAAATGCCCAATATTAAATGTGGGGTCAGTGGGTTAGGTAGCACATGGTTTTAGCACATGGTTTATGTAATACCACTTGGTGGTTTTGTGGGACTTGCTACTATATAAGAAGCCACAAGGGTAGTTGTTGTAGAGAAAAAAGAGAGAGAGAGAGTGACAAGGAGAAGACAAAAGGCAAGAGTCGAGCGGGACAAGGCTTGACAGGTTAGCCAAGGGAGCATTTGTGAAGGTTGAAAGCATGGCATGGGATGTGTGGATTCATGTTTGTTCACATAGTTTGCTCGGTTGTGGCTATGGCCATGAAGGCTTCCATGGTTGTATGACAATGGTATTTTTGCTGAATAATACATGATGATGGATGTTTTTGGAGGCTGGGTTTTTTCCCTCAATGAGGGTTTCCCAGGGTATACCTTGTGTCACAATTTTGTGGGTATGTTTTCTATTCTCTTGCATGTGGATTTTAATTCCGTGTTTATTTCAGATTTATTATGGGCTATGTGGAAACGGTGGTTATATTCTTTCTTGCCAAGTTTCCTTACAAGTGGTATCAGAGCTATGGTTTTATTATTGTAACCCTAGATTGAATCCATGGGAATGCATGAGAGGATAAAAGAAAAGGGCAAGATATATGAATGTTTTATTGCAGATCTGAGGACTTTGGATTTGCTGTTATGATGAGATGTTAAAAGATTTGGGCATGTGAAATTGTCAGACAAAAAGATTTTTTCGGATGTTTCATTTAAATGAGGGTTTTGGGGGGGGTAGCTTGCAGAAATGACCTCCTAGGTAAAAACAGATCTCACCATTGGATCCGGGTCGACATTTCCATAAATTTTGATATATAATATGCCCTAATTTGGCCATGTTCAGAGGAAATGAAAGATTTTTTTGGTTTCAGCCCATGATGGCCATCAAATTTAATCCCGTCGGAATTTTCGTAACTGAAAAAAAAAATAATAAAAATGAAAAATCGTACTGAAAATGGTAAAAAGACTGTCTTAGTAAAATGGCCATAACTTTCTCTCAGAATATCGGATTTTAGAGTTCTTACAGGCGTTGGAAAGCTAATTCAGAGCACTACAAGATGGTGTAGGTTTGGTTCCATGATTTTGAGATTTTTTTAGGTTTTAAGAGCCCTAAAGTCAGATGTTGTTTATTTTGAGCACGGATTAGGGCATAACTTGGGCATACGGAGTCGGATTTTGGACTTCGAGTAGTCAATGGAAAGCTCTTGGAGAGCTCTACACATTGGTTCAGATTTGGTGCAGGTTTGGCATGATTTATTTGTTGATATATTGATCTGAACAGTTTATAGATATATTTTGACTATGGTAACATTGTGAGTTTATGGCATTGGAGATTTAAGATTTGATGTCATTGTATACTCAGTTCATATTTCAGTTTGGTCTCATGATGATATAGTTATCAATGTTTGGTTTGGATATGCATGATGGCTTGTTGGATCTACAAGTTGTGCAGTGTTGTAAGCGGTCTATACTTACAGGTTGCATTTATAGCTTGGTTATGGGTTGTCTTTGCCCATTGATCTTTCATTATTGATGCATATTCAGATTGGTGGCTTGGATTTGGGTTGTCTATGCCCTAAGTCACATGATTTTATTCTTCATGTAGAAGGGATGAGATGTTGTTACCAGGTACATTCATGGTGGAGGATTGTGGTTGACTATTTTATGCTGACAGATTGGACATATTGAGAGCCAGATGCTTGGTTCATGGATGTGATCATGGTGTCATGGATTTTGGCATGACATGATTGGATATACAGGTACATCCTTGATGTTCATTAGCTTGGATTTTCTAATTTAGTTATGGTGGTATATCTTCTTGGTTGAGGATCATGGTTATTTAGTTTCTTTTGAGGAGCTCATGATGTGCACTTTGAGTTCTTTGATGGTTTAATGCCTTAGTTGATTCTCATGGTTAGAGGATGGGTTTTCATCATGATGTCATGGATAGCTTGGATACACAGTTTAGTGGGAGCTTGTGACAATGATGGGGTGACAGTGCAGGATTAGTTCCTGGTTTGGTTTATATCTTCTTGGTTTGGAGAGGATGGGTTTTATGATGCCATAGGTGACTTGGTACCACAGTTGAGTGAGAGTTGTTGGCATTGATATATTTATTGAGTGTTTGCAGATGTTGGAGGTTTGTCTTAGATCCTGTTGCTACAGAAGCGTCTTTGACATTTGCATGGTGCACTTGTTATCTTCATGGTATGTGAAGATGGTTAGATCTTGAGGACTCATGGAGTTCTTGGTTATCTTCATGGTATGTGGAGATGGTTCTTCATGGTGTGTGGAGATGGTTGCATCTTGAGGACTCACAGGGTTCTTGGCAAAGGTGTGGTTTATATTTTTATTTGGCATGTTATCCTTGGTGTGAGGATGGTTTCATTATTATGTCATGGTATACTCTTGATACGCGTTTAGAGTTGTGACATGTTATAGTGTGTTCATATGGAGCATGTTATCTCTTTAGTTGAGATGGTAAGATCATGTTGTCATGTTTATGTTCCTGAAGCCATGGTTGGAACTTTGACATTGATCTTGGTTTAGTTTCTTGGTATTGAGTACACTAATCATAAGCTGGATACTTCATGTTATTGCTATGTTGCATTTGGAGTTGGCATGGATTGATTGGTTACAGGTGCTCATGTATACTTAGAGACGGTGGTGATGTTGATTTCTCTTGGATTAGAGAAGTATTTGTTGGGACGGTTGATGGTTTCAGCAGGAAGTCTGAGGGGTAGTCACCTGATATGGACTTGAGAGGAGATTGTTCTTAGATGAGTCTTGGTTGGAGACTTGGGTATCTTGATGAGCATTCTCATTCCCCACTCTTGGTCTGCTCGGCAGTTTGCTACTTGAGAGGTATAGCCCATTGTTTCTCTCAGTTGCATTATATTTATGCTTATCTTTCATGGATATGGATCTTGAGCTATGGTACATGAGTTAGTTCTGGAGGGTTCATTTGAGAGATGGTTAAGCATTGGTTATCTCCATGTGCATATGTTGTTATGCTGGTTGAGTTTGGGAGATGGTTTTATATTGGGCATTTTCCTTGGATTAGGAATGGTTATTCCTTGGTTTATGAATGGGTTTATTGAGTTTGATCTTCTTGTGAGAGGCTTACATCCATGAGTAGTTATATGGTATGGTTTGGGTGTTGTTGAGGCTTCTTGTTGGAGTTTTATGGAGGAGATCATACTTGCACAGCTTACATCTAGAGGTGTGTGTAGAAGGACATGATACAGGTAATGATTTGCATGGTTTCTCTGGTCTTGGTTATCTTCCTGGATGTTCAGTTTTGCCTACATTGGATTTGAGATTGGTTAGAGATTGTGATCACTGGTTTGTGCTCATGTATGTCATGTGAGAGATGACATGGTTATTCCTTTATCTCTTTCCTCTGTTGGTTGTGGTGAACTTGGGAGAGCATTGAAGACTTGTTATGAGAATTGTTCTTGTAGGATATTAGTTTATGTATTGTGGATGTCCTTGATACTACATGGATTCACTTCTTTGAGATGTGTTGAGTGAATTGGTTATAGATTTGATATTATCTTTTGCAGTGGGAGCTTCTTGGTATATATGTGGTAGGTATTTCTCTTGAGGCTTGTGATTGCAGGTTATAGATTGGATATGTCGATGATATAAGATTCACTTGTTATACCTTAGAGGTATGGATAGTTGGATGGGTTTGGCACTTTGCTGTGGGTGCTATTTCAGCTATGGATATTTTGACAACTACAGATACATGTGATTACCTTTGGATCAGGTTATTGTGCTTGGAATTTTAGTTGGTACAGGATTTTATGATCTTCTAATGTGACAGGTTGGGTGGCTTTCTCTTTGGATGGCTTCTATGTATGTCCAGTGGGAGTGGCATAATAGGAGGTGAGATCATTCATGTTCGAAATGCTGGATACTTTGATTTTGTTGCAGGTACCAGGATGGAGCACTTGGTGTATTTTGATCCATGATGGTGGATGTGCTGGGAGGGATAGTTCCCTTGTTCATTTATGTGGCTACGGATTGACCCTATGCAATGTATACAACAAGTGGGAGATTGTTGAGATAATGGGTGTTGCACACATTGCATAATATTGTTATTTTATTATTTTATTTTATTATGTAATGTTGTACCTAGATGGACGTGCAACATGTAAAGATTCCCATGGAATATTCTTGATGAGTTGTATTGTAACATTGTGAAAATATTTGATGTAATTATTTAATATTGGGGAAAAGAATTAAATGCCCAATATTAAATGTGGGGTCAGTGGGTTAGGTAGCACATGGTTTTAGCACATGGTTTATGTAATACCACTTGGTGGTTTTGTGGGACTTGCTACTATATAAGCAGCCACAAGGGTAGTTGTTGTAGAGAAAAAAGAGAGAGAGAGAGTGACAAGGAGAAGACAAAAGGCAAGAGTCGAGCGGGACAAGGCTTGACAGGTTAGCCAAGGGAGCATTTGTGAAGGTTGAAAGCATGGCATGGGATGTGTGGATTCATGTTTGTTCACATAGTTTGCTCGGTTGTGGCTATGGCCATGAAGGCTTCCATGGTTGTATGACAATGGTATTTTTGCTGAATAATACATGATGATGGATGCTTTTGGAGGCTGGGTTTTTTTCCTCAATGAGGGTTTCCCAGGGTATATCTTGTGTCACAATTTTGTGGGTATGTTTTCTATTCTCTTGCATGTGGATTTTAATTCCATGTTTATTTCAGATTTATTATGGGTTATGTGGAAACGGTGGTTATATTCTTTCTTGCCAAGTTTCCTTACAGTAACCACTGACATTGCTAGTAGTGTAATTGTCATAACTTTTTTCTTTTTTGCACAAGGTTCATCCATGCTAGTGCCAGTGCCAGTGCCAATGGGATCAGCTACAACTAGATTCAAAGATTTAACAAATGATGTTTTGGGATGACCTTCAGAAGTGGAGGTATAATGTTTTTTTCCCTTTCTAGATGAATCATCTTCAATCTCAGATAGTCCAATGATTGGATTACATCCTCTTTTGGGTGGGTCTGGTACTGGAACTGGATTCCAAATCCCTTCACCACTTGCACCAATGGGCCCTATACCTGCATAACCCATTTTTTGTATCATAGTTTCCCTTTACTATATGTTTGTTTAATAGAATCACTCATTTGAAGTGTAACAATATCTCTACCCCTAGTTGATCCAAAATCTTGAATACCTTGAATGTCGGCATCAAATTCGAGGTCCTTCTGCCTTTCATTATCACTGTCACTGCCAAAATCATATAGTACAATTGGATGCTCTTTATTCCAATAATTGTTGAAAAGATCATCCTCCTCAATTTCATCAAAACTAGTTGATGTCATTGGTTCACCCAAATTAAGCCTCGTTTTCCAAAAATTAGTCATCTTGGTTTGACACCACGTTTCAATTGTGCATGCCTCTTTAATTTCTTTCGGTATAGATCTCTTAGAAGGTTCAGATGCTTTCTTGTAGAAATTTAAGTATGTCAGAGGCTCTAATTTGTGCAATGTCATAATTTGGGATGACAATTCTTGCATTGAAATATTATTCTCTATTGCATGTTTCTCCATCTCTTTCTTAACCTCATCTCATGAATCCTTGTTTTTGAACTTTTTTACCAATGGCATCTCCTGATGTTGATATTTTCTCACAAAGTTCCCATTGGCAATAAGTCTCATTTTTATTATGCTCAATGGATCATAATTCCAGTGACTGACAAAATCAAAGAAAAAAGTTACCAATTCATTTGCCACTTTGAAAGCCTTTCTCTCAAATGTGAGGCCTCCAATTGCGAAAGGCAAGGAAGTAAATATCATTTTCTTTTTTTGTCCACTGAAAATTTCATCTGCACTCTCCATCTATCGTACATATTCTAGTGCAAAAACCCTTTCTGTAACATGTATTGGAAGTTTGCAGTGTTCAACCACTAAACCATAAAACCTTAAGACAGTGTACTCTTCCATGAAGAACCAGTCAGCCAATTGAATCTGACTTCCCAGTTGAAAGTAATCTTGACATGACACAAGAAATCTAGACATCGAAGTGCATATGATTTTTAATTAAATAGGTTGCAAAAAGAAGTCTACAAAATGGTTGTTATTTTTATTTGTAGAATTCATCCTCATCTTATGTGTCCACTCATATACTGGACTTGGAGTCTCTGATTTCTTCTGGGTTCTCTCATCAAACTTATAGACCACAATATCAAGTTTGATGTTCTTTGTCTCAAATAGTGGGTGATTCTTTGCTAAAAGAAGGTATTACATGTAACTTGTGAACCTAAATGTCTTCATATTACCTTTAGTTGTACTTTGTTTAATCATCAGTAATTGTTGTTGCATAGATTCAACAATGTGTTGAACAAAATTATATCTTACATCTACGTTCTCAGCTGATTGACCTCGACAATAGATATTATAAATTATTTCAAGAACATTGGCCCCCACTTTCTTGGTACTATCCAATCCCAAACAAAATGATAACAAATAAATAGTATTATGAACCCATGGCACAAAAATATCATACTGATGAGGAGTCTTATAGTCTATGTCTAGTGTAACACTAGTAGAGGACTCTAAGTTTATTAAACCCTTAATAAGTGAATCTTGAAAAACTCTTTCCAATTTTTCATAAGCCTGTACTAGTTTATCCAAGTCAATGTGCTCATTAGAGCTTTCTAGTTTAAACCCTAGCCCTAGGTCTAATAGAGTGAAAAATTCACTCTCGGTTATGGATAAAATTTCCTCTTGAGTGTTTTGGTTTACATTTTCCTTTCTATTTTCATCATAATTCTGAGTGCATAGCATTACAATTTCAAGGCAAGGAAATAATTCGAGTATAGTGATGTTTGCTAATCCAATAACCAGAGTAGCTAGTTTATTTGTATGTGCATGAATTTACTATTGTTATATTTGTAATAATTTCTCCCCTTCTGTGGATCTTTCCGCTTATTAAATAATGAACATCTAATTCTCATGATTCCTAAATCTCCATGGATAATAGGATCAAAAATATAATGACATTCATTGGTGAAACTTGGGGTTTGTAGCACTTGCCTGAGTTCTATATTGTGTTTTTTTTCATTTATGCTTGCACTCGTACAAGAGATTTTTGACTTTGTTTTGCCCATGCCTACTATTGGTTATTATACAAAATTCTTCTCCAGGCCCTATATAAAATAATTATAAAGTGTAAACCTAAGATAGTTGAAAGCAAGATTTCTATTGCTGCAAATTGCAATGAAATTTTTTTTTTTAAAATTAAATACCCAAAATCAAGATTGGATAGTTGTTATTGTCATCTGATACTCAAGTTTCACACTTTCAGTCTTTAGAACACAAAATAGAATTCTACCAGTCTGAGAAAATTTAAATTTTGAAAACCCTATCGTATCAGACTCTAAAAATAATGAACATAAAGTGTAGGGTTAATAGTTAAAAAGAAAGTATTTTGTAATTAATGATTTTAGGTACTTTATTAATTATGCTGAGAGGCATTCTATAAAATGGCAGCACAAGAGCCCAACACAGGAATATGCCAAGATTCCTTGTCAATAAAAAAGAAAAGGCAGGAGTTACAAACTTCTAAATTAAATATTAAATTATTAAATCATAAAATAAAAATACTCCTGAAATAATAGCTGGCTGAAATAATAGGCCTGAAAAAATAGGGCCCGAAAAAGTAGGACCCAAAAAAATAGGGCCCGAAAAATTAGGGCCCGAAAAAATAAGGCTCGAAAAATAGTGGCAAAACAATTTCAATATGATTTTTTTTTTGTTAAATATAATATTGCATGCAGATTCATGCTTTTTTTTTTGTTGGGAGTGGGGGAATTTGAAATAAATTTGTGGAATGTGAAGAGACGTCTGTTGGGGGAGATGAGGAGTCTCTCACAAGCTATAAAACAAAGGCTCCTCATTTCATTTTCATTTTATGTTTTTGCAGGAAGGAAGAGGTGGAGATTATTGGAGGATTAGATTGAAGTTTTTGAACAGGAATAGATTGAAGTTATGGAGTAATTTTTTTTGTTGGTGAGATTTCTATTTTCTATTTAGATTTATATGTAAATGTAGATTTAGATTCAAAATTAGTTATAATATTCTACTTTGATTTATATTTCAATTTCAATTAGTTCCATTTAGATTTCTAGAATTATATTCAAAATTGTTTATGCTTACATTTAATAGTTTAGTCTTGCATGTTTGATTTAGATTTAGATTTGCATTCAAAATCTTTTGAGCTATATATTTTATAATACTTTTCATTTGCATATTTTAAAAATGCATGTTTCAAATTAGTTTTAGATTTCCATGTTTCATATTAGTTTTAGATTTGCATATTTCAAAATAGTTTTAGTTTGCATGTTTTAGATTTGAATGTTTTATAATAGTTTTACATTTGCATGTTTCAAAGTATAATTTTATCATTTATGTGGATGACAATGTCACCAAATCAATACAATTTATATTTTTATTAAAGTTAATGATTTATTTAAAGTACATGAATCATATATTTAGTATATATTTTATCATTATTAGATTTTAAAATATAGAAAAATTCTCCAAATAATAGCTGGCCAAAATCATATGAAGCCAAATGGATGCTGAAATAATAGGACCTAACAAAAGGGGCCAAAAATAGGACCCAAAAAAATAAGGCCAAAAAAAAAGACTAAAATAATTTCATTAAATTTTTAAATATAAAATATTTTATTTTTGTTAAATTTATTTTTGCATGCACATTCATGCTTATTTTTTGTGGGGAGTGGGGGAATTTGAAACAAATTCGTGGAATGTCAAAAGACATCTATTGGGGGATATGAGGAGTCTCTTGTAGGTTATAAAACAAATGCTCCACATTTCATATTCATTTTGTGTTTTTACAGGGAGGAAGAGATGGAGATTATTGTAGTGGATTAGAGTTTTTGAAGAGGAGTAGATTAAAGTTTTGGAGTAATTTTTTGCATGTGAGATTTCTATTTTTAATTTAGTTTTGCATTTAGATTTAGATTTAGTTATGTATTTAGATTTAAATGTAGATTTAATTTCAAAATTAGTTATAGTTTAGCCTTGCATGGTTGATTTAGATTTAGAATTCAAATTGAATCAAAATCTATTTGGTTTAGATATTTTATAATACATTTCATTTGCACATTTTTAATGTGCATGTTTCAATTTAGAATAATATTTGCATGTTTCATATTAGTTTTAGATTTTCATATGTCAAAATGCTTTTGGCTTTTTTGTTTTAGATTTGTATGTTTCATAATAGTTTTATATTTGCATGTTTCAAAATATTTATGTTTTTCATGTTTCATAATTAATTTTTATCATTAATGTGGATGGCAAGGTCACCTTATCAATAAAATTTGTATTTTATTAAATTTAATGATTAATTTAAAATATAAAAATCACATATTTAGTTTATATTTTATCATTATTTAATTAGATTAATTATGTGTCTTATTTAAATATTTTTCACAATATATAATTTCTTTTATTAATGTTTATATTTGTAATGTTTGAAGAGTGGAAGACAATGTCACCATATTTCAAGCATTACAATCTAACTATTTCATTTGAAATAGTTTTGATTTTTATTTATGTTATTTTAAAAATTATTCATTTGAAAGAATTTGTGTTAATTATGAATACTTTTTTATTTTGATAATTTCTATATGTTGATGTTTTTTTATAAGTTTGCAGGTTACTATTTGAGTTATGGATGCCTCGAACAAAGAATCAAACATTATTTGATACTAGCTCGACTACTTCAATAACCTCAAATGATTTCTTTGAGACCAAGTTTGACAAATG
Organism: Cupressus sempervirens; assembly: GCA_028749045.1. Classification (NCBI taxonomy): domain Eukaryota; kingdom Viridiplantae; phylum Streptophyta; class Pinopsida; order Cupressales; family Cupressaceae; genus Cupressus; species Cupressus sempervirens. The sequence goes on from CM053793.1 coordinate 309,570,011, forward strand.
CCTACAAATAATTAAAGAGATGTGCATAGCTATAATTAAAGTTGTGGAGAATGCAATATTTCCAATTGACTATGTTGGGGAAATAGAAATAATGCATATGAAAGATGCATAAAAATTCATATGTGACACATCTACAAAAGTGGATGGGTTTCCCTCAATGATGAAAGAAGTCTTTCATGATCATTGTTCAAACAAAGGTCACAAAAGAATCATAATCATTGAAGAATGTAACATGTATTTATGCCATTACAAAGATTTTTATTTTTTGTATATGATTCATTCTTGTCTCCAATATTAGAATTTTACTTCTAATTAATTGTATTGGCAATTTTGTTTCCCCGTCGTTCTATGTAACTTTCACGAAGAAGAGAACAAGAAAAAATAAATTTATTATTGTACAAAATATTTATTTAATGGATGTGGCTACTAAATATGTTAATTAAAAAAGAAAATCATAAGTCTAAATAGATGTCCTTAATGATAAGCATATTTATTGATTACAATTCTTAATCATTGCAATAAAAATTGCATTAGCATTATTAAAAATTCAACAATATATAATGTTCTCACATTATCATGGAGAAATAATTTCCATAAAATTGATTCTTATATATTATTTCACACTTTTTACATCATCTAAATAGTTGTGTTGGGACTTATAATTTCCATTTCATGAATTTAAAGGTTTGTACTATTTGAGTCATTTGTATAAAATATATCCTAAATTTGAACATAGTTGTACTCCAAATACTCCAACACTACACCTAAATCTCATACTTCCCTTAACCATGTCCCTTATTTTAGTGTAACATTTAACCACTTACTAACCTTAACCATAACATTGAGTGTCATATAAATGAAATTGTAAATCTTGGATCCTAACTCTAACTCTTACTCTATATATGATTGTACTAAGCATTTAGTAAATTATATACCTTAACCTAACCCTATATGTACTAGAAACTAGAAATAATATCTTATATATATATATATATATATATATATATAGAGAGAGAGAGAGAGAGAGAGAGAGAGAGAGAGAGAGATTAGGGGGTTTATCTAGAGAGATTAGGGGGTGTATCTAGAGAGATAGAGAGAGATAGATTAGGGGGTGTATGGAGAGAGAGAGAGAGAGAGAGAGAGAGAGAGAGAGAGAGAGAGAGAGAGAGAGAGATTAGGGGGTTTATCTAGAGAGAGAGAGATTAGGGGGTGTATCTAGAGAGACAAAGAGAGATAGATTAGGGGGTGTATGGAGAGAGAGAGAGAGAGAGAGAGAGAGAGAGAGAGAGAGAGAGAGAGAGAGAGAGAGAGAGAGAGAGAGAGAGAGAGAGATTAGGAGTTGTATCTAGAGAACAGGGAGAGAGAGGGGGGAGAGAGATTAGGAGGTGTATCTAGAGAGTAGGGAGAGAGAGTGAGAGTGAGAGAGAGATTAGGAGGTGTATCTGGAGAGCATAGAGGGAGAGGGAGATTAGGAGGTATATCTAGAGAGCAAGATGATAGAGATAAGAGGGTGTATCTAGAGATTACAAAGAGGGATTAGGGGGCGTATCTAGAGACTAGAGACAAAGAGAGATTAGAGGGTACATTTAGACAGGGGGAGATATTACTAGGTGTAGTTAGAGAGTAGGGAGAAAGAGAGGGAGGGAGGGAGGGAGGGAGGGAGAGAGAGAGAGAGAGAGAGAGAGAGAGAGAGAGAGAGAGAGAGAGAGAGAGAGAGAGGATGGGAGAGGTAGGGATTACATTATTAAAAAGATTAATAACTTGTATCACAATAGCACTAATCATGGGCACTATAATAGAACTAACCCACATAAAAATTTAACCTGACTATTACCCTAACACTAAGATAAACTGTAATAATAGCACTAACATCAACTATAATATGATTAATAACCTACAAATAACCTTAACCGCAATAATAACACAAATCCTAACTCTAACTCTAATTCTAACTCTAACTCTAACTCTAACTCTAACCCTAACCCTAACCCTAACCCTAACCTTGACTCTAACTCTAACTCTAATTCTACCCTTGACCCTAACCTTAACTCTTTATAACCCTAACTCTATACCTAATTCTAACCCTAATCCTAAGCCTTACCATAACCCTAATCCTAACTGTTATTCTAACTCTAACGCTAATTCTAACCCTAAACCTAACCCTAATTTTGACCCATATTCAAACTCTGACCCTAGCTCTAACTCCAACTCTATCTCTAACCCTAACCCTACCCCTAATTCTAACCCTAAAACTAACTCTAACTCTAACCCTAACTATAACTATAACTCTAACTCTAATTGTAACCCTAACCCTAACCCTAATGCTAACCCTAACCCCAACCCTAACCCTAACCCTAACCCTACCCCTCATCCTAACCCTAACACTATATATAATGCTAATCCTAACCCTAACACTATATGTAACTCTAACCCTAACACTAATTCTAATCCTGACCCCAACCCTAATTTTTACCCTAAATCTAACCCTAACTCTAACCCTAGATCTAACCCTAACTCCAACTCTATCTCCAATTTTAATTGTAACTGTAACTTGATCCCTAACTCTAACTCTAATTCTAACCCTAACCCTAACCCTAACCCTAGCCTCAATTCTAGCCCTAATTCTAACACTAAAACTAATACTAACACTAACATTAATTATAACCCTAACCCTAATGCTAAACCTAACTCTAATTGTAACCCTTTTGCTAACCCTAACCCTAGTTCTAACCCTAACTCTATCTCTAACCCTTCTTCTAACTCTAATTCTAACTCTAACCCTAGCTCAAACCCTAACTCTAAATCTAGCCCTAACCCTAACCCTAATTCTAACCCTAACCCTAAGCCTAACTCTAACTCTTACTGTAGCTCTAATTCTACCCCTAATATCCTAACCTATATATCCCTAACTCTAATCCTAATTCTAACTCTAATCCCAATTCTAGCCCTAACCCTAACCTAATTTTAGCCCTAACTATAACTCTAATCCTAACTCTAACTCTAACAATAACTCTAATTCTCACCCTAACCATAACACTAATTCTAACCCTAACTCTAACTCTAACTCTAATGCTCATTCTAATCCTAACCCTAATTCTAACCCTAAATCTATCTCTATCTCTTACCCTAACTCTAACTTTATCTCTAATTCTAACACTATCCCTAATTCTAACCCTAACTATACCTCTAACTCTAACTCTAATTGTACCCCTAACCCTAAAATTAACCCTAATCCTGACTCTAACTCTAAACCTACCCCTAATCCTAACCTTAACAATATATATAACTCTAACTCCAACCCTAACCCTAATTAAATCCTAATCCCTAGCCTAACTATAACCCTAACCCTAAATCTAACTAGGTAACTCTAACCCTAACCCTAACTCCAACTCTATCTCTAACTTTAACTCTAACTTGAATTGGGACTTTAACTCTAATTCTAACCCTAACCCTAATCTTGTCCCCAATTCTAACCCTAAATCTAACTCTAACTCTAACTCTTATACTAATAATAACACTATTACTACCTCTAATTTTAACTCTAACTCTAATTGTAACCCTAACCCTAATGCTAACCATAACCCTAACACTAACCCTAACCCTAATTCTAACCCTAACCTTATTTCTAACGCTAAATATAACCCTAACCCTAACTCTAACTCCAACTCTAACACTAAATATTTTTATTACCCTTACCCTAACTGTATTTGTAACCCTAATTCTAACTCTCACCCTAATTCTTACCCTTACCCTAACCCTAACCCTAACTCTAACTCTAATCCTAACTATATCTGTAACCCTAATTCTAACCCTAACCCTAATCCTAATTCTAACTCTAATTCTAAACCTATCCCTAACTCTAACTCTAACCCTAAGTATAGCCCTCATCCTGACTCTAACTCCAATTGTAACCTTAACCCTAACAATAACCCTAAATCTAATCCTAACTCTAATTCAAACCCTATCCCTCACCCTAATTTTAATCCTAACTCTAACTCTAACCCTAACCCTGATTCTAACCTTAACTCTAACTCTAACCCTAACCCTAACACTAACACTAACCTTAACCATAGACATAACTCTACCCCTTACTCTAACCCTAAATCTAACTCTACCATAATTGGACTCTAACCATAACCCTAACTCTAACTTTAATCCTATCTCAAACCTTAACCCTATCCATAACTCTAACCTTAACCTTGACTCAAACCCTAACCCTATCCCCACTATAACACTAACCATAACCATATCGATAACTCTAACTCTAACCTTAACATGAGTATTACTCTAACCCTAACCTTGACCATAAACATAACTCTACTCTTAACTCTAACTCTAATTCTAACTCTACAATAATTGGACTCTAACCCTAACTATAAGCATAACTCTAACCCTAACCTTAACCATGAGCATAACTCTAACTATAGATCTGACTCTACCATAATTAGACTCTAACCCTAACCCTAACTTTAATTTTAATCTTGACTCAAACCCTAACCCTAACTCTGACCTTAAACTTGATTCAAACCCTAACCCTAACCCTAATCCTAGCCTTACTATAATCCTAACCCTAATCATAACCATAATCATAACTCTAACCCTAACATTAACCATGATCATAACTCTAACCCTAACCTTAACCATAAACATAACTCTAATATGAACCTTAACCATAACTCTATCCCTAACCTTAACCATAGCTCAAACCCTAACCCTAACTTCAAACCTAACCCTAATGCTAACCCTAACCCTAATTCTATCCCTAAGGTTAACATTAAATGTAATGGTAACTTTGTCCCTAACCATATATCTACCTATGACTATAACATTTTACATTACAATATCCCAAAAATAAAAAACAAATTATATCTAAATTAAACTCCTTATATTAAATTAAAAAATATATTTGACTCAAACCCTAACCCTAACCCTAACCCTATCCCCACTATAACCCTAATTATAACCATAATGATAACTCTAACCCTAACCTTAACCATGACCATTACTCTAACCCTAACCTTAACCATAAACATAACTCTACCCCTAACTCTAACCCTAATTCTAACTCTACCATAATTGGACTCTAATCCTATGCCTAACCCTAACTATAAGCATAACTCTAACATTAGCCTTAACCATGAGCATAACTCTAACTCTAGATTTGACTCTACCATAATTGAACACTAACCAGGCTAACCCTAACCTTAATTTTGATCCTAACTCAAACCCTAACCCTAACTCTAACCTTAACCTTGATTCAAACCTTAACCCTAACCCTAATCCTAACCCTAGCCTTACTATAACCCTAACCCTAATCATAACCATAACCATAACTCTAACCTTAACCTTAACCATGACCATAACTCTAACCCTAACCTTAACCATAAACATAACTCTAATCCGAACCTTAACCATAACTCTAACGATCACCATAACCATAATTCTATCCTTCACCTTAACCATAGCTCAAACCCTTACCCTAACTCCAAACCTAACCCTAATGCTAACCCTAACCCTAATTCTATCCCTAAGGTTAATATTAACTATAATGGTATCTTTGTCCCTCACCATATATCTACATATGACTATAACATTTTACATTACAATATCCCAAAAAAAAAAAAAAAATTATCAAAATTAAATTCCTTATATTAAATTTTAAAAAATATTTGACTCAAACCCTAACCCTAACCCTAACCCTATCCCTATCCCCACTATAACCATAACCATAGCCATAATGATAACTCTAACCCTAACCTTAACCATGAGCATTACTCTAACCCAAACCTTAACCATAAACATAACTCCACCCCTAACTCTAACCCTAATTCTAACTCTACCATAATTTGACTCTAACCCTATCCCTAACCCTAACTATAGGCATAACTCTAACCCTAGCCTTAACCATGAGCATAACTCTAACTTTGGTGACTCTACCATAATTGGACTCTAACCCTAACCCTAACCTTAATTTTGATCCTAACTCAAACCCTAACCCTAACTCTAACCTTAACCTTGACTCAAACCTTAACCCTAACTCTAGCCTTAGCCTTACTATAACCTTAACACTAACCCTAATCATAACCATAACAATAACTCTAACCCTAACCTTAACCATGACCATAACTCTAACCCTAACCTTAACCATAAACATAACTCTAATCTGAACCTTAACCATAACTCTAACATTAACCATAACCATAACTCTATCCCTAACCTTAACCATAGCTCAAACCCTAACCCTAACTCCAACCCTAACCCTAATTCTATCCCTAAGGTTAACATTAACTATAATGATAATTTTGTCCCTAACCATATATCTATGTATGACTATAACCTTTTACATTACAATATCCCAAAAATAAAATATATATTTTTAATCTATATTAAACTTCTTATATTAAATTTTAAAAAATATTTTGAAGCACAATTTTATAGTAACTTCATACAACTCTAATTAAAAATTAATTAACAATTTTATAGAAACCTTATCAAAATAAAAAATAAAAAGTAATTGTTCTCGAGGCACCTATTTTTATTTTCATTAATCCCAACTTCGATTAAAATAACTTTGGGATTAAATAAAAATAGGTGCCTCAAGAACAATTACTCTCGTCGTAATATATATAGAGGTACATATAAGCTAGTAGTATGTACAATGTACATGTAAATGACATAAAGAGTCAAGACTCAATAATTTAGTAATGTACATAACAATAATAAATATTTAAAAAAAGAAAAAATTTATTACATTGATATATATTTGAATAAATTTATTCATTTTAAATAAACTAATTAATAAAAATAGAATTTAATTATCGATGATTCGATATGATTTTTAGGTGAATTTGTGAAGTGATATCATTGTTGTCAAGAGTCATCTAGAATTGTGGCATTCATCTATCAATTGTGACACTTGTCAAGGACATGTGTCACAATTCAAGATAAATCTAGGCACTTGGGAAAGCATTCCCCAAATTGGCCCGAAATTCATCTTAGGTCGTCAATCTTTCTTTTAGTCAACGATTAGAATTTTAATTTTTGGATAGAATCTTGTAGTACACGTGTCCCGACTTTGGGTTAATTTAATTATTGATATTCAATGAAGATATATTAAATTTTATAAAATAAAATTGGTGCAAGATATGAAACAAGTGCCGCTAGTACTTGCCTTTAATTTTTATATAAATGTAATTTAAACTTAATAAATTTATTATAATATATAAAATATTTTAATTAATAAAAATGTAATATAATTATTTTTTTTGTAATGATGTTAATTTAAATTTAAATTTTATTTATAAATATATTATATAATCATTGATATATATGTTCTATTACATATATATCATATGGTTATAATTATATTATATTAATAATTATATTATATGTTCTAATATATAATAAATAATTATAAATAAAAATAATAATATTTTTATAATAATAATAAATTTTAAATGATTATATAATATAAGTAATATTATTTTTAATTAAATGACAAAAAAAAAAATTATAATTTATAAAAAATACATTATTACAATATAAAATATAAACCAATGCACTTACATTCAAAAAAATATATATTAATGTTAATGAATCACATTGAAGATGAAATATTTAGCTCTTAGCCCTAAGCCTAGTAGCTACCAGCAAGTACTAATAATTATTAATAAATTATAATGAAAATAGTTTAATTTAAATAAAATAAATTTTAAAATTTTAAAATTACAAATGTTATATTTTTATTCATATTTATTATTTAGTTTCAAAATAAAATATAATATAGTTAATTATCTATAAATTATTAGCATATATTGATAATTGTGATAATTGTTTATAAACATAATTATTAATAATATTAATCGAGTATTTCAATTGGCATTGACCAGACACGTGTCACGATTCTAGATAAATCTAGGCACATGAGATAGCATTTCCCAAATTGACCCGAAATTTATCTCGGGCCGTCGATCCTTCTTTAATGCAATGGTCAGGATTTAGGGCAGAATCTTTAAAATAAGGAAGGATTCAAAAAAAACATTATTTCAATCCTTAAGTTTGCATATCAATAGCATTCTGGTGCAGGTCTAATGGAGCCAACCTTCACTTTTAAAACTTTGAAGCAACAAAAAGTGTTTTTTGGGAGTGTGGCAAATCACAGATTGAAAAAAATGGTGAAATGCCTTTCGGAGGCTATGATTCAAGCTATGCAAGAGATATTAGGGTTGTTTTTCCATGAAGCTAACCACCATTGAAAGGTTTAGGTGGATATAGTAGCAATGATAATGGTGTAGGGTTTGCATGTTGGAGAGCATGAGCAAATTGTGGCATAGGTAATGAGGGAGCTTTTTGAGGAAGCTCTAATTCTAAATTTGGATGCATTACTGGAATGGGCGCATTCAAGATGGACATTTGATTTTAGTGAAAGATATGCAAATGAGGAACAAGGTGTTGAAAAAGAGATTTTTTTCCTTTATAAATTGGCCATGTGGATAGATAGATCAAGAAGCTTACACAAATGAGCATCGTCATGCATGGCATGCACTCAAATGTGCAATCTTGGCCCACAAGGAACAGAAGAAGGTGGCCACCATTCCACAAAATTTCTCTAAAGGAAAATGATCAGCAAAGATTTCATAGTAGAACGAATCAATGATTGTGTTCTTTGGGAGCTTCGAAGGTTATTTGAACGATGACCTATGAGAGGTCTTTTTTAGAAAGGAGTGATTACTTTCAAGAAAATTAGCCTAGCAGAGGCTTTTTATTTTTAGAATGTATAGGTGATATATCTTTTTGTAAAGGATGGTCCCTTAGAAAGAATTAAGGACCTTATAATCATGATGTAATTATTATTATAATATTAATAAAATCAAACCTATTACTGATCCAAACAAAAAAAAAAATTTATTATAATGGTTTTAATATATGTAAATAAAAGATTTTCTTTTCTATTATAAAATTGATTTTCTTTTCTATCATAAGCTTTTTATTGTAAAGATGATATGAAAAATTCAATGAAGATATATTAAATTTTATAAAATAAAATTGGTGGAAGATATCATGAAATAATAATAATGACAATATTTTAATGTAAATAAAATAATTACAATTTAAAAATATAATTGCAAATGCTATATTTTTATTTTTATTTATTATTTAGTTTCAAAATTAAAATATAATATAGTTAAATATCTATAAATTATTAAAATTTAACATATATTAAAAATTGTGATAATTGTTTATAAACTATTCTTCATCATTTAAGAGATTTCATAATGAAAAAAAGTTAGGAATAGGTGACAAGATAACTATGAAATAAAAATTTGACACATAAATTATCAAAATTATATTTAACTTTGTTAAGGTAATAATCTATTAATCTTTAGTTTTCTTGAAGCTCCATTTGTTTTAACCAATCAGATTAAACAAAAATAATTAATTATTAATAGTTAACTATTTTTAACAAAGTCACAGACTAACAGTAACATTTCAACAGTACATTGAGAATCAAGATGCCAAAAATAAACTTACAAAGTGGTAGACTAACAAGAACAATGATTTGAAAAGTCGAAAACTATTGTTTTCATTGATAATATTTTAGATTGTACAATGTACATAGTACTGATTCATAGCATAGATATTCAAAATAGCTAATTAAATCAGCCTAATTTTACTATTTCATAATTTATGAAAAAGTGCAGGGCAACGAGTAAGGAAACAATATTCAGAAACAAGGCTGAGGGAACAGAGAACCAAGGAGGCTGGAAGCATGAGCAAGTTGAGGCGTTGAGGGCTTGAAGCCTTTAATCAGAAAGGTCTTCAAGTCTACCTACAAAGAATCTATTGGAGAAGATGATGTCATTGAACTCGTCCAGCCATGTCAAGTCGATTTCACTGACATCGTCATACAACAACCATTTTTGTAGTAAATCCCTTTTGAGCCACACATACTTTGGATGGCAAATCAATTGCCATTTGTTCATACTGAGCAAGAAAGGATGCTTATGTATAATGCACCATATGCCTTCCTCCCAGCACTTGTCTGCTACATCTGCAAAAGGGATGCCAATGCCTGGCCGCGGTATCTTCTCGGCCAATACAAGAATTTTGACATCATCTTCTAAAAATATTTCCTTAAAAACATTATGCAGAATCATCAACACGTCTATTTGACTGCCTCCAAGGTCAAGAAGAGATGTGAGGAAGCGGGAGGTAATATCTGTGGACACATAGTACCTCTTATTATTTCTCAAGAATTCATGATCGAGTACCATGAATATTGCATGGCGGATAAAAAGGACTTTGAAAGTCTACCTTGCAAACCATGGAAAGTACATCATCAGGAATCATGCCCAAAAAAGGCTTTTGCAGAGCCATTGTAGTGCATTTGAGGCAAATTGGAGTATCCATGACTAAGATTCAAGAAACTCTGCAAACTACAACTGCAAACTAAATTCAGATTGAAGAATATGAGAAATGATAATGAAAGAGTAATTGAAGAGGCTATTTAATGGTAGTTGCATTTAATTCTTTGGCATTTTTTATCTTTCATATCTTATTTTTTCATATTCCTATTAATTTTCAATTGTGTGAAATGTTGAAATGTATTGGCATTAATGTCAGACAGTTGATAGTGCCTGACATTGAGTAATGATTTCCATGCAAACCTTTCCACATTCTCCATTCTGGAAAATTATGTGCAACTCCAGGTCTTTTCAAGAAAGTGGCCCCGAGATGCATCTTCTATCATTGATCTCCAACTAATCAATAATGAATAAAACTATTGTATTTACTATTAACAATACGAAAGTGACGGTAGCTAACTTGGTAATAGTGACACTGACATAACGATGATATGATATTATTAATAACACACCTAAGATAGTGCACAAGTTGATACTTGAAGTGACTACTCAACAGTCAATACAGTCACTAGCCAATACATGTGCAAATTTCACTTTCAGATTAAACAATTTTTCAGTTTATCACTGAAGATTGGCCAAGACCATTATTATTCATTTTCCTAAAAAATAAGTAATTCGCCTCTGACATTATTAATTCATTTTTGGAAAGGGAAAAAATAGCCATCATTTATTTATCCATCAGCCAAAAAAAATATTAATTCACAACATTTAAAATGATTTTTGCTAGGGCAAGACAAAAATTGCCAACATATAATATTTTATTTCCCTATATGGAACAAAAAAGTCACCCTCGATCTTAAAATTTTCCTACCCACAAAATGTTAGATTAGCCAGTATTTTAGGCTTTTTTTTGGGAAGGGTTTCTTAAAGTTATCACTGAATATATAGAAACCATAGACTTACACGCATTACCTAGTCTCATCGTAGAATTGCACCATTGGACAATTATTTCAAGATTTTCTAATAGTGTGCCCTTTCATACTTTGATTTCTCTCTACTGAGGGATCTTTTTTCACATGCTCTAGCACCATCATGCTCTCCCTTTCCATGTCCACCTCAATGAAATTCCAAAAATGTTGCTATAATGCCCCGCCAAGGGATCCAAAGAATCAACCTAGAATTTCACTAAGTTTGGTAGCATTTTTTTTTTTTAAAGATGAAAGTAAATACCACATATAACTTATGCACAATGATGGAAATAATAGCAATGTCCATCTAAAAGTAAACATAACATACATAATAGATTACATTCTTTAAGATCCCTTAACGTTGGATAACATCTATAAACATCCAACGTACATGAGTCCATCTAGTACAACATCCACATGAAATAATAATGATAAGTACAATGTTTATTCATTACATTTCAAATGCTCGATCATCCACTGTACATGTCACAGGGTATGACAAGCTCAAAAGAATATACATACATAGAATAAGGTACATCATCGTATTCTAATCCATGATACATCAAAGTAAAGATAATCACATGATACACATGATACATCATCATAAAAGACATATACATCCATCATAAAGATCAAACATAATAAACTAAGTGCACGGTTCCTCCCAACCATTAATAGCATCATTAGACCATCGTGGATCCTAGCCATCCCTTCGTGTGTAACATTCCATATTACTGAAGAGATCATCGGTATTAACATAGTAGGAATGTCACTCCTAACATATACTATATCATATGTAGAAAGTAATCTAACATGCAAATAAAAGCATAAGATAACATCATCTAACATATGCTAAAACATTAATGAAAGGATACATATCCACCATCATGAAGGACGCATCAGCCACAATGTCTCAATGAATCTCAAATGATAAGAGTGGAAAATACACTACCACCTGACCGCATGGTACCTAAGTGGTCCACTCCCACCGTGCTGAGGAGATAATCTCAAGTCCCAAACAGGCTATCCAAAATCACATAGCATAGATCTCTATAAGTTCAAGAATCCTAAAAGTATACTAACTCAAAGGTTCAAAACACAAAATTGACATATAATCCCAGAGGCACACAATGACATGTAGGAACCTACTATGCAAGCGGGAAAGTGTCATCGCATTTATCACGTACAAGTTACCTTGGCAATTAGCTAAACTCCATGGGTCCATACTGATCTCATGCGGCCACTAGTATCCTCTCATACTGACGAGGCATACTACAGAATGCAAGGTCGCAACCATGCATTCTCACTACTCCCATCCTAGTCTGTACAAGCACTCAAGGCATGGGTGAGAACAAAACACTTATCTTTTTAGGTTCATTCAGTTAGTATTAGGTGTGAATGTTATCACTTATTAATCCAACTTACAATGAGTTACCCTGACAGCCTCTTAGGGCCCCGACCCCCATTGCAAGCCACTTCCTATCACTACATGCAGATATCCTACCCTAAGCTCATGGAATCATAAATCTCAAAATCACAAAAGATAATCCATAATAAAATCATCAAATATGCATAAAAGCATCAAATCTCCATGAGCAAACATCCATAGAAAATCATGAACACAATAGCTCTCTATTGGCAACTGAAGTATCACTGATAATCAAAGTATCCAATGGTTCTCAACAACCAAAATATATCTCAATCATACTGATCGAAGACTCCAAAAATGGTTGAGTCAAACATGTCACAACATGACATCATCAAGAATAAATCCATATTACAGTCCCATCATGGCAACTAGAAAATAACCAAGGATAACTGATTGATGACCAAAAATAATGGTTAAGTCAAGTGTCTCATACATAAGAATCTCAACTATAATAATCAGTAATCGCATCCAATACATAGAGCATTCCATAACATAACTATGGTTGGGTTTATAAAGATCGAGATTAAAACATCATCATGTCATCACAATCACATAACTCTCAAGCCTCTGGTAGACGTCCTATAACTGGTCAACACTAGTCAACCCAAAACCCAAAACAATAGCATAAAGAATACACAATGCAAACACACATTTTGGTTTTGCTAAATTTACAAACTTAAAGTCCAAGTTTAGAGAAAGAATTAGAGGAACATTTATATGTTTTGAATGAACACAAGTATTCTTTAAAATCCATCTTTCAATTATAAACTTTGATTCAAAACGTCCCCCACCAAAACTAACAATTAAATTTCATATACTTGATAAAACAATTAATTTAAACCATGAACCTTTGATATAAATCATTTATCAATTATACAATTATAAAACAAATTATTAATAATCATATTTACATATTATATACATACTTATATATATTTATATTTATATTTATATTTATATTTATATTTAAATATATACATATAAATACATATATGAATATATAAATTATTTAACATTAAACAAAATCGAATTAACAAATTCGATTAATACCATTTAACATTGCAAATGTTATAAACGTTATATAACATAATAGTCCGCCGGTACGCAGGACCCTACGGTCGCAGGGCCTACGATGTCAGTGGTATTGTGTACCACTACTGCGACAGCAGTACACTGCGACCGCAGTGGGGGTGTGGGTCTCGTCATAATATGTATATAAATTTTTTTTAAATCGCTTACACGATTCCCATTTGCGATTTGGTTTAAAACGGTTTTGCCCACGGGTATGTTATCCAATTTTTTAACAAATATATATTATATATACATATGTATGTATATATATATATGAAGGTATATATATGTACATATGTACATATGTACATATATATGTACATATATATACATATATATGTACATATATATATATACATATATATATATATATGCAGAATTAAAAATATCACAGTATATGAACATATACACACACACACACACATATATATATATATATGATTGCACATATATGTGTGTGTGTGTGTGTGTGTGTGTGTGTGTGTGTGTGTATAAGCAAATTGACAATATATATATATATATATATATATATATATATATATATATATATATATATATATATATATATATATATATATATATATATGTATATATGTATATATGTATATATGTACATATATATATATATATGCAAAATTAAAAATATCACAGTATATGAACATATACACACACACACACACACACACATATATATATATATATGATTGCACATATATGTGTGTGTGTGTGTGTGTAAGCAAATTGACAAAATATATATATATATTTCAATTTTCAGAATTCCTCCATAAATCTTTGATCTCCAAAATTTTCAATAATTAATCTAATGGGTTTGACTATGAATCTCAACCCTAGCCCCATGTTCTTTTCAGATCTATGCATATAAAATTCTCAAATAAATTAAACTTTTCATATTGAGAATGCATACAATAAAAATATGAAATTCCTCAGAAGACATATGGAAGACATGAAGAAGACAGGGAATGCATGATGTGGAAATAGCATAAGTAAAATCACAAGAATCTACCCGAATTCTAATGCTAAATCGCTCTTCCTTAGAAAACCCATAGAGCAAGCTTCTCCCTTCTTCAGAGATCTCGAGTCCTCTAATGCTCCAATTGCACTGCAAATGTTATGTCTAAGCTTCTAGAAATGCCTGAATATAAAGAGCTCTCAGGAAACATCTAGAATGGTTCTAGAAACAGCTAGAAAGTGTCACCAACTAAGCATGGGTCTTTCCCAACCTTCTAGATGAGCCATAGGGTTGTAGACACCATGTGCTTAATTGATGCACTAACCCCCGTGTTGTTGACACATGAGAAATAGAAAAGTGTGTTCTCCCATGCAAGCTTATAACTCCAATTCACTTTTAATATAACTTCTATTTAAATATTTATAACTTTCATTTTTTAATTTTTATAACTTTTATTATTATTATTTATTTATTACTTTATTATTATTTATAATTATTATTAATTTTAATTTTTAATTTTCTTTTATTTAATTCTTTTTCCTCAATTAATTCTCATTTAATTAATTATAATAAAAATATCAAATAACATGATATTTTATATTAATTTTTCTTAAATAATTAATTTATTAATTAAATCTATTTATTAAGACTTAATTAATAGAAAATTCACCATAGACCTCCAAGATAAAATATGAAAACCCATCATAGAGAAAATCACACAAAATCAGTCTAAAGGGTTATAAATTGCAAATTATGTCATCCGACACATTCGATGGGTAGAATATCCAGATACTTGTCCTACCTCACTAGGACAATTGGCTTAAAGGTTTGGGATTTGGACTTGAGAATTTATCTCCCTTCTCTTATCATTGAGATAGTATAATAGGGTACGCTCATCCTAGCAATTCAGGGAAGTCGATACCCGATACCTGCAACCTGCAAAAAAATCATGCATGTACATACAATATATATAATGCTAAGCTAAACAGACAATGGCAGGAAGTGGTGCATCGTGTAGATCCCGACTAAGCAGGTGACTACGACTCCCTTCCTTAACCACATCAAAAATGCCATACAATAAGAAAAAAGGCACACCATACACATGCAAGTATGGGGTAAGTATCCATAATAAAACACATGAGATAATAAACCATCCAACTAATCATCAATAACTAAACACAATATAATGATCAGCATGTATGCATGAAATGCAAAGTCTAAATAATCTCATCATATAACCACTAAATCCATAACATAATGTCTGTTAGTGTCAAAATAATACCACTAATCCATCAACATAAAACTAGTCCATCATAGTCTGATAACAACAACAATAATATGTCCAAAAAAGATGTGAACGAGGGTAGGCACTATAGTTGCACTCCACTTGTCACTACATTCTACTCAACCAATAGAACATCCTTTCATTCTTGAATTGTGTAGTGTAATTATCTAACCATATAATGTGTTGATTGTATCTTTCATCTCTTTCCCTCAAATTATCATAGAAAACCCTAAAACATCCTTGCACAAACATTGATGAATGAGTTCAATCATCTCTAATATAGAAGTGATACTCTCTTAATAATTTTTTGTCATCCTCTATGATATCATGTGCATGAATAAATGCTATGTGTACAAAAATTGACACTTATATAGAGTTGTAATACATTGGTTGCACTTCATTTTGAAGTTTTAGTGTATAGTTTTCAATAAAGTCAACAACTGACACAATCATACCCAAGGGAAAAGTTCCCTTACACAACTTGAATTTCTTGCCTAACCATCTAGCTCCATGTGTATGACCTATGTAGTCATAAACTATTTTCTCTTGAAATAATTTCATAAAATTAGATACACATACATCACTTTTCACTAATTTACACCTCTTTGATTCTTTTCCATCCTTAACACCATATATAACTGACTTGTAGTTTCCAAGAGAAACTAATGTCTTACCAATTTAACATGTTCTATCTAGATGTAGGAATCTATGCAACTTTTGCAAACCACGACATTGAGGGAAAAAACCTTTCAAACACATGGTCTTACAATAAATGCACGTATCATCTTGTTTACATAGTACACTTCCAATAAATTCTCTCAATGACTTAGTAGGTAATCGTAGACCACATTCTTGAAATATTTCATTAGTATGTAAAGAACAACATATATAACGATAAACATCATAATGCATAGAAAATTCAACATGAACCCTACAACAACATGTAGTGTGTGTATGATTTATCTTAACATAGAATATTTTTGTCATCTCAAAAAACCTTTGGCTTATTTTAATTTGAGGAAACCTTTGAAGAAACATTTCATAAAATTGTGTTTGAGTCATAGCCAAAAAATGTTTGCATGTGGCTCACATTTGTCTTTTGACAACATCTTTTTGGTTTGGTGAAGCCCTTGTGTTGTCATGCCACAAAATTTATATTAATGTTCTTAGTGAATCAACAATAACTTTATCCTTATGTGGGAGTCTACCTTTGAATGACCAAAAAAAAGTCTCATTAGAATTCTCAATTTTCTCTCGCCTCACTAAGGCTTTGATTAATGTTGTTCTACTTATCCTTAATGATTTATTTGTTTTTCTTACCATATGAGTTTTTGCCTTTTGCTTTCCCATTATGTTTGATGTGAGGACCCATCAACTTTTATTAGCATCTTTAGTGCATGCTTTTGAACCAATAGATTGGTACACATCAAAGAGATTTCTAACAATGCTTCTTTCACTACTATTTTCAGATGTTTTTAACCCCAAAATTCTCATTGTCTCTCTAAATTTCAGATTTTTAACCATTTTAACAAGAAGTTGGCATCTTCCACTTTGATTAGTAATTTTCATAATAGTTATTCCAAATCTTATGAACAATTATTCTACATTTGATCATGCATTGGATTCAAAATAATTTCATCAATCAAAGCTATCAGATTTCCACAATCCATATATAATGTTCTATTAGTTTTTTGGGAAAGATTGTGTGAGTTTTTTGTTATCAACATTTTAGATCATACTATATGATCCATCATCAGGATGCATGAGAGTCAAGGAAAATTGAAATATGGATTGCAGACCCAAATGGGGAGATAAAAAAGAAAGGGTGAGGTGATGGAAGGGGCACGCAAAATCAAGCTGACATGGTTAACAATGAAAATAAATTAATAATACAAGCTAAAAAATTGAAACAAAAAAATAGAAAACCAAGAGACAAAAAGTAAAGGAGTCAGTCAAGTAATAGCTAAATAAAAGGAAAACACTTGAAAATACGAATCTCTATATAAAATAATACATATAATATTAAATAGAGATATTGTGTGTGTTTCTATATATACATATATATATATATATTCTTATATATATGCATGAATATACGTACATACGTATATATGCATATATATGTATATGGGTATGTGGATGTATATATATATATATATATATATATATATATATATATGAAAAAAATATAAAGGCCTCGTCATATTAATGTGTACCTATAAATGCAAGCCTATAAATAAGCATGAAATAAATCTATACAAATTTTTAAGGAGACACACGAAAATACAAGCAAAAAACAACACACATAACAATGACAATGACAACCAGAAACACCCACAAACATAAATGTAAATAAAGACCTATTCATAAAAATATATGCCCAAAAAAAATTATTAAAAAATAAAAATAAATGTGCATGGATAAATATCTAAACATATACGACAATAAAAAGAGACACAAAAAATATAAGAAAAAAGAAACGATAACAACAACAAAGTGTTGGAAATGATTGAAATGATCATAAGAACAATTGTTGGAATAATATATGGAACTGGTAAAGAATGTCCTCAAACATTGTTTTGTCATTGATGTCAAACTTGCTACTTGCAGGGATGACAATTGCTTTAGTGATCCAAATACTATCAATTAGTTGATTGTCAAGGTGGAGGAAATCAATAAGATGTAACTAGAACACCTAGAGAAAGGTTGAAGTTATGATGTTGTAATGAAGTACAAGGATCAGTCAAGCCATTAATGAAACAGTGTATTGGATGACATACTAAAAGATACAAAGAATGAGCACACTGAAACATATCAAAGATCTAAGGTTTTAACTAATTCTTTTGTAAAGCTCAAACTAATTTTATTGGAGAGAAGGTGCCGAGCAAGCTAGTAAGAGCCGAGCAAATTCCTAGTTAAGTGTCGAGCAAGTTCAAGTGCCGAGCAAGTTCAAGTGCTGAGCAAGTTCAAGTGTTGAGCAAGTTCATGTGCCGAGCAAGTTCATGTGCCGAGCAAGTTCAAATGCCGAGTAACACAGAGGTGCCGAGCACCAGTAACTCAATGATGCCGAGTAACACAGAGGTGTCGAGTACCAGTAACTCAATAATGCCAAGTTGCTACATTACTTAGAAAATCAAAGATTCGTCAAATCTAAACTGACAAAGTTGTTATCTAGAAATCTATGAATTAAAAGGAAGATAAGAATGATGAGTTGGTGGCACAGAACACCATGTAGAACATTTTTAAGATATAGTTGGCGAAGAAAACAAGACATGGGGTAGATACATTGTATCCTACCTAATCCATTTTAAAACCCTAAAATAAGAGAGGGAGAATTGAGCAGCAAAGGCAAATTAGACTTGTATATAAGAAGACATAAATTAATGAAAATAGTGTGGAAGAGAGTGGAATAGAGGGGATAGTGAGAGAGAGAGTTGTGGTCAAGCATAAAAGCATGAAATGCTAAAGAATGAGCTAAGGAGAAGTTAACACAAGAACTTTGTTTGGATAGATGACCACAAGGATGATTGCATTGGCAGAATGAATAGGAAGACTCAAGGAGATGAAACTTGAGAGGGAGACAAGTAGTCAAAGCTGAAGTGATTGAAGCCAAGCATAAGGATTGAACTAAAGGAGTGATCTGAAATTTGCAAAGTATGTTGTAAGTTATGTCAGATCAAAAGACCATTATCGTTACTTTCTAGCAATTGTAACAGTAAGATAAATCCTATGGACTTAGGTTGGTTTAACAGCCATTAGATAAATCATTTAACAAGGTGACATTCCAAGTGGATGTTCTAAAGACCTTTAACCAGGCCCATTCCTAACAGTTTGAAATCCTCTAACAAGGTCACATTTAACAGTGTGTTGTACGCCTTTAATAGGGTAGGCTTTTAACAGGGCATCACTTCATAAGAGTGAGAATTAAGTAGCATGTTACTGGTGGTTTTTCCCAAATTGGGTTTCAACGTAAATCATTGTGTCATGTGTTGATCTTGAATGTTTTATCTTTGCATGTTGATTTACAGTAATTTGCTTATATAACTAATTTAAGTTTGATCATCTGAAAAGGGTATTAATAGGGCATTTGGACCTTGAATAACTGATTCACCCCCCCTCTCAGTTATTCTAAAGAATTCTAACACAAAAAGATATATATATATATATATATATATATATATATATATATATATATTTGTGTGTGTGTATTTATATGTGTATATAAGAATATATATGTGTATATATATAGTATATATATAACTTATATATTAATTTGTACCTTATATATTATATATATAATCAATATATATCAAGCACAAAAGAATTAATAAAAATATAAAATATAAAAAAGAAATGTGTGTGTGTGTGTGTGAAGGTGCAACTTAATAATTAAAAAATAATAATAAGAATAAATAAATAAAAGAAGAGGGGGAAGTGAACATGAAAGATATATATATATATATATATATATATATATATATATATATATATATAGCATAAAAAATAAAAATATAAAATAAATAAAAAGAGAAGAGGAAGGAAACACTAGACAAGAACCAAGAGCTAGAGAAAGAAAAGAAGAGGCACAAGAGCAGAGAAAGATATAGAGGTGGGAGGGGGTGTTGGGACTCAAAATCAAAGCCCTGATTTTGAGTATCATTGAGAAATAACACCCTATAAACACCTTTTGATGCATATGTACCCGACCATTCATTTAAGGCCCACGAGGTGTTTAATGTCTCTAACACCATGAATTTAGTGTTTCTATGCATCCCATGATAATAAATTTCCATTGTGAGCCATTTTGTGAAGTCTTGTTTTGAGCAATTGTCAAATCTGCATTTTTGCATGTCAAACAGCAATAGGTAGTCCAATTTTCCTTTGAATATCTTTAACCTAGTTTATTTCATGACTTTCCACTTTTGGAATATTTAATATGCATATCAAAGAACCTATTTTCCAAGTTTCAAGTTATTTTGTATCCGTTTGATTAGGTTTTGAACCCCTCAAAGTTGTTAGTTGATTGTTTTCATGCATTTGCAAATTGTGCAAAATTCTGGAAGGCCCTATCTAACAAGTTATCAATTTTGACCAGTTGACCTGAATAAGAAAATTTATCTTGGGGTCAAAGAATTTATAAATTCCTAATTTGAACTTGTGATGAATCCATTTTATTAGTTTTCAAAAGCAATTCTGTTTGCAATTTATAAAGTTTTACTAGTGTCATGAAAAGTAGATTGATCAGTACCCCTATTTGTGATGTCATAACTTGAAATTTGTGATAGTTGAGATCAAATGGATTATACCACTATGTTTTCCTCTAAAAATAATTTAAGTATGCTAGTTTTCACATCTTGATAAATCCATCTACGCACTTTCCCAGGTCAATTTTGTTTGCAAAAAATGTTTTCTAACAAATGCTCCCAGCTCTGCAAATTTGAGTAGCCCAATTTAACCGTTCACCAAATGCATCCAGTTATTTTTCATGAGCCCAAATCACAAATTTATACTCTCCCTATGACAATGAACCAATGCCCCAGTTTTCATTTTCCCAAGTTCCCATTTGCCCAGTTTTCAAAGCAAAAACCAAATGCATTTTCTAGATTTCTAACATGTTTGTTTACAGGTGATTTTAAGTAAGCAACTTCAAAGGTCAATATCTTTTCATTGAGAATTCTTCATGAGACAAGATTTGACAAGGTAGGATTATGTAGAACAAAGAATCAATCTACCAATTTTCAAAACCTAGTTATCTTTTTGGATTCATTTTTAAGGCCAATAAAAGGACCTCCTGGAAGAAGTTGATAATATGCAAATAGGTGTAAAAGTGAGTTGTAAATTTGTTTCTATGGTGAAAATTGAATTCATTCAGTAACCTAAGTGTAGTAGATCAATTTGAGGATTCAGTTGTCTAAAAATATTAAAAAAATTAGACAGACCCACTTTGGGGCCCAACTAATTATGA
The DNA here is from genome assembly GCA_028749045.1 of Cupressus sempervirens. NCBI lineage: Eukaryota > Viridiplantae > Streptophyta > Pinopsida > Cupressales > Cupressaceae > Cupressus > Cupressus sempervirens. Next base: position 309,592,063 of record CM053793.1, read on the forward strand.
CTAAAAGCTGCAGATATGATCCAAGACATGAGATTTTGGAATGATTTAGATGTAGTGTTGTCACTAGTAAATCTTGTGAAGATGATGGTATAGGAGATTGAGATGGAGAGGCCTTTGGTGGGACAATGCCTACCACTTTGGGAGGATCTGAGCACCAAAATTTGGGATATTAGCTGGGGGATTGATTTTCCACTCAGAGGCAAAACCAAAGTCCTGATGGATGTGTATTTTCCACTTTGTCCTAATGGAGGCTGAGTTTGCACTTGTGCTAAAAATGTGAAGGATTGAATTTTCCCATATGAGGGCCGATTTTCCACCCTCTCTACAATGTGCAAAAAAGAGGATGAAATTTTATAAGGACCAAATTGTCCTTATCTCTATCAAATATTTCACCTATTAAAAGATATGTGAGGGTCAATCAAATTTCATGGAATTCATTTTCTCATATAGGCATCATTTTTACACTTGCAAGGTTAAATGAATTTAAGGAAAAATATAAGGAAAAACATGAGGACTCACCTTGTTCCTATGAGATTTTCAACCATGACATTGAATAAAGAATCAAAGGGAAGTCAATTTAATGGAGTCCTCATGCTGTTCAATTTTCCCCTCATGTAGTATCAAGTTGGAAAATGAGGGAAGACTGAAATAAATTGCAAGGGGACCCAAAATAAAGTTACCTGAAGATGAAACATCATGAAACTAAATACATAGGGTTAGCTTTCTTGGAGATCAGAATTTAAATGTTAATGACAGACAAGGTTGGCCATGTAGGCTTAATAGAGGTGTCTCCCTATTAGATGTCAATCTATGACATTGGAGGCTATCATTTCAACCACAATGTAAAATAATTTAATAAGTGTAAAGTAGATCAAGAAAACATCCATGAATTTTCTCCATGAGAGGTGTTTATGAGGAGTAATAAATAGATTGATGGTTGTCCAACTTTATGAGGAGATGGTGTTAAAAGGGGCTCCCATAGCCATGTTAAAAGAAGTCTTCCATTTTGAAGCTAGCACCTTGGTAGGAAACAGGGGAGCCATTTTGAGCTAGAGCAATAGTCAAGGAGATAAGAGCTCCATGTAATAAAAGGAGCAACCCACAACTCACAAAAGAGATAGGGTCCCCATTGATAAATGCAGCATATGGGGAGTAGGAAAGAGGCAACAGGGGAGCCATTCAAGGGTAATCCATGCTAAATAGCAGAGCAACCATGTGAATAGACGAAGCTAGTAGGATGGGGAGCAGATGCCATGTAAAAAAGAGCCCCATGCTATAAAAAGGAGATCACACCATAAAAGAGGTAGTCCACATCAACAACAGAGGCATCAAAATGCCCACAGAAAGAGAGTAGACAGTGGCATAAAGGGAACAAAAGGGGAAACCTGTGTTTGAAAGAGAACCTGTGTGAACAAAAAAGTAGACACCAAGATAATAGAAGGGAATCCATGCAAAGAATAGAGTTTTTGATTCATCAAATGAAGATACACTTTTAGATTTGCAAGCCTAGGAAAAAAAATGGAGATTGCTTCTAAATATTTTGTCCCACATTGAGTGGGAAGAGGTTATTTTGACACTTTAAATACGTTTCCACTCACTAAGTCTGTTGTCTTTAAGACATGGCCATGGAAGCCGTAGGCTCATGTGGTAGGCCCACCCTATGAAGGGGTCGTCTGGGGCCAAAGTCAAACTATTTTGACTTGTGAGGTGCTAATAAAGGCCAAGTGTATGATCGGAGAGATGTTTGAAAAGCTCTACAATGCTATGAGAAGCATGAGGTTGGAAGGAAAAATATGTGAAGGTTACGGTGCTATGCTTAGGCTGTGTGAGCGTAAAACAAATTTTTAAAGGGGCCTAATGTTATGCTCGGGTTGTGAGAGTATAAAGATAATACAAAGAGTATTACGATGCTATGGGACAGACAACGTAAGAGTGGAAGGCAAATCTTCAAAGGGTCTTGATGCTACGACGGCCAAATATGATGGTTTAAAATATTAATATATTAATGTGTTTGTCGTGTGGTTAGAGAGATGGAGAATTGAAAGAATTAATTAAAAAGTATTTCAAAAGGCAAATGAAAAATAAAGGATTAACACTTGGCATCAATGGGAGATTTAAATGTGAATATAAAATCAAATTCAGAGATGAATTAGAATCAATGTATGATTTTCAAAATGGAAAAATTTAAATGAATTTCAATATTTTTATATAGTTCATACTATATAAATCTTTTAAATTTTTCAAATTTAATGCAAAGCCATGAATAGGAGCCTGAATTTCAAATGACCACCACAAAGGCATTTTTTGTCTAAAATATGTAGTACAGTATACCGTTGGAACTGGGAGAAAACAAATTTTCCAAATCAGAGATCAGTTTTTGTACAGGTTTTCACGAGTTCGCTCTGCAAGAAGATTTGTGTTTTCTGGAGCATTCTCAATGGAACGGGCAGAATTCATCATGGAGCATCAGAATCAATTAGGCATCAAAATTAGTTATATTTTTCAATCAAATATCTCAAATATTTCTTACTTTTGGAAAGACAAAATGATGGGGATTTGATATTTAGTTATAGAGAGAGGGTAGAGAGAGGTTTTTTAGCTTCTTGGGAAAGAATTTTGAGGGGACACTTGTCATCTTTTGATCAAAACTAGGAATTCTTTACTCCTTTATCATTTTAATCCTTTCTCTTTGTAAGGGGTTGGCAGTTTTCTCTGTGATACTAGCAGGGTTCTAGTTTTCACTCTAAAAAGCAAGGTTGTTGTTGGTTTTGCTTCATGTCTATTGAGCTGAGCTCTAGTAATGAAGGCCACACATACACTCTTGTGCAGATTTTCATTTCATTTCATGTCTTGTTTCTCTAAGATAATGGAAATTGATGCTAGATTATGTGACATGTCTAGAGTTTCATTTAGTTTTACCAGTTTATGTATTCAGTCTTTCCAAGGATGAATATAAAAGGGGATTTACAATAAATTATCTAAGTTTTCTTATTCTATCTCTTAATTCTTCAAATTCTATTAGCCTTGAGATTGAGTGAAAAAGGTTCATTTGATTTAAGGCAGCTTGGATGAGTTGTATATTAGATATGTTGTTGCTTTTCATTCAAGGAGTCAAGTAAATGCTTTAATGTTCTGATAGGGTTTTTGGGTGTATGAAGGGGATATTTCATAAGAATCGAATTCAAGAATTTTAGTTGGAAAACTTAATTTTAAGGCAATCAAGTTAGGTTTTCCTCCTGGTAATGACTCTATGTTGCAATGGATAAGGCACTAATCACTAAGTCAGATGCAAACTGATATGAATGTCATTGGCACAAATTATTTTAATCAAATCAATTCAGTTTTCATTTTTTGTAGTGGGCTTAAAGGAATTAATCCTCACTTAGTTTTTGGTTTCATAGGTTATGATCTGTAGCTATTTCATTCCTATGTCATTGCATAAGTATCAAAAGATTAAAAGGGTTTCATCTGCTATTATTAGGTTTAGATTTATGTTTAATTTGCACTGGTACCATACATCAAAACCTCAAGGTCAACCCACATAGGTCTTGTAGAGCCTGAAGTAAAGAAGGAGTTATGCCTTATAGTTGGTCTAAGATTGTAGTCGACTGTATCCGTCATAGGAATTTTTCTAGCCTTAGATGCATTGGTCTAGTTTCTTGGTTATTTTCAAAATTGTTAAATCAAAAGCCAACAAAATGGCAACTCTACTGGGGACTGTATTGAATTTAAATTATAGACAAACCTTGAGAATTTAAGAGAAGAGATTCAATACAATAGAAAAAGTGCATAAAAAAATTCTAGGAGTAAGTTTTCTGATGTGTTGTTCTAGTTTTCTTATTCAAAATGTCATGCACCCTAGTGATGCTTTGTTCAAGACAACAGTAGCTTTGATGGATTGAGTGCAAATTGTGTTGTTACTAAATTTTATTTCTAGTCAATTCAACTAGTTGTGGTTTTCAATGTACTACTATAAATTTAGAGTCAAAATTTTTTTAAGATGGTTTCTCTCTTCTAAGTGTTTAAAGTTCTGCAAATTCTACAAGTTGAAAATCTAGTTTAGATTTGTCATGTTATGAATCATGTTTTAAATCTTTCTCATAATTATGAGTTGCGACTCTCTAAAAGATCTTTGTACTAGTGTAGATTGGTCATGTATAAATGTTTTCAAGAGTTTTTCAGCTGAATTAGGCAAAACTAAAAGTTATATTAAGTCTTAAGAAAGAAAAGAGATGTATAAGTTCTTGACTGATGAGTTTCAAAGTGTTGTTTGATCTGTTGTATAAGGATTTTTGAATGATAAAAATGAATCATAGTAGTGATTTCATTTAGTTCTCCTCAAGGAGATGGAAGCTCTATAAGGACTCGATCAATGGTGTGAGGAATTGAGATCAACACCAGTGTCAAACTAGCAGATCAGTGGTTTTAGCATCAACACTTGAGGTATTTTATTTTTCATGATGTTATTCTTGTCATGAAAGAAAGTGGTATACGTGTGTGTTCTCCATCAAGTGATTTTCAGCACTAAGAGAGAGGAGAATGGTTGGAAAAGTTTCATATACTTCATTGGATTGAGTTTCAACTTGTTGTATTTAAGTTTGTTAAGTGTATTTGAAGAGAGTTATTTGGTAGAAGGTTGTATAGATCTACTACAAATTTGAATCTAAGATTTATTATGGGTGAATGAGTTTCAAATCTTTAAAGAATGTCAAGTTTCCTTTCATCTAGTATATAGCCTGTCAGTACAATTTCTAGATCTATTTCTACCAAGCGGTATATGCCATTATGTTTTGATGGTATTCATCATTTCCCAAATGTCATTCCTAATGATGTTAGAAATAAGCTGCCTAAGTTTAGTGGGAACCATCTTGTTTCAACTAGTCATCATGTTCAGATGTTCAGTGATTTGATGGGTGACTATGAGATTGCTCATGAGGATGTACACATGAAATTATTTGTTCAAACTTTGGAAGGTGATGCCAAAGATTGGTTTTCTTTTCTACCAACATGTTTTATTTCATCTTGGAGTGAGTTGCATTCCACCTTCATGGAGAAATTTGGAGAAAGGGTAAGTATATCTTATTCTTATAATAAATTTTTAAGGGTTGACATTCAGAATGGAAAACTCATTCCTCAATTTAGCATCAAATTTATAAGAGTTTTGAATGAGATCCCTGAGAGTTATAGACCCAATGATCAAATGTGTTTAGTTTTTTACTTTGACACATTTGACAAGAAAATGAATTATCTACTAAGGGATAAAGAACCGCAAACATTATATCAAGCTTTTATGACCACTAGGGATATTGAAAACAATTTGAAGTATGGATAGATTAGAGGTCATTTTTCTATGAATGATTACTGGTATAATGATTATGAAAGAAAAGTTGAACATAGTATTGATATTGTAATTCTAAATCATAATATCAACACCCCTAATGTAATGAATAATCAAATTGAAATTTCAAATTAGAATGTGTGTGTGTAGAGTAGAATGAGTCTATTGCAAATGACAACATATGTGTTCATGATGTTACAACAATAAGATGTATTTCAAACTTTGATAGCAATGAGAAATGTGAGATTTTATAGATCAAATATTAGCTATAGTAGCATTTTCTTGTAATGCTGATTATGTACATGATGATGTTGCTAATGTTTCTAGACATTAGGTTGCTACACCTAGATCTCAATCTTGTGCAAGTGACAAGGCTAAAAGTTATGTCTCAGGTCATGAATTTGATATTACTGATCTGACATGCCATGGAGAGATAACACAAGATGAAGAATGTGATTCACATTCATCTTAGTCATAGTCAAAAGAACAAAGTGCACATGTTTGTAATGTTTTAGTAGTGGATGATAAGGTGGATGATTAGGTTGCTACACCTAGGTCTCAATCTTGTGCAAGTGACAAGGCTAAAAGTTATGTCTCAGGTCATGAATTTGATATTACTGATCTGACATGCCATGGAGAGATAACACAAGATGAAGAATGTGATTCACATTCATCTTAGTCATAGTCAAAAGAACAAAGTGCACATGTTTGTAATGTTTTAGTAGTGGATGATAAGGTGGATTCACTTAATCAATTAGATATGCAAGAAATGATTTCTCTCATTCATAGATTGCATCATGTTGAGAATGTTATAAAATCTGAAGTTGAAAGACATTCATCTCAATATGAGAATGAAGAATCTAAAAGTCATGTTTCAAGTGATAACAATAAAGTTGTTGATCTAATATATAATCAATATGCATCATATGAAGGAGATGATGAGAGTGGTTACTCAAATCAAAGTGAGGAAAATGATACTGCATGTTCATCTTCATACAAGTATGGTGCTAATTGGGAAGAAGAAGGCAATGATGATAGTGAACATTCATATGAAGGTGAAGGTATGAATTCTTTTTTAGAATCTAAAAAGGAAGGTGCATCTCAATTTTTGCATTATACAAATCAATTAGTCAATGAAGAATTTGAGATTGATTTTTCCTCAAAGTATGAAGATAAAGAAATGGTAAATTCAATTGATGCTAATGAATTTGAATATGAAGATTTTAGGGAAGGGTTGTCAAGTGTTCCTACATTAGACAATAAATTTGCAGCATGTAGTGAGAGGTTTAGGAATGAATCATGGTCTATCCATGATGGTTATCCTAAACAAGGTGATGAAGAGAATGTAATTATGGGCACTATATGTTTGGTAGAAGAAATAGAAAGTGAGTCTTCATATAGTTCTGAATTTTCTTCATACACTAAAAGTCTCCATGAGGATGAAATAGGTAGTGAATTTAAAGTGTATACTAATGCTTTATATGATGAAGGTTGTGATGATGAACAACCCATCTTTTGTCCAAATGTTCAAAGAGGATCCCTGCATGGAGTTATTAATCCATTGTTTGAAGAAGACGTGTAAGTTTTAGGTTTAGTTGAGTTAGATCCAAATGGTGACACATTGTCATATTGCTGTAGCAAATTAGAATATTGTTCTTCCATTTGTGATATTGAATTTTTTAATGATGTTGCATTTTGTGAGCTTAAAGATGAGGTGTTTGATGGAGTTGTCTCTGAAGAGAAGCCAACACTTCATAGTAAGTCTTATGCTGATTTATACAAGGCAAAAACTAATCAGCATTTCAATTGTGAAGATACATTGGGAGGTTATGGAGTGATTTCAGATTTCGGTGATAATGTTATGTGTGAATATAAATCTAATTACTCATTTAAAATCCAGCTGGCAACATTTGAGGAGATGCAAAGTCAAGGTATCAATGATATATATAACTCATTTGATGAAGTTGAACATAAGGCCTTTGTATTTTTTATTGATGATGTTCATGAGTTAGTTTATAAAGATTAGTTTTAGTATGATGTTGGTATTCATGAGCATGCTGATCAGAACTTTTATAATGAGCAAGTGGTTGAAAATGAAGCTAGCTTTTATACACATTATGAAAGTGTGTTTCAAGATGTTAGTCTAATTGGCAAGACTGATATGAATAATATTTCTAGCTTACCTCATGAGAATGCAAATGAAAATTAGGTATTTGATAGAGGTAAAAGTTTTTGAGAAAGTTTGGTGGCCCAGGGCCATCGTTTGTACATAGTAGGAGTAGTTTCTTTGCTTTCAATAAAGTTTTCCAAGAGAAGTCAGGTGTGTGTTCTTCTTCCACCAAATATATGAATCCTTGCCATGCTTGCAGGGGGCATGCATCTCCAGATAGAGCCACTATTGGGACTCAAAATCAAAGCCTTGATTTTGAGTACCATTAAGAAATTAAGCCCTATAAATGCCTTTTGATGCATGTATATCCGACCATTCATTTGAGGCTCGTGAGGTGTTTAATGTCTCTAACACCATTCATTTAGTGCATCTATGTATCCCGTGATGATAAATTTCCTTTTTGAGCCATTTTGTGAAGTTTGTTTTGAACAATTGTCAAATCTACATTTTTGTGTGTCAAACAATGACAAGAAGTCCAGTTTGCCTTAGAATATCTTTAACCTGTAGACACCTAAATCTAATTACATCATTTTGGTAATCCTATTTAATTATCTCTAAAGGCATCATTAATTAAATTCTCATTTAATTAATCCTTTTCCATCCCCTAGATGATTAATTTAATTAATCACCTATAGTCCTAATTGATAAATCAAATAACCCATTATTTATCAATTAATCCTATATTCTCCTATCTAATTCCAAGAATCCCCATTTATTAAATAAATCTATTTAATAAATCTATCCCTCAAACCTAATAACCCCTAAGCCTATCCCTAATCCCTCCATTAGCCTAATCCACCCCATCCACCCATACTAACCTAGCTTAGTCACTAACTCACCCACCCTCATGAATGCCATCCACTTGCCCATCTCTAATCTAATCCTAACCCAAGTCTAATCCATACCCTAATCATTTGCACATTCCTAAGCAAGCTCAAGACTTTCCTAAACCAAACCAAAGTCTCCTCTCAAAAATATCCCACCCACCTAGTCATAAAGGAAGCCCACTATCCCTTAAATGCCCTTAAATGTTCTTACAAGCACTTATGAGGGCCATTTAAAGCCTTGGGCCTCCTTTGTTGACTCATCCATGCCCTTTCCTCCACCCACTCTCCCTGTGACATGTGTCACTCTCTAATTGGCTGTAAGGAAGCACAATCCATGTGCTCTCCTCTCATTCAATCTGAGCCCTCCCTAACCATTTCCCCATCCTTGCATCTTAGCCCTCCATCCCTCAAGCCTCTTGCCTATAAATTGGATCCTCTCCCAAGCCAAATCATCACAATCCATAACCTTAAAGTTACCATGCCATTTTGAGAAGCCAAATTCATACCAATTTCAAATATCCACACCAAAATCCACCTAAATTCCACCATTGAAGCAATTTGAAGCTTGAGCATACATCCCAAATTCACAAATAGACACATCCCTACATCAAGTGATCATCCTCATTGAGAGAGCCTATCCATGGCTCATATTCTCATTTGAGGACCTCACTTTGTCTCTCTTGAAGTTTATATTGATTTTGTTAGTTAATGCTTTGGTTTTTAAATAGATTAGTATTTCTTGCTAGCATATTAGTGTACACATAACCTAGTTGTGTTTCCTAAATTTTCACTTTGGGAATATTTAATATGCATATCAAAGAACCTATGTTCTAATTTTCAAGTCATTTCAAATCTGTTTGATTAGGTTTCGAACACCTCAAAGTTGGTAGTATATTGTTTTCATGCATTTGCAAATTGTGCAAAATTCTGGAAGGCCCTGTCTAACAAGTTATAAATTTTGACCAGTTGACCCAAATAAGAAAATTCATTTTGCATCATACTCTATGGGTTAGAGACTTTTTTTGTTCCTAATTTGAACTTATGAAAAATCTATTTGATCAGTTCTAAAATGTGATTTCATTTGCAATTTATAAAGTTTTACTAGTGTCATGTAAAGCAGATTGGTTAGTACCCCTGTTCATGATGTCATAACTTGAAGTTTGTGATAGGTGAGATCAAAAAGATTGTACCACTATTTTATCCTATAAAAATAATTTTAAGTGTGTTAGTTTTCACATCTTGATGAATTGGTCTGCACACTTTCCCAAGTCAATTCCATTTGCAAAAAATGTTTTCTAACAAATGCTCCTAGCTCTGCAAATTTGAGTAGCCCACTTTAACCTTTCACCAAATGTGTTAAATTATTCATCATGAGCCCAAATCCTAGATTTATACTCTCCCTATGATAGTGAACCAATGCCCCAGTTTTCATTTTCCAAAGTGCCTGTTTGCCCAGTTTTCAAAGCCAAAACCAAACGCATTTTCTAAATTTCTAATGTGCTTGTTTGTAGGTGATTTTAAGATACAAATTCGGAGGTTGATATCTTTTGAAAAATAATTTTTCATGAGATGAGATTTGATAGGGTAGGAGTATGTAGAAAAAAGAATCAATGTGTCAATTTTCAAAGCTTGGTTATCTATTCGGATCAGTTTTTAAGGCCAGTCAAAGGACCTCCTGGCATGAAGTTGATAGTATGTAGACAAGTGTAAAAGTGAGTTTTAAATTTGTTTTTGTGGTGCAAATTGACTTCATTCAATAACCTGAGTGCAATAGATCAATTTGAGGATTTAGTTGTCCGAAAATAAAAACTTTTTTAGCTAGACCCACTTTGGGGCCCAACTAATTCCGACTAGAAGCTGTAGATATGATCTGCGACATGAGATTTTGGAATGATTTAGATGTAGTTTTGTCACTAGTAAAGCTTGTGAAGATGTTTTTATAGGGCATTAAGATAGAGAGGCCTTTGGTGGGACAATGCCTACCACATTGGGAGGATCTGAGGACCAAAATTTGGGATATTAGTTGGCGGATTGATTTTCCACTCAGAGGCAAAACCAAAGTCTCGATGGATGTGTATTTTCAACTTTGTCCTAATGGAGGTTGAGTTTGCACTTCGTGCTAAAAATGCTAAGGATTGAATTTTCCCATATGAGGACCGATTTTCCACCCTCTCTACAATGTGCAAAAAAAAGGATGAAATTGTATAAGGACCAAATTGTCCTTATCTCTATCAAATCTTTCACCAAGTAAAAGATATGTGAGGGTCGATCAAATTTCATGGAATTCATTTGCTTATATAGGCATCATTTTTGCACTTGCAAGGTTAAATGAATTTAAGGATATAAGGAAAAACATGACTCACCTTGTTCCTATGAGCATTGATTTTTAAACATGGCATTGAATGAAGAATCAAAGGGAAGTGAATTCAATGGAATCCTCATGCTATTCAATTTTCCCCTCATGTAGTATCAAGTTGCAAAATGAGGGAAGACTAAAATAAATCACAAGGGGACCCAAAATGATGCAGGAGCATCCAAAGGTATAAGGGCAATCCTGTGTCACCAAAAAAAATACCTAGACATAGTTTCTATTTCATGTGTTTTCATTTTTGGATACCCATTTGGGTCAAATAAAGGTTCGAACTCTCACAGTTCCACTATCACTATTCTGGGTTAGAGTTTTAAGTACCTTGGGATACGTGTAAATGTTAAAAAAAAGGACTATGTAATTGAACCATAATTATGGTGAGTTAGAAGGTTTAAATTGGACGGATGATTAAAATTGTAATTTAGAACATTCCAGAAAAAAGAATCAGGTCAAAAAGCTACACGGTTTGAAAGTTATCACAGTTTTTCAATTTTTGGAGACCTTCTAAGAATGATTCAAAGTTAGGTTTGAGGTACTAAATGACCTCATATGGGCCTAAAAAATGGGGGAGGAGCTAAGCTCATCCATAGGGCTATATAGCACTCTAATATCTTTTCAAAAATGTAAACGGTTTGTCAATCGGAGCTACGGTTCAAAAGTTATGCCTACCGAAAGTTCGGCTACTGTTTCTAGATTCTTCTAATTTTGCACTAACTTCTAAAGCAAATTTTGGGGCCTTCCATTTTGCGGTGGATGCCAACTAGCACTTTCTATAATGCATTCCTAATCCTTAACCCTTTAGGGTCTATTTAAGAACATTTCTAGCATTGTAAAAGGCAGTTCAGAGTGGAGTTTGAGAGAAGGTACTAGAAGAAGAAAATTATCTCCAGATTTATACTATTGTAAGCCCATAGGACATGTTTTGGAGTCTATTCTCTCGACACAAATTGTATCAGCATATTTGCATAGTTAATAAAGTTTTCCCTTTCCTATTGTATCCACTGTGTTCTTGGGTTGTCTCCATCAAGTGGTATCAGAGCAAGTTTTCCTGAGTGTTTAGACAGAGCGCTGACTATGAGGCAGTTTGCACTAGGACTGTGTGGTTGTGGGTTTGATTTAATAAGATGCCTCCATGAAAAGAGTGTGGTGGAAGATTTAGAGCTATTAATCTTGAGGAGGTTAGGGCCCTCCAAAGGCAAGTTCAAGCATTGTAGGAGGAGATCTGTAGAGGAACAAATGTTGCCGCAGGTGACGAAAGTGAGGACGACAATGAAGGAGAAGACATTGGACTAGAAGGGGAAGTTGAAGGGGAAGTTTTGAATTAGGAAGAGGAGATTCTTTTTAGGGACATTACTAAGTTTGAAAAAAGACCTACAATTGATGTGGGTGTATTTTCAGGAAATCTGAAACCGGATGAGTTGATCAATTGGATCAATGAACTGGAGGAGTACTTTGAGTATGAGGATATCAGGGATCCAGATAGGGTTAAGTTTTCAAAGGCCAAACTGAAAGTCCATGCCAAAATTTGGTAGCAAGAGGTTCAATTGGAAAGAAATAGAAGAGGAAAGGAGAAGATCAGAAGGTGAGATCACATGGTGGACAAACTAAAGAAGTCGTTCATTCCTATTGACTACGAGTTTGATTTGTTTAAGAAGATGCATGGGTTAAAGCAAGCAGGAAAATCAGTCCAGGAATATATGGAGGAGTTTTATTGACTTCTGATTAGAGCATGGCATGTAGAAGCAAATAAGGAGAAGGTTGCTCGTTATATCAATGGGTTGCGACCTAGAATCTAGGAGGAATTAAGTCTAGTAAGAATGACCAGCATTGAAGAGGCATACCAATTTTCCCTATGAGTTGAAGAGAAGCTAAATAAAAGGTTTGAAGGGAGACAAAGAGGGCATAGTCAAGGAGGAAAGGGTAGTGGTAGGTCATCTGGAGGCCGAAATGAGACCCAAAAGAAAAATAAAGATGTGGGTACTAGCAGGAACTAGAGGAATGAGGATTTCAATCGCTCTCATGATCAAAACTTTGGAGATCAAAGAGGAAGAGGTAGAGGACATGGACAAGGTTCAAGAAGAGGAGGCTTCCATGTAACCTATTTCCATTGCAATGAACAAGGTCATCATGCCTTTGAATATCCTCAACAACAAGGAAGGACAGATAGGAGAGCTAAGGACCAAGCTAGGGTTGCTCATGTGGATGAGGATACATAATTATCACATTTAGAGGATGCAAAAAGAGGAGAGACTTTAGTAAATGAAAGGGTCCTACTAAGTGGATAGATTGAACTGGGACAAAGGAGTCTATTCATACCAAGTGCAAGTGTGAGGATAAATGTTGTGATGTGATCATTGATGGTGGTAGCACTGACAACTTGGTGTCAAAAGAGATGGTCTCTAAGATGAAGCTCAAGAGGGAGAAACACCCCCAGCCCTATTGGATCACTTGGGTGAAGAATGACCATAAGGTCCTGGTAAGTGAACAATGTTTAGTAAAGTTCAAAATTGGGAGTTACCATGATGAAGTTCTCTATGATATTATTCCAATGGATGTCTACCATCTATTGTTGGGAAGACTGTGGCAATTTGACAGGCATGCAGTACATGATGGTCATGCAAACACATACTCTCTAACAAAGGATGGAGTTCACCACAAACTAAAGCCCATGATAAAGGAAGGTGAAAAGGTATGAAGTAGTGCTAGGATCTGTCTTGTTGATGGAAGAAAGTTTTTGGATGGCATGAAACATCAGCGTATGTGTTATGCTTTGATTCCTAGAAAATATAAGGAAGGTAGTAGTGAAATACCACTTGAAGTTTTAGATTTATTAAGTGAGTTTAGAGGTATCATCTCTGATAATGTTCCAGAAGGATTGCCACTAGCAAGGCAAATCAATCATTAGATAGATTTAATCTCTGGAGCTAGTTTGCCTAACAAGGTTGCTCATAGGATGACTCCTACTGAAACTGAGGAGTTAAATATACAGGTTCAGGACCTATTAAGGGTTTGATTCGAGAGAGCCTGAGTCCATGTGTAGTACCTACAGTACTGGCACCAAAGAAAAATGGAGAGTGGAGAATGTGTATAGACTCTCAAGCTATAAATAGGATAACCATCAAGTATCAGTTTCCTTTGCCAAGAATGGATGATCTTATGGATTGCTTGAGTGGAGCTCAATACTTCACAAAGATAGATCTCAAGAGTGGCTATCACTAGATACAGATACAAGAAGGAGATGAGTGGAAAACTGCCTTCAAAACCAAGGAAGGTCTTTATGAGTGGCTAGTCATGCCCTTTGGATTAACAAATGCCCCAAGCACCTTAATGCAGCTTATGAATGAGGTACTTAAGAAGTTCTTGGGAAATTTTGTTATTGTCTATTTGGATGATATTTTAATTTTCTGCAAGACTTTGGAAGAACATTTATTACATATTCGTAGTGTCCTTGAAAGGTTGAGGGAAGAGAAATTGTTAATTAATCTGAAGAAGTGTAGCTTTGCAAAAAAAGAGTTAGTCTACTTGGGGTTTGTTGTATAACCTAAAGGTCTCATAATGGATCCAGAGAAGGTAAAAGCCAACTTAGAATGGCCTACTCCAAGGTCTGCTACTGAGGTGAGATCATTTGATGGTCTAGTTAGTTTTTATAGGAAGTTCATTAAGAATTTCAGTGGCATATGTGCACCCCTGACTGACACAATAAGAGGGGATAGGAAAGAGTTCAAATGGACTGCGGTAGCTGTGAGAAGTTTTGAATTGCTAAAAAAGAAGGTGACAGAACAACCTATGTTGGCACTTCCTAATTTTAGTAAGGTGTTCCAGGTGGATTGTGATGCTAGCGGCAATGTTATTGGGGTTGTATTGAGCCAAGAAGGTAAGCCTATTGCATATTTTAATGAAAAATTGAATGATACAAAGAAGAAGTATTATGTTTATGATCAAGAGTTCAATGCAATAGTTCAAGCCTTAAAGAAATGGAGGCATTATTTATTGCCAAAGGAATTTTTTTTATATACTGATCACCAAGCATTACAGTACATATATAGCCAAGGTAAATTGAACCAAAGGCATATGAAGTGGGTAGAGTTCTTGCAGAGCTATACATTTGTGTTGAAGCATAGAAGTGGAAAGTCTAATAGGGTTGCAGATGCATTGAGTAGGAGGTAGTTGTTGCTTACAGTAATGCAAGTTTAAGTAGTTGGGTTTGATGAACTCAAGAATCTGTACCATAAGGATCCTAATTTTGCTAAAGTGTGGAAAGCTTGTAAAGAACCTATTGCTATAGACAGAACCAAGTGGTTAGACTATTTGATTCAGGATGGTATGTTGTTCAAGGGCAGTCAATTGTGCATTCCAAGGAGTTCCATGAGGGAAAATTTGATTAAGGAGAAACATAGTGGAGGGATGGCAGGACATTTTATTCAAGATAAGACCATTGCCATTCTTAGAGAGAATTATTTTTGGCCTCAAATTTCACAGGATGTGAAGAAGTTTGTACATATTTGTTAGGTTTGTCAAGCAGCCAAGGGATTTAGTCACAATACTAGACTATATCAGCCATTGCCTGTTCCATCAAAGCCATAGGAGGACATAAGTATGGATTTTTTTCCTGGATTGTCGAGGACACAAAGGGGTAATGACTCAGTATTTGTGGTGGCTGATAGGTTCTCCAAAATGGCACATTTCATTCCATGCCACAAAACTAATGATGTCGTCCATATTGCAAACTTGTTTTTCAGAGAGGTGGTGAGACTACATGGTCTCCCAAGGAGTATAGTTTCTGATAGAGATACTAAATTTAGAAGTTGAGAACAGACTTGAAATTCAATTCCACACATCACCCACAGACTGATGGCCAGACAGAAGTGTTAAATAGAAGTTTGGGCAATTTGCTGAGATGTTTAGTTGGGGAGAAGCCCAAGGGATGGGATTGATTCTACCACAAGCAGAATTTTTTTACAATAACTCTATAAATAGGAGTACTGGTAGATCACCATTCCAAATTGTATATGGAAGTAGCCCAAGGACTGCAATAGAATTGAGGAAGATGGAGCAAGGGGAGAGGACAAGTGTTGAAGCATAAGAATTTGATGAACATATCAAGCACCTACATGAGGAGGTCCAGGCACACATTATCAAGATGAATCAACAGTATAAAGCTAGGGTTGATCAAAGGAGAAGACATAAGGAGTTCCAAGTAGGGGATCTAGTCATGGTACACTTGAGAAAGGACAGATTTCTAGTAGGTACTTACAACAAGCTAAAGATGAAGAAATTTGGCCCCTGCAAAATTCTGAAGAAACATGACTCGAGAAATTCATATGAGGTGGAGTTGCCAGATGGAATTCAAATTTCCCCTATCTTCAACATTGCAAACTTAACAGATTATCATGATGATGGTGCAGATGAGGGGTTGATGCTGGAGCCATGTCCAATTCCTACTTCTAAGAAGGAGGAGATAGAAGAGATTCTGGATAGTCGTGTGGGTAGGAGTACTAGAAATAGGAAGTATGAAGAGTACCTGGTTAAGTGGAAAGGATGATTGATAGAGGACTCAACTTGGATATTAGTAGTTGAGGTTTCCCATTTGGGATTTCCTCTACCATCCATAAAGTGACAAGGTCACTTTTCAATCTACCATGGGTGTCTGATGCAGGAGCATCCAGAGGTATAAGGGCAATCCTATGTCACCCAAAAAAAATATACCTAGACATAGTTTGTATTTCATGTGTTTTCATTTATGGATACCCATTTGGGTCAAATAAAGGTTCCAACTCTCACAATTCCATTATCAGTGTTCTGGGTTAGAGTTTTTAAGCACCTTGGGATACGTGTAAATGCCAAAAAAAATAGAACTATGTAATTAAGCCATAATTATGGTGAGTTAGAAGGTGTAAATTGGAGGGATGATTAGAATTGTAATTTAGAACATTCCAAAAAAAAAGAATTAGGTCAAAAGGTTGCACGGTTTGAAAGTTATCATAGTTTTTAGATTTTTGGAGACCTCCTAAGAATGCTTCAAAGTTAAGTTTGAGGTACTAAATGACCTCGTACGAGCCTAAAAAATGGGTGACAAGTGAAGCTCATCCATAGGGCTATAGAGCAAGAAGTTGTACCTTCTTTTAGCTGATCTTTGATGTCAACTCAATTCTGAGAGCTTTTCAAAAATGTAAATGGTTTATCAATCAGAGCTATGATTCAAAATTTATGTCTCCCAAAAGTTTGGCTACCATTTCTAGATTCTTTCAATTTTGCACCGACTTCTAAAGCAACTTCTGGGGCACCTCCATTTTGGCGGTGGATGCCAACTAGCACTTTCTAGAATGTATTCCTAATCCTTAACCCTTTGGGGTCTATTTAAGAACATTTTTGGCATTGTAAAAGGCAGTTCAGAGTGGAGTTTGAGTGAAGGTACTGGAAGAAGAAAATTAGCTCTAGATTTATACTATTGTAAGCCCATAGGGCATGTTTTGGAGTCTATTCTCTCCACATAGAGTGTATTATCATATTCTCATAGTTAATAAAGTTTTCCCTTTCCTGTTGTGTCCATTATGTTCTTGGGTTGTGTCTCCATCACAAAATAAAGCTACCTGAAGATGAAACATCATGAAACTAAATACATAGGGTTAGCTTTCTTGGAGATCATAATTTAAATGTTAATGACATACAAGGTTGGCCATGTAGGCTTAATAGAGGTGTCTCCCTATGAGATGTCAATCTATAACATTGGAAGCTATCATTTCAACCACAATGCAAAATAATTTAATAAGTGTAGAGCAGATCAAGAAAACACCCATGAATTTTCTCCATGAGAGGTGTTTATGAGGAGTAATAAACAGATTGATGGATGTCCAACTTTGGGAGGAGATGGTGTTAAAAGGGGATCCCATATCCATGTTAAAAGAAGTCTTCCATTTTGAAGCTAGCACCTTGGCAGGAAATAGGGAAGCCATTTTGAGCTGGTCTAGCAGTCAAGGAGATAAGAGCTCCACGCAATAAAAGGAGCAACCCGCAGCTCACAAAAGAGATAGGGTCCCCACTAACAAAGGCAGCATATGGGGAGCAGGTAAGAGTCAGCAGGGGATCCATTCAAGGGCAGTCCATGCTAAATAGTAGAGCAACCATGTGAACAGAGGAAGCCAGTAGGATGGGGAGAAGACGCCATGTCAAAAAGAGCCCAATGCTATAAAATGGAGATCACAGCATAAAAGAGGTAGTCCACATTGACAAAAAAGGTGTCAAAATGCCCATAGCAAGAGAGTAGACAGTGGCATAAAAGGAAGAAAAGGGGAAACTCATGTTTGAAAGAGAACTTGTGTGAACAACAAAGTAGATGCCAAGGTAATAGAAAGGAATCCACACAAAGAGCAGAGTCTGTGATTCATCAAATGAAGATACACTTTTAGATTTGCAAGCCTAGGCAAAAAAATGGAGATCACTTCTAAATGTTTTGTCCCACATTGAGTGGGCAGAGGTTATTTTGACACTTTAAATATGTTTCCGCTTACTAAGTCTATTATCTTTAAGACATAGCCATGGAAGTCGCAGGGTCATGTGGTAGGCCCAACCTATGAAGGTGTCGTGTAGGGCCAAAGTCAAACTATTTTAACTTGTGAAGTGCTAATGAAGGCCAAGCGTATGATCGGAGAGAGATTTGAAAAGCTTTACGATGCTACAAGAAGTGTGAGGTCAAGAGGAAAAAATGTGGAGTTTACAATGCTACGCTTAG
This sequence comes from Cupressus sempervirens, assembly GCA_028749045.1. Taxonomy (NCBI): domain Eukaryota; kingdom Viridiplantae; phylum Streptophyta; class Pinopsida; order Cupressales; family Cupressaceae; genus Cupressus; species Cupressus sempervirens. The sequence goes on from CM053793.1 coordinate 309,610,495, forward strand.
GATGTGTGAGCGTAAAACAAATTTTTAAAGGGGCTCGATGTTACACTTGGGTTGTGAGAGCATAAAGATAATACAAAAGGTATTACAATGCTATAGGACAGACAGCATAAGAGTGGAAGTAAAATCTTCAAAGGTTCCTGATGCTACGACGGCCAAATATGATGGTTTAAAAGATTAATATATTAATGTGTTTTCCATGTGGTCAGAGAGATGGAGAATTAAAAGAATTAATTAATTAATTAAAAGTAATTCAAAAAGAAAATGACAAATAAAGGATTGATACTTGGCATCAGTGAGAGATTTAAATGTGAATATAAAATCAAATTCAGAGATGAATTATAATCAATGTATGATTTTCAAAATGGAAAAATTTAAATGAATTTCAATGTTTTTATATAGTTCATACTATATAAATCTTTTAAATTTTTCAACTTTAATGCAAAGCCATGAAAAGGAGCTTGAATTTTAAATGGCCACCGTAGGGGGTTTTTTTGTCCAAAATATGCAATGTAGTATACAATTAGAACTAGGAGAAAATGAATTTGAGATCAATTTTTGCACAGGTGCTCACCCGTTTGCTCTACAAGCATATTTGTGTTTTCTAGGGCATTCTCAGTGGAATGGGTAGAATTCATCATGGAGCATCAGAATCAATTAGGCATCAAAATCAGTTATGTTTTTCAATCAAATATCTCAAATATTTCTTTCTTTTGGAAAGACAAAATGATGGGTATTTGATATACGGTTACAGAGAGAGGGTAGAGAGAGGTTTTTCAGCTTCTTGGGAAAGAATTCTGAGGGGATACTTGTCATCTTTTGATCAAATCTGGGAATTCTTTCCCCCTTTATTATTCTGTTCCTTTCTCTTTGTAAGGGTTGGCAATTTTATCTATGATACCAGTAGGGTTCCAGTTTTCACTATGAAAACCAAGTTTTTTGTTGGTTTTGCTTCCTATCTATTGAGCTAAGGTCTAGCAGTGAAGGCCAACCATCTACTCCTATGCAGATTTTCTTTTCATTTCATGTCTTGTTTCTCTGAGATAATGGAAATTGATGCTAGATTATGTGGCATGTCTAGAGTTTCATTTAGTTTTACTAGTTTATGTATTCAGTCTTTCCAAGCATGAATATAAAAGGGGATTTACAATGAATTATCTGGATTTTCTTATTCTATCTCCTATTTCTTCATATGCTTTTAGCTTTGAGATTGAGTGAATAAGGTTCATTTGATTTAAGGCAGCTTGGATAAGTTGTATATCAGATCTATTGTTGCTTTTGATTCAAGGAGTCAACTAAATTCTTCAATGTTCTAATAGGATTTTTGTGTGTATGAGCAGGATATTACATAAGAATGGAATTCAAGAATTTTAGTTAACAAACTTAATTGTAAGGCAATCAAGTTAGGTTTTCATGTTGGTAATGACTCTATGTTACAATGGATAAGGCACTAATCACTAAGTCAGATGCAAATTGATATGAATGTCATTCGCATAAATTATTTTAATCAAATCAATTCAATTTTTTATGTTTTGTAGTGGGTTGAAAGGAATTAACCCTCACTTAGCTTATGGTTTCATAGGTTATGATCTATAGCTATTTCATTCCTATGTCATTGCATAAGTATCAGAAGATTAAAGGGGTTTCATCTGCTATTATTAGGTTTAGATTTGTGTTTAATTTGCACTGGTACCATACATTAGAACCTCAAGGTTAACCCACCTAGGTCTTGCAGAGCCTAAAGTGAAGAAGGAGTTATGCCTTATAGTTGGCCTGAGATTGTAGTCAAGTGTATCGACCATAGGAATTTGCTAGCCTTAGATGCATTGGTCTAGTTTCTTGGTTATTTTCAAAACTATTAAATCAAAAGCCAATAGGGGGGGGGGGGGGGGGGGGGGGGCAAACAATAAGAGAATGGATGGACGAGGGGAAAACAAAAGAGAGGGGTAGGTGGGGAGGAGGTGGGACAACAAAAGAGCCCAACACGAATGAAGGACAAGGGGGTGGAGAGAGACAAGCTAGGGAAAGGAGACTAAGAAATGAGAGGAATGAAGGATACTCGAGCTAGGAGGAATGACCATGGTGTGTGGGAGGTGTGCAAGAAGATAAAAGGGTTTCCAAGAAGTGCTCAAGCTCAAACCATCATCTTGATTGAGGTTTGATGGGTTATTATTGATTTCAATATCCTCCTTGAGTTTCCTTTTAAAGAATTTGTCTTCGCTAAAAATAATTTGTGTGTCCTCTAAGTAGATATGATTCTTAATGGTAGAGGAGTGATCTACTAGGGAAAATTTAATAACATTCTCATGCTTAATGTCTACTACATATTCTTTGATTCTAGTGTGGAAAGAATGGCCGGTTTGACCTATATAAGGTATGCCACATGAGCACAACACCTTATAGACACCATATTTTGAGAAGACATCCCTTGTGTCTTTAAGCAAGGGCGTGCAATTCTTCAAGATGGTCAATGGCTTGTACACCACACGAACATCATTTTTGGCTAGAATCTTGGTGATTTTATGGGAGATACCAGCAACAAAAGGAAAAGAGATAAATGAAGAGGAATCCTGGAGAGAAGTGGAATGATGGAAGGTGGGGCAACTAAAAGATCTGGCAAGGTTGAAAGCTCGAGAGATTTGTTTGTCTAAATAGCCATTCCATTTGAAGACATGGCAAAGATGGGAGAGCTCTTCATCTAAGTTATCATCATCACAAATGTGGTAGCTCTCAAGGAAAGGGTTTTGATAATGCAAGCTTTTTGGCCTATGTGGTGGTGAGAAGTTGCATGAAGATACCGATCAGTATGAGTGGCTTTGCAAAAAACCCTACAACCTAGTGAGCCATCAAGTTTCCTAGGGATCAAGATATCAAGAAAAGGTAAATCTTTATCAAATTCAACCTCTTTGGTAAAAGAAATGCATGATACCAAATTTTTGAGATGAGAATGAAACTCTTCAAGTTTTTCAAGGTCATGGGACCAATAGACATTGGCATCATCCACATATCATTTCCACCATTTAGGTTTAAGGGGGAAACATCAAAGAGCCATATCTTCAAAATGTTCAATATAAAGATTGGCAACAAGTAGGGAGAGTGGGGAGCCCATGGCCACACCATCCACTTGCTCATAAACTACCCCTTGGAAGGAGAATAAAGTGGACCATAGGCATAACTCCACTAAGGAGGCAACCTTAGCATGAACCTTGCATTTGATGATATCAATAGCATTAGGGACAAGGACTTTAGTAAAGAAGGAGACAACATCAAAACTAACCAAGATATAACCATTTTTGCATTTGGCATCTCTAATGAGCTCAACAAAATGTTTGGACTCCTTGACAAAGGAGTTAACTTTTCTAGCATGAGGGGATAAGAATTTAGCTAAGAAAGAAGAAATCTTGTAGGTTGGGGAACCCTTAGTATCCATAATGGGTCTTAATGGAACATTAGCTTTGTGAATCTTTGGGATAACATAGATACAAGGAGTTAACTCTTTGGTTGGAAAAATATGGCTCTTGCTAACATCATCAAAAGAAGAGTTGGCAATAGCCATTTTGACCTTCTTCAAGATTTTACTACAAGGGTTGCAAGGTACAATCCTATAGCAACTAGTATCTAAGAGAAGGTCACTCATCTTAGCAATGTAGTTAGATTTTTTCAAAATAATAGTGGCATTGTCTTTGTCAACTCTAGAGGTGATGAGGTCATAGTTACAAATAAGGTGCTTAAAGGCAAGAAACTCTGAATGAGGGATGTTGCACTTAGGCAGTTTGGCACACCTTAAAGCAATAGCACAACCATGCACAACAACCTTAGTAATAGCATCAGGGAAAGAGAAAATTAGAAGCTTTAGTTTTCTATGAATTATTCTAGGAGATGTTGATGTACATACATGCTCTATATTTTGATTACTTACATCATGTGCATTCACCATTTCAACTTGAGATGTCACATTAGGGGCATCCAGGTGACGTAAGTGTATTTTTCATAATCATTTAAATTAGGGTATGTTGAACATTTTTTTTTGTCAAATTAGGTGTGCTTGCAACATCAATATTAGTAGGTAGATTTTCATCACTTATATTGGAGGCATTTAATGATGTACCTTCACATAATCTCCTCATATGCTCCCTTATTTTTTTCCTTTGTTGCCTCTCATTTTTCAATTGTTCCTCTCTTGTTCTTTCCCATGAGTGTACATGCAAATTACCCTACAAACAAGAACATAAATAAAATAAATAATAAAATACAAAACTAAACAAATTTTCATGATTATTTTATGTTCAATCACAAGATACTAACATAAAATAAGATGTTGGCACATGAAAAATATAAAATTTAGCATTTCCAAGCACAAATAACCTTACACTTGCATGCCTGGTATAGGAATACATGTGAAACAATAGTAGAATCTTGTGGACTACGCTGAAATAGCATAATAACTATTGACATGTTTTTTTTATTTATAGTTTCAATAACCCAAATGGGTTTTGTATAACTTGATCGGGTTATTGAGTTTTAAGTGCATTGTCCATATGGACAAATAACTCAATTAGGTTTTGTATAACCCAATCAAGTTTTGTATAACCTTATCAGGTTTTGTATTACTACTACACAAAGGTAGTTTGAAAGAGGGAGGGAATGATGGAGAATATGAGAGAGAGAGAGAGAGAGAGAGAGAGAGAGAGAGAGAGAGAGAGAGAGAGAGAGAGAGAGAGAGAGAGAGAGAGAGAGAGAGAGGGTGAGGATAGGATAAAGAGAAAGAAGGGGATATGAAGAGGGAGAAGGAATGAGAGAGAGAGAGAGAGAGAGAGAGAGAGAGAGAGAGAGACGTAGGATGGAGAAAGGATTAGGAGATAGGATAAGAGAAAGATTTAGAGAGAGAGAGAGAGAGAGATGTACAATGGAGGAAGGATCAAGGGATGGGATAAAGAGAGAGGGGTTAGGAGAAAGATAGAGAGGGGATGTGTTTGTGTGTGTGTGTGTGTGTGTGTGTGTGTGAGAGAGAGAGAGAGAGAAGAATTAGATGATATGATAGAAATAGTGAGAGAGAGAAGGGGATAGGAGAAAGACAGAGGGGGATGAGAGAGAGCTATATATTAAGAGATATGAGAGAGAGATAGGTGGAGAGAATAAGTGTGTAACGCCTTGCCATGGAACCCAAAAGAAATTAACCTAAAGTTTCACTAAGACAAAAAAAAAATAAAGATAATAACTTAACAACAACAGATATAAAATAGTGGAAGCAATCACATACACATAAACACATACCATAAAACATATTACAATTCTTAAAAGTCTCGTGACATTGAATCACATTTAAGTTTAATTAATACTAACACCAATATACAACACATCCACATCAAATAATATCTACAAGAACCATTCCAATTGAATAATATACAATTGCAGGGTGCCACTTGGCAATAAATAAAGTGCACAATCATCCCTTGTACAAGTCACAAAGTATGAGAGGTTGAAATAATATACATCATGAAATAGATTACATCATCTTGTAAGATCTATGAAAACAAATACAATACACTTAGAGTATAATCATCCATCATAAAAATACAAGATCAGATAGAAAAGGAACATCTACACAAAGACATCCAGCAATAGCATCTAATGGTCAAATCTCAATGGTATAAGAAAATGCACTACCACCTAGCCTCATGGAACCCAAGAAGGCCCACTCCCATTGCACTAAGGAGATAGTCTCAAGTCCCAAACAGGATAACAAACTCAAAATTCAAAACCAACATCTAGGTTCAAGGAATCACCTAAAAGCAAACTATCTCAAAGGGTACCAAGACACAAATATCAACTAATCCTAGAGGCAACACAGACACATAGGAAATATACTATGCAAGTGGGCAAGTGTAATCACATGAGCCAGCTCTAAGGTTACCTGGCAATCTTTTACTACGCTGGCCCCCTAGTGTCTCTATGCAGTGTCAATATCCTTTAATATAGACAAGACATACTAAAAAGTCAGCTCTAAGGTTACCTGGTAATCTTTTAATACTCTAGCACCCTGGTGACTTTTTTTGGTACCAATATCTTATTAATTCATTTTAAATCCATTAATGAATGTTATCACTTATTAAAATAACCTACAATGGGTTACCTATTAGCCTCTTTAGGGCCTTGGCCTCCATTGCAAGCCACTTCCCAACATGACATACAAAAAACCTACCCTAAGCTCAGCAAAAGAAAAAGATCTCAAATGACTAAAACCACACATTAGTTCTTAAACAAGCAACTAGAACATACTAAAATATTACTAATCATAATCATAGATTCCACCAATATAATCATCCTAATAGGATTGATCCAAAAAAAAGTATACAAAAATGAAATCCATGTGATAACATGACATCACCAAAAACAAATAATTTAATTACCTCAGTCATATACAAGAAACTAGGAAGAAATCAAGGATAATTGATCAAAGACTCAAAGGTCATACCATTCACTTTAGTTCTACACAAGAGAAACTAGAAGGAAATAACAAAACATCTAATCAACTCAACATAGAGCACACATGACACATCACCATGGTTGGGTATAAAATATCATGATCAAAATATCATCATGAAATCATAGAACAAAAATCCCAAGCCTCTAGTAAGCATCCTAACTAGTCGAAGCTAAGTCAACCCCGAAACCCAACATCACTAAAACACACATTGCAAATAGTACATATAATGTCATTTCCATAATTCATTAGATTTTGGAAAACACACAGTTTAAGTTTCACTATAGGTTCTCAATTTTTCATTATCATTTCCAAGTGTCATCAATACTAAATTAAACCCGAAACTCAACATGAGATACATCATACATTTCATCAGAAGCTTAACAAATGTTTTCATAGGTCATCTAGTTTTCAAAATAGAAAAGTTTGATAAACAATCAAGGTTTAAGTTTTCATTTTTGTTTTCAAAACACAAGGTTTGATATATAATCAGAGTTTCAATTTTTGTCAATTCAAAGTATCAAGATTTCTAGGGCTTCAGTTTCCATTTCTCTAGTTGCCATACTCACTAAGGTTTCCAAGTTCACTAGAATCTCAGATGGCTCAACAATTTAAATAAAGTTGTTTAAACATTGTTTCATAGTTCAAAACATTATCAAAATACAAGATTCAATAAACATACACATTATAGTTTTCGTCTTTTCAAAGTATGATAACTACTAAGTTTCTAAATCATAAAATTTCCCTAATGTGATTTGCTAATGTTTCCAAGTTTGCAAGAATAATAGATTCATAAATCTTATTAAAAGTAAATTTAAATATGATATTGATTTATCAACCAAAAGCTGAATTTACAAAAATAAACTTTTCCCAATTCAATTATCAATTTACTTCATAGATATATTTTAATAATAATTTAATTTAAAAACTTTAATTAAATATTATTAAAATTCAATCAAATACTCTTTAAATTAATAATGATCAAATAACTTATATTATTTAATCAATAAAAATTATGAGTCAATTAATAAAATAAGAATAATAGAAAACTCATCAATCCGTCTCAAATTTGCATACCTACTAATTCAATTCAATTTTTTTTAGAAGTAAATTTACAGCAATTCTTTAAATAACTTTTGTTATTAAAATTTTATTAATCATTATTAAATAATTAGTAATAATTTATTTAAATATCAATAAAATAGTATATTTTTAATTATATTAATTTATTAATATTAAAAATTATTAATTAAATAATATAATAATTATTAAATTAAATAATAATAATTAATATTATTATTATTATAAACTTTAAATAATAATATAACTTAATAATAATAAATTAACAAAACACCATAAACAACATAGCGATTTGAAATCACTAACCCCAATTAATGGGGTGGCCATAATGATTGGTTGTTATGCCAACAGGCTACCTAGCAACGACAATTGCCTCGACAGGGCTT